>JARHVA010000775.1:620000-925000 GCA_037957365.1 Torreya grandis | reverse complement strand
TCCCTTAAAGGATACTATTTTGAAGGTGTCCACTAGAATGTCAATTTTGAATGCATAATTTGGTTGAGAAACCATGATATGTTTGAGAAACTAAGGAGAAAATTATTGTATAAATATTCAAGTTCAATGAAACATGTCAACTTAATGAGATTACATGAATTTTATAAATATTAGATTTCTTTAATCTTCTTTAGATCTACATGGATGCTTATGTGGTCGATGATGTATCACAAGTATTGATCTAGAACGATGTTGAATATACTCTTGGATAAGTTGGCTTGGAAATGTACATATCTAAGACACATGAGAGAGGCTCCAAATGATCCTCCCAAGTCTTGTTATATATGAGTATGTTGTCCAAATAGATAGTGATGATGGAGCTATTGAAAGGACAAAGTATGGCACTCATTGAAATAAATCATACACCATAACAAAACCTTACAATTAATTTATGAAATATAATAATTTATTTTTCTATATAGCCAATAGGGTACAAATATAGAGGACATCCCTAACATCTCAACTTAGAGATATTTAGGCACTTGTTGACATTTTCTATCATACGTGCTAGTTTCCTATCCATGCGAAATTATAGTAAACCTAGACATAAGATTATATAGACAATTGATGATATCCACACATTAAATTAATATTAATAATGATGGGTTTCTATCACCATATTTAGATAATGAAGTTCAAATAAACATTACACAGTCTTGAAGAGAATAAGGTACTCAATTTTTTAGTAAAGTACCATTTATTATATTTGTCTACATCTAAAAAAAATTAAAATTAAAAAGTTTTGATGTCTTAAATGACTTATACTTATAAATACTCAAGGTTTATTTGTCTACCTTAATATTTTTCAATTATACACAACATTTTTCCTATCATTAAGATGAGTTACACAAAACCTAATTAGTTTCCACAAGAGCTACCACTTTAACATAGTGTAGATACTAAAACTAAATATTTATAATGTATCAGTCTTGTATATTAGACAAATATCAATCAGGGCTCTACCCTTAAGTTCTAAACCTCCCTATTGTTTAAAGACTCACATTCTCCATCTCATTGTGCCTAAATTATTATCTCTTATTCAAATCCATATAATTTTGATGAACTATGTCTCTTGCATTGCATAGAAAGCTTAAAACATTATAAACATCCTTCATTGTTAGTTTTAGATCCATTTGTTTTTTCAATCCTTCTGGACACTACTAGCCACAAAGGGACACCACTATCATTAGTAGTGTCTAGATCCTTATTTAGTGTTTAGTATCCAAAATTCATCCAAATTGAAAATGTTTTGAAACCTATGGTTCAACCAATTTGTCTTATTGAACCCTAAAATGAGATATTTTCAAAAGGTGTGGTATAAATACAAGTTTAATTCTTCTCATTCCTCATCTATAAAATAATAAGTAAACACCTACTATAGCTAAATAAATCAACTCCATAACTAACCTATTTTGTCCTATTCATCTCTATTTTCATATCAAGCATAGAAGTAGTCATATTACAGGTTTGAAGCATTCAAAGAGCATCCCATGCGTGATATTTGTCCAGTTAAAATGTAGAACACTGCATGCATCATCATATAGCATATTTCACCCTTGTGAATGAACTATTTATATATTATTAAACCTATACCCTACCATCTAAATTTAGGGTTAAACACATAAAGTACAATATTTTTAACATAATGTTGATGCTTGAATATGTGCCATACACATGAACACAATAGTTTTATTAGATTTGATGCCTAAGACTTAACATTGAAGCAGCCTCTAGGTTAAATATCTCGGATCCTCTTATTATAATGCTAATATAATATTGTCGGAAGGTGAAAATTAAAAAGAAGAAACTAAATAAAATGCACCAGAATAGTATATCCTCCCTAGTACCCACCCAATGGAAAACATGCACATGACAATGACTATCCATCGAAATTAAAGTGTAATAAATTTCCTTAAATAATTCACACTGATGGATTATTGATAATAGATCAAAAATATATATCACAAAAATAAGAGTAGAATATATAGATCCACAACAAAATTTGATATAGAAGCATATTACTTGGTAAATATGACCGAGCCACTTTGAGGGGGAAACCTCTATATAATGCAAAAATAATACAATTCACACTATGATATCAATGTACTAACCACTACCTCATATATACACTACTCTAACCATGGTTATTACAGAGGCCAACCTAAAAACAATATAAGAGCCAAGAGAAATGTGACAAGATAATAACAATGGTTATGGAGAACACAAGTTGGTCACATGTATCTCGATTAAATACTCAAGCCATATCTTGATCTTGAATACTTGTATCTAATCTTGACCATATTTATCTTACCCAAGCCATATCTTGAATACCCGATACCCAATTGAATACCCAAGCCATATATTAAATTTGAAAAGTAACTAGTTGATTTTAATAATTACAAATCTATAAAGTGGGTAGATGCAGGTTAATGGGGGAGAAAGCGGGGGGGGGGGGGGGGTGTAAAGCAACACTTTTTTTTTGAAAATTATAGTATTTGAACTTGGAGAAAATGTCAGAGACACTTGAAAAAATAATTTGACAACATGACATAAGAATAAGAATTATGTCATTTTGAATGTAGTTTCTAAATATATAATTTTTTTTCAATAGTCAGATGATAAAAGTGTGCAAAATAGATGCATTTATGATAGTGGCTTGACCCCTTTTTGTGAAAATATAAGGAGACTGCATGTGTTCAGACACACTTTTTTAAGTAAATGAATGAATTGATGTGTGAAATTTTTTATATATACATAGATGAAATGTCAAAGATTGTTTAGGATATATTTTTTAATTTGTTAATAAATATATATTTTAAATAATTTTACAGGTCAAGGCAACTATAAATAGGAACTACTAGTGTACAAACATAAATTTTTGGCATTAACTTCATGAAAATCAACTTTTATTTTTACAAATCATAGCCAACGATGCATAGATTGGTCAAGTATCAGTTTTATAAAATTTTGATTAACGGTCAAAAATTTATAATAGTATTTGTAATGATATGTATATAGTCCATAATGAGGTATGTTATGTAGAGATTTAGTAATAATCATAAAAAATAATTTAACAATAAAAAAATTATACATTCAAAAATTATGCTTTCCCTCTAAAAACCCATATATATATTTATAATAAAATATGTTTGATCAGATGTGTAAATAAAGATAAAAAATAATCTTAAATTAATTTAAAACCATGTTGACTATTCCATGGCTGATTTCAAGCTAGGTTTGGACCTCCCCAAGCTTATACGCAAATCAATATTAGAGGGAAATCACAAATTTAAAAGACTAAAATATTGAAAGGGTGTATGCCCTTTGAAAGACAAATTTTATAAGGAAAAGTTAGTGATAATATATATTTATCTTTTAGTGACTGTATGGCATTCTATTAGTGAGGGTAAGTTAGGTTTAAGTTACAAGAGGTTTTGTTAGTGAGAGTATATATTTAGTAAAATAAATGTAACAAGTTTACATTTAATTTATATTACATTTTGTATTCTTATATTTTAAATTTATTTTACTAAATATAACAAATTAAGGCCACTTCGCATTTTATAAAATCGATTCTAGAGCTATAAGAGTTACCATTTAGAAGTTAGTTTTTCAAAACCAATCTAGTCAATGCTTAGTTTTTAGAATTTCAGGATTGGAAGATAGAATGAGAAACAAAGTTTCAAATCATGTTATGTATGTAATAGATCTATACAATTGATGATGCCCCCTATTTTACCTAACAAAGCATGCCCTACCTAATTTACAAACTTGAGTGTTCCCTACTTCATTGAATACCCAAGATTGAAGGTGGATTCCTAAATAATTTGTGGGCTTTTCAATCAATAGATCTATCAATATGCATAAATGACTATCCTGTGTCATGTAAATTATAACGCACCTATAGTCATGATACAATCACTCATAAATGACATATACACATATTATGACATGTATGTATGAATCCACTCATACATGATATCTACATGTAGTCATGATGTGATAACTTGTACTAGGAATGAATGTAGCTAGTCACCCTAATACACTCCATTTAGAATAGAATGAATCAAAACACTATTCAAAATTCATCCTAGAAAGATACCATTTACTCTAAAATAAATGTCAGATAGATGGGTCAATCCATGCATTTTTCAATTCTAATCTCGTGCATTATTCCAAAGTCACATATAATAAAGTCATATTTTGGCATTCTAAATTCACATAAGACACTCCCTAATCGACCCTCATTATCAATAAGCACTCCCTTATCAACCCTCATGTTCCCTTATCATCCCTAATCACTCCTTCATTGGCTCTCATTGTCGCTCATTATCCCTAATCACTACCTCATTGGCTATCATCATCCCTCATTGTCACTAACCATTCCCTCATCAACCCTCATCATCCCTAATCACTCCCTCATCATCCATGATCATCCTTCATTATCCTTAATCATCCCTAAACACTCCCTCATCAACCCTCATCATCCCTAATCATACTTAATAAATATCTCATCATCCCTCATAATCCCTAGTCACACTATCAACATCCATCATCATCCCTAATAACTCCTTCATCAACTATCATTTTTTCTCATCATCTGTAGTCAATCCTTCATCATATTTTATTTTCTATCATCATCCCAATCACTCCCTCATAAAATCTAATCATCTTTCATCATCCCTAATCACTCCCTCCTCATTCATTCTCATCCCTCATTGTCATTGACCATTCCCTCATTGGCCCTCATCATACCTAATCATTCCCTCATCATCCCTAGTCACTCCCTCATCTGGTAGAGTTTGTTCCAATCAAGTAGTCAATAGAAATTTGTTTTAGACTGAACAATATCTTTTTCAAATGAATCTCAAATGGTGTTTCAATTATTTTTATTCTAATTAGAGTGTACTAGGGTGATTATTTTCATTCATGTCCATTATATTAGGTAGGGCCATGATGGATTACTCTAGGGAGATTGTTGAATGATTTCCATGATGGAAATAAGATAATATCCTCTTTTCACTTGCATGGTGGAAATTCATTTTGAATGATGAGGGACGATGACAAATGATGACATCAAAAATTACCTCTTTGTGCTTGTTCCATATACTCCAATTTGGAAAATGAGTTATAAAAAAGAAAACTATGTTTCCTCTTTCATGAAAAAAAATGATGTTGGTATGCTCTTTGGATGTGGGGATGTGCGTGTGGCTTAAAAAATGAGTTAATATGATGCTCCATAATGTACTTTTCCTCCTCATTATTTTATGGTGTGGTCTCCACAATGTATGTTTTTTGTCCTAATTTTATTAAAATGGTCATCATGGAGGACTGAATGGAAGTGGTTATGGAAATGAGACTTTTAGTTGAGGGGATGGCCTTGAAAGGGATGGCCAACTAGTTCATGTGTAGAGGTTGAAACCTTTGTACCCTATGTTAATGTTTAGGGCTTTGTTTTTGAGGTTTTAGGTTGAGGGTAAGGGGTTTAAGGTTTAGGGTGTGGATATTAGGGTTTGGGGTGTAGGACCTAGGTTTAATAATTTAGGAATTATTATTCAATATTTGGGGTTTACATCTTGTGATTTAAGGTTTTGGGTTTGGTATCAAGTTTTAGTGTTTAGGGTTTAAAGTTTAAGATTTTTTGGATTAGGGATTAGAGTTTAGGGTTTAGGATTTAGGTTTTCAAGTTTACAATTTAGGGTTTAGGGTTTAACATATAAGTTTAGTGTCCATCATTTAGGTTTCATTAAAAAGGTTTGGGGTGAAGGGTTTAGGGTTCAAACTTTATAGTTTAGTGTTTGGGGTTGATTGTTTGGGTTTAGGCATTTAGGTTTTAAGGTTTAGAGTTTATGGTTTTGGATTTGATATTGTATGGTTTTGGGTTTAGGGTTTAGGGTTCATCTTTCAAGGTTTAGGGTTAAATATAACCTTAATTATATTAGTGATATTTTATTTTTTTCTTATATGTATTTACAATTTGATTATACTTTAAATGTAGGTAATATTTTTTTAGTAATTGCACCTAAGGATGATGATGAGGGAATAAACTACTACTTGTGTTGTTTTTTAGAAGCAAAAATAAAGTTAACCATAAATATTATGGATGAAGAAGAGTTAATTTATCCCACTGGATCTATAGTGGTTATAGGAACTTGGTTTCATAGGTATTGTTATCACACTAAATTAAACCCCTAAAAAGGTTGTTGAAGCTTCCTTACCTAGGAGATAGCATGGAGACATCTCTAGGTTGTGGGTGACCTAATCAATGAGGTGAATCTCTAGATATGGCTAACTCCTTTGATGTATTACCTATAATTATTACTAAACCTAATAATTTCAAGGGAAAGGGATAAATAAATAAATCAAAAAAAAATAAGGAGGTGATGCACCTAATTAGTACCTTCTACTTGCCTATACTACACTAAAAACATGAACTACGACTGAAATCTATTACATGAACTCAACATGAGTCTCCAAGTATAATTATTTTAATATGAAAGTGAATATCAAGACAATAACCAAGAGGGGATGATCAAGAGGTATCATAGGAGATAATAATGAATCAACCTCCACACTTACTAGTGTAAGATCGTATAACACACTCCATATAACCTATTAAGATGACTTACAACCTACAAGAAGGTAATGAGATAAGACAAATGAAAAGGAGTTATAACACTACCACTATTATTCATAAAACTACCATATGTATACACTCTTTACAACATTAAGGATGGAAATCAACATATATTCACTTAAATAGGAAAAGTACAAGTGTTTGTATGAGTAGGGCTTCGCCATACTTACGTTGAGGATCCTTACAATGCCAAACAAGGTAGTACATATAGGAGAAGGAAGAAGAGAGAGAGAAGAGAGGTGTCAAGGAAGAGAGAGAGGTAACACATATAGAACCAGTTACAACTAAGTAAAATTTCCAAGAAATAGTCCTGAAATCTCTCCTCAACATGTGTGCACTTAATTTGATGATGATCTTCACAAGGTGGTGTAGGAGTGACACCTCATCTTCCTTTCTTGAAACTACCATCTCTTGGTTTAAGAGGAGTTATAACCTATTAGATTGACATGTGTCATAATTGGCTTCCTTAACACCTCACAATGCCATTATTAGCTCCTCAACTGCCTCTCTCATTTTTCTAAGAGTGAAACTCATAATTATGAGTCCTCATTAATTATTGCCATTAGAGATGTGCAAGTTCTTGATCAATTCTTATTTGATTTCATGAGAAAAAAGGTAATGAGGATAGGTCTATTTATCATACAAGGCTTAGTCTTTCTTGGAAACACATCTAAAATATCTTACACTTCATATGTGCCTTGTATAAGGTCATACCTTCTTTGTTCAGATTATACTATATATTCAAGAGTTGTGATATAGGTGTTCTATGTCTCTTAAGGCCTTAATAAGCATTCTCACCATTTTAGTCTGGTTTAGAGACTATAAACTTATCACATCATCATGAAGGCATATTTTAATGAATTATGTAGAGTCATAATCTTTTTATTAGGCCTAAAAAGCATTATAAACTAACTTAGATATTCATACACACATAAAACATTGTAAAATAAGCGTGCAACTGACTATTTAAGCTATTTTCTACCTTTTTGCTCTTCACACATTCTAATGTCTAGATCTAATAGGTTCTCAAGGGTTCCTAATATATCATACAAATTATTATAAGAATAATCATGAGAATTTGAGGCACTCAAACCAATTTTCTCTCTCATCGAGCTCCTTGAAGGCTTTACAAGGCAATTTTAGGTCTTCAACTTCTGAATGATTATCCATAAAGTTGAGGGCCTTAATTATAGAACCAATTATAAAAAATTGGTGTAGACAAAGCTCTTTAGATTCCCCAAACACCATTCTAACCCATGCATCTCCTCACCATACTTTTCACGTAATGAAATTTGACTTTCTTGATTGTTTAGACTTGTTAATAAGCTCGAGGTGAAGTTTTAAGTAAAAGGGGGGATTGCAATGTTTTTTTTTGCTTGTATATGCCTCTATGAGGTTTTAAGCACCTCCTATGATGTATTAAAATGGATTTTTGATGTGTTTTATCCCTTTAATATGTTTGAAAACCTATTTTGGCCATGATGAGGGTATATAGGCAACCCATGTATACTGACCCTAGTGACCCTTTTATGGGATTATCTTTATTCTCCAAGGGTTCCAAACATTGTGATAAATTTGGCCAAGATCCCTCACACTTATCTTATCCATATAAACCTCAATCTCAACATGAAATCATATACTCTCTTTATATCTTGAAGGTAGACTTGTATACTTCTTAACAGGCCTATCACTTGTCAAAGCTTTGAGAGGGCATCTTTTGATTGGATATTTTTGTTCCACACATAAAAAATAATTATTAGGGTCTCCTTAATTTCTCCATACATTCATCATGGGATATAAATTATAACTTGGAATCAAAAAGGTAGTCACTCCGTTTATTTTTTGGGTGCAAACATGTAGGCCTACATTTTCAAGTTTAACACTACTCTCAAGCCACTCTTGAGATGGATTTTTAAATTTCAAAAGGTATTTAAACACTTTATAATATTATATATGATCCTCATCACCTATTAAAATATTGTCCACATATTATTCAATGCAAAACAAGTGTTTGTTCTTCATGATTTCACTCTTAGGTTTGGCTCAGTCTAAACATGTAGCTACGATTGTCTCCTCGATTCTTTGACTGTAGATGGACTGTATTTGATTTAGGAGACCCATACAACTTAACTAAGAATATATGGAATTTATAAAGACTTCACTTGTTGTTACTATATAATCAATGTTCCTTTCTAACTCTAAGTTACAACTATAGATCTTTTAAGACTCATGTTTCCTAACCTATTTGCATACAGCTATACACATCTTCCTAGCAGGGTGCTTATGGTTATTTGGTAAAACTTGTTTGAATGATTCTTGAGGTTTAAGATTAAAACATTCTTTAATGGTAAGAAACCAATCTCATTTATTGGTTTCTTCAATATTAGGCTCAAAGGAAGATTTATCCTTTTAGGTCTCTACAGACCTACTAAATCTTCTCTTAAAGAATCTTTATCTTCTATAACAATATATATCATTGGAAAGGGTTTAATTACTTACCCAAGATTGGTAAATGTATACTACATATTCCATGACCTCTCAAAAATCATGTTTAGTAGAAATATTTCAGTTTCTCTTCTATAACTTAGGTGTAGTCCTGTAGGTGTAATGTTGGGCTTGAAACCATCTCAACTTGTTTTTAACTTGATTCCCCTGCAACCTTTCTGTTAAGGATGATCATCAAAATTTTATAGTTTTATGAATGATTCATGAGTGTCTCATACACTCTTCCATGACTATTTCAAATACAACCTCAGGTGTAGTGTTCTTTAAACTAAATCTTGTTGTCTATAAGATTGCACTTATTTGTATTTGAGGCCTACATGTTGAACTAGAACAAGAAGATCAATTTTTAGGTGAAGTGAGCTTGAGAAGAGATATAAAATAGGTGACTAAGGCTTGCCTAGATTAATTTCTATCATTTCCCATCTTTTCACCAGCCTTCTCATTACTATAGACACTTCAATCCTCTCAAGAACCTAACTATCCCACTAAAATAGTGAAAAAAGGTCTTTCTTATGTCAAAAAAAGTACATGAATATCTCTCCAGGTTTGTAATTAAATTAATTCAACAATAAAGTAGAATAGCAGAATTAGATTCAAATATGACTGAAATATATCCAAATATATGATAATAGATAAGCCACTTCAAGGGGGCAACCTCCACAAGCTTCAATAAGAGTAGAATTCCTAATATGATGATAAATAATCACCCACTACCTCCTATATATAGTCTATTTAGGCCATGGTTACTCCATAGGATGACCTACTAATCAAAAGAAAGCATAGATAAATGTAATATAACATCAAAGAGGGATAAGTAAGCCACAAGTCAGCTAATACTATCCTCATACATGTGATAGGTTAGGGGTGTAGCATGCCCTTCCCCTTTAAACCAATGTTGTCCTCAATGTTGAACAACTCTGGATGTTGTTGCAGAAAATCTTCACCTTCCCAAGTTGCATCTTCACTACTCTAGTTTTTCCACTTGATCAAATATTCCCTAATCTCTATGGTTCTCAACCTCTTAGTGCGTGTTTGGAGGATCTTCTCTGGTTCCAAAATGACTCGTCCTTCTTCATCTAGTTCTGAGAGCTCTGTCTGGGCTGAAACTTTATGTCCAATGACCTTCTTTAAACAGGAAACATGAAATACTGGGTGTATGTGAGATGAATGAGGTAACTAGAGCTTGTAAGCCACACTTCCAATTTTTTGTAGAACTTGATAAGGGCCATAATACTTAGGAGCAAGTCTGTTGCTTTAAGGACATCTTCTTGTAAGGCTACAAACAAACAAATACCCAATCACCCACCTCAAAATTTCACTCACTATGATGTTGATCTACTTGTTGCTTCATCCTATTTTGTGCCAAGGCCAAATTCTCTCTCAAACTAGCCAAAACCTCTTGTTGATGTTGAATGTGCTCTTCCATATCTCGAACCTTGGTGTGCACCTTTAATGAAGAAGTGATGGAAGGTGGATGGTAACCATATAGTGCTAGAAATAGAGACATTTTAGAAGAGGTATGGAAAGATGTGTTATACCACCATTCTACAAGTGGTACCCATTTAACCCAATGTTCTTGTTTATCTAATACAAAACAACAAAGATACCCCTCTAAACATTTGTTAACCACTTTAGTTTGTCCATCAGATTGGGGGTGGTAAGATGAGCTATGAGCTAGTTGAGTACCCCAACAAGAAAATAGTTTAGTCTAAAAATTACTAGTGAAAATAGGATCATGATCACTTACAATTATTTTTGGGGTTCCATGTAATTTGAGAACTGCTTCCATAAAAATAGCTGCTATTGTACTTGCTGAAAATGGGTGTGAGAGAGCAAAAAAATGGGCATATTTTTTAAGCCTATCCACAATGACAAGATAACATTCTTACCTTCAGAACAAGGCAACCCAGTGATGAAATCCATGGAAACCTCCTCCCACCTTTGACTAGGAATTGCTAACAGTTGTAACAGACTTGGGGTCTTAACTGTTTCACCTTTATTCTATTGGCATATCAAGTATTCTTCCACAAAATTTTGTACATCTCCCTTGAGTCCTTCCCAAAATAATTCTTTCTTAATTCTATGATAATTTTTCAAGAACCTTGAGTGTCTCCCAATTGGAGATGCATCCAACTCTGCAAAAATCTTATTCTTAAGCTCTAAATTTTTGCACAAGTATAACCTACCCTTATACCATAGGACATTACCTTTCCATTCAAATTTGTCAGAGGCTAAATTACCTTGCTGGAGATTTTGAATCAGAACCTGTGTATCCTTGTCTTGCTCCCATTCTAACCTAGCTTCATCCACCCAATCTGCTTGCAACATGGACATTGCACAAAGTAATGCTTCTGTGGATGCATCCCATCTAGATAGTGCATCTGCTACTACATTATCTTTACCCTTCTTGTAGATGATTTCAAAATAATAACCCAACATTTTGGTTACCCATTTTTGTTGTTCCTCAGATGATAATCTTTGCTCCAAAAAGTATTTGAGACTATCATGATTCATTTTCACCTTAAAGTGTCTACCCATCAAATAAGGCCTCCATTATTTAACTACATGAAGAATAGCCATCATTTCTTTCTCATAGACATGTTTTTGTATATTCTTACCTTTGAATTGATGACTTTCAAATGTAATGGGTCTTCCTTCCTACATTAGTACTGCCCCCAATCTAGACCCAGAAGCATCACATTCAATAGTGAATCTCTGTGAGAAGTCTGGAGTAGCCAAAATTGGAGTGGTGCACATAGTTACTTTTAGTTTCTCAAATGCTTTGGTGGCATCATCATTCCAAAGGAAAACATCCTTCTTTAGCAATGTAGTGAGTAGAGCTACTATGTTGCCATAACCTTTCACAAATCTTCTATAGTTACCTATTATTCCAAGGAACCCTCAAAGGTTTTTGAGAGTTTTTGGCATGGGCCATTCTATTATCGCTTTGATATTTTGGGGATCAACTTTGACACCTTCATGGGAAACAATGTGATTGAGGTACTTTACCTCCTATACTCCAAAAGCACATTTAGATGGCTTTGCATAAAGTTTGTACTTCTCGAAAACTATCAACACCTATTTCACATGTTGCAGATGTGCTTCCCATGTCTGACTATAAATCAATATGTCATCAAAGAAAACTATCAAAAATTTCCTTTAAAAAGGCCTAAAAATAGTGTTCATCAAGCTCTGAAAAGTAGATGGTGCATTTGTAAGACCAAAGGGCATTTCCAAAAACTCATAATGGCCCTCATGTGTTCTAAAAGCAATTTTATGAACATCTTCATCCTTGATTCTAATTTGATGGTACCCCGAGCGAAGATCCAATTTTATGAAATAATTAGCACCATGTAACTCATCAAGCAAATCATCAATTACTGGAATAGGAAACTTATCTTTGATGGTGTACTTGTTGATTTCCCTATAATCTAGGCACATCCTCCATGTGTCATCCTTCTTTCGCACCATGACCACTAGTGATGAATATGCACTTTGGCTATGCTTGATGATACCTGCCTCCAACATCTCATGGACCATCTTTTCAATTTCACTCTTTTGTGCATATGGATATCTATATGGTTTGATATTTGGTGGTTGACTACCTGGAATTAGTTGAATGGCATGATCATGTTCTCTTTTTTGTGGTAGTCCTTTTGGCATGGCCCCAAAAATAGATGAGTGGTCCTCAAGAATTATCTGTAGATCAGTATGTGTAGATGCCTATGTGGGTTGAACTTCTATGGAGCATAATCATGCAATAATTCCCTCTGCCCCCTTTTTTATTATCTTGGTCATCTGATGTGAACTAATCAATTGTGGAGATTTTGCATGTAATCCATGTAGTTCAATTTTCTTACTTTCAAAATGAAAGTGCATGAATAGTTCTTGGAAGTTCATCTCAATGGTACCTAAGGTTGTGAGCCATTGGACTTCCAAAACAATGTCTATGTTACCCATGGGAATAACAAACATAGGAGAGTCGAGATTGTACCCACCCATAGTAAGCTTAATACTATGGCATTTGCCTGAACAATTAATTATGCCACCATCTGCAATCATGACCTAAAATTTTGGTGCTAGGTAGATGAAACAGTTCAATCGAGTGGCCAACTTATGGTTTATAAAGTTATGTGTGCTCCCTAAATCAATCAACACTGTCACCTTCTATTTCTTGAGGAAACCCACCACCTTAAGAGTTTGTGGAGTGCTAATGCCTGCAAGTGCATGATAAGAGATTGTAGGTTGAGAATCTTCAAGTACCTCCTCTATATCTTCCTCATCATCATTGGAGGCATCATCTACTTCTTTATCTTCATTTGGTACCTTAATGTAGAATAAATTATTCTCAACACATCTATGTCCTTTACTCCACTTGTTGTCACAACTAAAACATAATCGTTTTGCATGTTTCTCTTCAATTTGCTGAGGGGTCAATCTAGTAGGTGGAGGAAATGTTGGTGACGATATGCTACAATCTTTGAAGTGAGTGAATGGCTACTTCTTGTTGGCTATGAATTTTTCCTTAGATCTACGTACCATGATAATAGAATCAGAAATCTTAAGTGGATTAAACATGCGTACCTCATGTTGAATGTGGTCCTTGAGTCCACCCAAAAATAGGTCATTCAAGTTTGCTTCAGAAATTGTCTCCACACGTAAGGACAGGTTCTGAAAATGATGAATATAATCCTTGATGGAGCCAATTTGTCACAATTTTTCTAGTTGGCTAAAGTAATTCTCTATCACACTATTGCCATAGTGTAATTGTAGCTCCTTTGTAAAAACTGACTAGGTGACATTGAGAGTCATCTTTTTCTTTTGAGCACACAACCATCGATACCAAATGAATTGATTAGGTTCAAGATATAAGGATGCCATGGTAACCTTCTGTCCACCTAGAATCTGATGTAAGTAAAAAAAAATCTCCATTTGGTTGATCCAATTGAGTGGATCTTTTCCATCAAATTTACGCATATCCACCTTTGGTAATAGGTTCCTCTGTGGCCATGGAGTTAGATTTGAAGTAGACTGGTTAGGAGAACCACCTTGGTGGGGTTGTGCAATAGAGTTAGCTTGATGATTTGACTGATTCATTTTCAAATCCATCATGATATCTCCCAAACTATCTTGTATGGATTGCATATTAGATTATATGCCTTGCACCTCACTCTGAATGCTTTGCACACTCTAGTCAAGATGGCTCACTTTGTGATTTATGTCAAAAAACCCTGGTATAAAGGGTCTAGTACATCCCCATTCTGACTCCATCTCTTCCTTGTTAGGAGTTTTACCTGGAGTTTCAGTATCCTTTCCTCGGCCCCGAGTTTGTGGACTTGCCATAAAAGGGTTTTACGATGTCGACCCTTATTGGCACGTTTGACCCAACTTTGACCAGTAATTTTAGAATTATGTCAGCCTTAAATCAAAATATACAAAGAATATATCATAGCCAAATTTTTATAAGATTTCCAATAATGTAAATAACTCAGAAAAATTCTTTGAATTGCACACTATAGAGCAATTTTATGAAAAACCATAAAACAACGATAACTTTTGTAAAATACATCCAATTGATCTAAAATTTTAATGGAGGCTTAATTTGATTATTTCTCATCTCCAATAAAATTTTTGTTGAGAAATCCATAACCATTTTTTATATATCACAAAATTTAAAAATTTAGTGTTTCACCCACAAGATTGCCCAAATCGCAGCTTTGATACCACTTGTATTGAAATTACTTCAACAATAAAGTAGAATAACAGAATTAGATCCAAATATGACTGAAATATATCTAAATATATGATAATAGATAAGCCACTTCGAGGGGGCAACCTCCCCAAGCTTCAATAAGAGCAGAATTCCCAATATGATGATAAATAATTACCCACTACCTCCTATATATAGTCTATCTAGGCCATGGTTACTCCATAGGCCAACCTACTAATCAAAAGAAAGCATAGATAAATGTAATATAACATCAAAGAGGGATAAGTAAGCCACAAGTTGGCTAATACTATCCTCATACATGTGATAGGTTAGGGGCGTAGCAAGGTTGGATTTAATACTCTGGAGACCCTTAGGCATCCTAATATCCCTCCTCAACCATAAACCTATTTCCATCAACCCTGAAGTGCAATCCTAAAGAGAAAACCAAGCACATGGGTTTTTACAAGGATTTTAAACACCTTATCTCCTTAGCGATTGTTCATAAATCATAGCCACTACAACTCTAAACTAATGTATGGAATATTAAGGTAATAAGGGCCTCCATATACCCCCAATATAATTTGACCCAACTCTTCTTGACGTATATGCAACAAGGTAAAACTAGTTGGCCTTCTTGAGCTGCCAAGAACATGATGGAGAAATGGGGAAGGTTTCTTACTTGTTTGGACCTGTGACACCTTCTTGAGCATGAATTTTACCTTGAGGAGGATGGATGACATTGTGTATAATATTAACTACCTTAAACCCTGATCTACCTAGCTAGAGGAGTTTTTATCCAATGTAGAAAACTATAAAATTCTCATCAAAGTGCCTTCTTTATATAGAGTTTGAAAATTTATAGGAGTACCCTATGTGAGGTGTCCATGAAGCCTTCCCTATCATGAAAAATTCCAACGCAATGAAAAAAAAAACTTCACACCTATATTTCTTTACCAATACCTCATGTTATGCCATGATTGGAGTTGAATCAAAGGATAAAGAGAGTTACAACTTGATATACATTATAAACTAATGTATTGACACCTTTTAGAGTTTGTACGGATCCTATAAGGTATGAGATCATCTTCCATGAGTGCCACATGGCCTCAAGTGACCTTATTTTTCATGGTGTAATTCCTCATTCTTTATGTGGACCAAAAATGGACAACATTTCTAGCAATTTGTAGGGAAGCATGCCTGTTATGCTTGAGAACCCAGCTCATTTGCTTTGTTTGATCCATTGGGCATGGAGTCATTGATTTTGTATGAAGATGGATTTTCCTAGAAACCTCCCTTAAAGCAATAAGAACAACCAAAATGAAACAAACTATTCCTATAGCACTTAGGGAAGGGAAGAGACACAACTAAAATAAATGTGCATAAGGCACTTAGATAAAAACATGAAAAACTATACAAATTGTACAATAACATACAATGGGTGAAAAATCTTCTAATAACATGTATTTAGATTAATCCCATTGACTTGGATGGGTAATACCTCCCCATCTAGTTAGGTGAGCTGAAAAGCATTATGTTGTTTGCCTCTATGGATCAAATAAGGGCCACTCCATAAGTTATCAAACTTGGTATGGTTACCTGGTTTGGCCTTTTTTGAATCCCATTTTAGAACTAGGTTTCCTTCCTAAAAAGTCCTTGATCTAGCTCTCTTGTCAAAATCCTTTTTGACATGAGCTTGATGTGCCTCTAACATCTTCATTGTAAAGTCCCTTGCCTCCTTAAGTTCTGTGAGTTCTACCAATCTCACATTCATGGGTTCATCTTCTAGCAGCTCCAGCTGATGGGTTAGCTCTAATGCAGGTAGCTCAAGAGAAATAGTCAATTTGGCCTCCTTTCCATATACTAAAACATATGGAGAATTTCTAACAATAGATTTAGGAATTACCCAGTTAGCCCACAAGGTTGTATTCAACTTGGTGTGTCACATCCTCTAATTCTCCTCCATGGTCCTCTTAATAATCCTTAACAAATTTTTATTTGTGGACTTAGCTAGCCCATTGCCTTAAGGATAATAGTGTGAGGAAGTGTTGAGGTAGATACCCATTCTGAGGGCCCATTCACTTGTTTTCAAACCAAGGAAAACCAAAGCATTATCAAATGTGATAGTGGATGGAACACCAAACTTGGTCACAATGTTGTCATATAAATCTACGACTTCACTTTCGTTGGCTTCCTTGAATGCAATGGCTTTCACCCACCTGGTTAAATTATTAGTTATAGTAAGCACCCACTTATGCCCTGCACTTGATGGGGGGTTGATTACTCTAATGAAGTCCAAAACCCACTGCATGAATGGTTGCTCTAATAGAATCAGGTTGAGAGGGAAAGCTACTAACCTTTGCTTACCTATGAAGAGAGTACATTCCTGACAGCTCCTCACCCATACATAAGTCTTTGAAGATGATGGGTTAGTAGTAACCAGCCCTCATAATCTTTGTTATAGTAGTCCTTAGAGCAAAATGACCTCCTATAGGCCCATCATGGAAATGCTCTAAAATTTTGGGTAATTGATCATCGTCTACGCACCTCAAGAACACTCCATTGAGGTCTCTTCTAAACAAAACCCCGTCAACTAAATCATAAGGTATGGACTAAAGTCTAAAATACCTTCTTTTTGCTTTATCCATTCCTTGAGGGCATTCACTTTTTAGCAAAAACTGTGTCATATCATGGAGCCAACTAGTTTGAGGTGGAGGTACATCTGCTTGTAGGTTATCTTGTGTTACTAAGATGAGCTCTTTATCTTCATGAAATTCATCAACCATATGCTCACATAGGCCTTTACCTCTTACCGGCTTAGTGACCTTAATCTCCATGTCATACTCTATGACTTTAGTAATCCACCCAACTCTTTTGTCACTCAAATCCTTGTTAAGAAGGAAGTCTCTTACCCTAGGATGAGACACCATAAGGTGGATTTTGTTGTTGGATAGCATTGGCCTAAACTTCTTGAGACTCCTTACTACTATGAGGACTTGCTTTTGTATAAAGGTATACCTCACCTCATACTCTTCAATCCCCTGATTGAAAAATGTCAATGGCTGCTCAAGTCCTTCACCATTCCTTTTCATCAACATGGTTGATATATTATCAATGTTGGCAAAAACATACAATATGAAATCCCTTGAGAAATCAGGATTCATAAGTGTGGGTGCTTGAGTGATGGCTTACTTGATAGCCTCAAATGTTGACTTGCCATTATTTAACTAAGTGAACACTTGGTTCTTTTTTAACATAGTAGTGATGGGTCTGATTTTATCTTTCTAAGAAAACTTTAGAGTCCCTTCTTATGCTTGGTCAAGGATAAGGCCAATATGGCACTTATTCTCTAAGGATCAATGGACAACCCCTCCTTTGAGATGATGTGGCCCAAAAACTTACCTTCATGCATGGAAAACACACACTTCTTGGGATTCAAATAAATCCCATACTCTCTGCACCTTTCAAAAATTAGCCTCAGGTGGTCCATATGCTCATTGGCATTCTTGGAAAAAAATTATGATGTCATCCAAGCAAACCAACACCATTTGGTTTAACAGACCTTGAAAATCCATGTCCATAGCTATTTGAAAAGTTGCACCAGCATTTGATATACCAATGGGAATCTTTTGGTATGCATACATTCCCCATTTGGTGGTGAAAGTAGTCTTGTACCAATCTTCATCTTTTACCCAAACTTGGTTGTAGCTAGAAAATCCATCCAATAGAGAGAAATGTTCTGATCCTACAACTACTTGGAGAAGTTGCTCCATGGATGGTAGAGGGTAGTGATCCTTCAAGGAGACTTTGTTCAAATCTTTGAAGTCCACACAAAGCCGAAGTTCCCCACTCCTTTTTTTATAGGCACCAAGTTGGCTACCCATCATGAATGTTTGATGGGAAAGATAATCCTAGACTCAATCAACTTGGTTAGCTCCTTCCTCATCAACTCTTTAATCTTGGGGTTAATGGGCCTT
Organism: Torreya grandis; assembly: GCA_037957365.1. NCBI lineage: Eukaryota > Viridiplantae > Streptophyta > Pinopsida > Cupressales > Taxaceae > Torreya > Torreya grandis. Next base: position 906,114 of record JARHVA010000775.1, on the reverse strand, counting down.
CACTTTTACCTCACATGCTTGGCATTGGCCTCAAAATCTATGGTATATTGAGCTAACTTAGGATCAAAACCTTTTAGGTCACTATACTCCCAAGCAAAAATGTCTACATACTCTTGGCAAAGTGTTATGAAACCATGCCTCTCATCCTTGTTGCTTACCTTCCCAAGCTTGAGAAGCTTGTCCTTAAAGATGAGGACTCTCTCATAGTTTTCTTCATCAATTGATATTACTACCTTGTCTTTCTTCATATAGTCTCCTTCATGAAAAAGGCCCTCAAGTGTAACTAACCCCTTAGGAAATTTGTTTGACTTCAACTGAATAATCTGATCCTCATATTGATGCTACAATTTAGCTTGGTTGGAGGAGGAAAACTCAACTTCCTACTATAAGAATCAAGTAATTTACTTGTCACTTTCAAAAACCTACCAATGAACTTCATTATCTAGCACTGATGGCCTCACCACCACCTTGACATGTGGCTAAACCTTAGCTTCTTTCAGCTCACTTGGAATGTCAAACTGAGCTCCCACAACTACCATCCTGTTGGCATGCTAGTTTTGATTTTTTGGGATAGCTTGAATGTCAAAGGCCTCAAAATCTTCAATTAAGTCCCACACTCAATTTTTGTAGGAACTCATCAATGAATTCTTTGTAATGTTCAAGCCTCTAAATTGGTTTACTATGAGTTCGTTGTCCTCATAAACTTGTAGCAGTTTGATTCCTCTTTTATTGGCCTATTACAGGCCACAAATCAAGCCATCATATTCTATAGATTTTGAAGAGCAATTGAAATAAAACCTATAAGAAGATAAAATCTTATTACCAAAGGGAAAACCAACATTTCCCCAGCACCTACACCATTTTTCTCCTTGAGCCATCAAAGAACAACTTCCATAAACCATTGGGGTCTTCTTTAGGTCTAATGAGGGAAGGCATGGGTTGATTCTCTTCATGTAACAGATAGAAACCCATGTCTTTTTCCTCAACACCTTCCAAAGGGTTAAAAAATTGGTTATCTCCCCATAACTCATCCAAGAACAAGTCTAAAACTTCTTCAGGATGAGTGTTCAGCACCTGACCAATTATAAACTCATCCTCATCAAGGATGGTATAATAAGGTTTATGTTATCTGGATTATGGGGTTCAAATGGAATTGTGCCATGGGTTCAGCCTTGATTGAGACCTTAGGCCCATACCTTATTTTGAATTCCATGTAAGACCAATATATTGTAAGGTAACCCCCAATCTTGGCTATGAACTCTCTGGAAAGACACAATGCAAAGCGAGGAATGACATCCAAGATCAACACGTCTTGCACCATAGACACACTAGGACAAGCATGCAAGGTTAGGTTCAAATTCCTAATGATACCTGATGGATTTATGTAATAACCATCAAGATGTAGGACTCCCTTGGTGTGCGACTCATACTTGAGGTTCAGCTAGTCAACAATAGACTTTGGCATGACTGAGGTGCTAGCCCCACTATCCACCAAGTAGTTATGCACCAAAGAGTCATAGATGATTAATGAAATGTAGAATGGGGGGGCTTGGTCACACTACTTGACCTTTCTCCCAAAGGACTTTTGGCTGCATTGGTGAAGAGTTTAACTTCCTTGCTTGGTTGCTTACTTACAATTGTAGAAACACTCATCTTGGACAAACCTTCTTGAAGAATGTCTACTTGGTCAAGCATGGAAAGCATGTCCCACATTGGCATACTTACGCTAGATTTCTTCATTTAATCCACAATGTTTATTGGATTACCCACAACTTTTGCCTGGGTTTTTGGAGTAACTACTACTATATTTGTTAGTGATGGAATGATGACAAGAGGTTCTTTGCAAGCTCCCTGATTGTCATCCATATTCCTTCTCTTAAACCTTGTGTTCACTGAGACTAGGGGTGGGACAAATTGGGAGCAGCCTATGAATTAGATGAATAAAACTCCTCTTGTTCACTGATGACCATTGAGGCTTCAAGGTGTTTTGACCCCTGGTCTAATCTTTGTTCTTGTGAAGGCTTCTCTTGATTTGTCATCATGGGCACCTCTATGCTTTGGGCTATAAGACCCTGGTTATATCCATAAGCAACAACTTGATGCCATTAATCATTGAATGCCTAGTAGGAGCCATTAGTTGGGATAATAGATTGTCCAAAAGAATGATTTCAAGTCATTGTCCCTTCAACCTCTTGAGCCATGTTGTTCTGAACTAAGACCAAGGAGTTGGAAGGGCCTACAACATTTATATTATAATTATGCTGCCTAACATAGTTGGGCTACCCCTATCCTTATAAGCCTCCTCTGTAGGGTGACTTATTAGCTTGATGAGGTTGATACTGAGATTGATAAGACTTTTTGTAGTCTTATTACCTCTCAAATTTGACCACATCATTCCCTAAGGATTGGAACATGTTTTTCGATTCCAATTAATTCTTCTGCTCTTGGGAGTTATTGAATCCACTAGTAGAGGCCTTCTCTTGCTTAAGTAAATGCACAACAACAATTGTTGGCATTAAAAGTATAACATCAAGTGGAAGAATGACTATAAGAGGTGGTTTTATCTCTAGAAAAAGAGGCATTGGGGGTCTAAGAGTAAGCTTGCTAGCCTGAAATAGGTAATTTTATGCCTTAATGGCCACCTTGTAGGGTGACTTATTAGCTTGATGAGGTTGATACTGAGATTGATAAGAATTTTTGTAATCTTATTACCTCTTAAATTTGACCACATCATTCCCCAAGGATTGAAGCATGTTTTTCAATTCCAATTAATTCTTCTGCTCTTGGGAGTTGTTGAATCCACTAGTAGAGGCCTTATCTTGCTTAAGTAAATGCACAACAACAATTGTTGGCATTAAAAGTATAACATCAAGTGGAAGAATGACTACATGAGGTGGTTTGATCTCTAGAAAAAGAGGCATTGGGGGTCTAAGAGTAAGCTTGCTAGCCTGAAATAGGTAATTTTATGCCTTAATGGCCACTTCGTATACACCTAGCATTATGTCTCCTCCCATAAATGGAATCATTACAGCTATTAATATTGAGATCCTTCAAGTAATATAATAAATCAAAGTTCAAAGATGGTCTAACAGCTATTGAAATTCTATCCCATGCCATCTAAAATCTCGTATTGAAGTCCTCCATGACTTCATGAGGAGCTCTCTTGATTGTGGTCAGCTGGTCTGGAAGTGACAGATGATCACTCTTATCCGTAAACCTTTTACATAGGGTTATTCCTAGCTCATCCCATGAGTGGATTAAATTAGGAGCTAGGCCCCTATACCAATCTAATGCCTTTCCTTTGAAGATACAACCAATATCCTAATAGCCATGTTTTCCACTGTGATATTATGAATGTTGCAAAAGTTGGTTATGTTTGTTATGTGCTCAGTAAGAGTTATAGTTTGGTCTCCTATGTAATAAGGGATTTTTTTGAGGGTTTATACTAGCATAAGATTATACTATGGTAATTTTAAAGGGATTTGGCCACTGAAGCCCATAAAATCTCTTTGGGGAATCATAGCAGCATGAGGGGTTGATAAAGATATTCTTACATTGGTATACCTTATGATTGGTCTAAGAGGAGGGTGCCCTATGTAAGGGTGAGTATGGGTGAACCTTAACCTTCTTGTTGAGTTTAAAGGTAATTCAATAAACTCAAAGGGAATACCTATAAAATTTGATCTTGTAGTCACCTTTAGCATGAAAGATAGCTACTTCTCTACCACCAGATGGTTGGGTGTTCTTTGGAGTTACCAGATGCTAAAGGATAAATGATACCACTACTGTTAAATGATCAAAACAACATCAAGTTTGACAAATATTTCATAAAATATAAAAAATAAAATGGTAGTTGTCTCACTGGGCGTGCCATAACTATTATAGCTTGGAATTGCACCCTTGTGAGAGAGTTATTCAGGCTCCCTCACTTCCAGCTATATGCATGGGGACAACCTTAGGATGTGGGTATCCTATGGTAAGGTCAGATCTCTAGGATTTTTTATGAGGCTAGTTCCTTAGGTGCTTCACTTCAGCTCTTGATCTCACACTAAAATCTACTGTCAGCTAAGGAAAAGGGATAGGAGGATTACTTCAAAGAAATCTAAGCTAAGGGAGGTAATGCACCAAAAGTATGTGATCCACTTGGTCTTGGGAATGACACTAATTCAACATAAAATAAGTTTTCTTTACACAACCTCTTAACTAGTTAACTTACATAAATATTTCATAAACTAGGCTCACTGAACCATACATGAAGCAAAGAGGGATTTCTAAATCCACATTAAGCATCCATTAATGGTAAAAAAGCTTAATTTTAGACCTACAAATAACTAGAAAACACCTAAAAATAAGCAAAAAAGGACAATAATGTTGGAAACATGCTTCTTCACAGTGCTATTGTGTACAAGCTAACTCAACACAATTTTTAGAAAAAGAGATAGGTAAAATAATCTTTATTACTTCAAACGTCTGTTACACTATGATTTTCATAGAGTGATTCTATCGCCAGTTTGAGGATGATTTTCTTGGCTTCAAGGCCTCTATTTATATAGAAAAGGGGGAAGAGAGAAGGGGAATAAAGAAGAAGTCATTAATGGTAGGAACTCTCATGTTATACTTCCTTGTTTCCCCTAAATGCACTGCTCAAGATCACGTGATAATCCTCTTGAGCCCCTCCCATCTTTAAAACTTTCTTCTGACACATCTGAGAAGCCATGTTGTGAGTAGCTAGAATGTCTCTTTTTGGCATGTCACATTTAAGCATTGAATGGTGATTATGGGAAGTGAACTATGGTGGATGAGAGCCTTCATAATTTATAGCTACCAGCTTCTTGGACTCTCCCATGCTCATTGGTCATCCTTGCACCACTTGTCCTTTATTGATTGGTCCTTTTTGATCTAGCTTATGCCATGTGAAAGCCTTTCATTCATTGCATAATGATTCTTGCATTGTTAGACCAAGCTTAAGTCGAGCACTTAGAGAATCTTGATTTACTATATGTAGAGTAATTCAGGTTCTTTGATCTCTCCAACTTTAAACTTTCCCTCCTTTACTTATAAATCTTTTTAAGTAGAGTACTTGGAGAAACTTGAATTACTCTATGCAGAGTAATTCAAGTTCTCTAAGCCTACTTACTTTAGACTTGTCCATCTTGAAGTCTTCTCACTTTGATTTTTCCCAAGCCTTAAGACTTCAATATTTTCAAACTCGATTACTTCCAATGGCTAGTCATTTATCCTGATTTTGACGTCTATTGGCCCGTCATTTCCTCTGGACACTTGGTCTGAGGCTTCTTTCTCAATTTATTTCTTTTGGGAAAATCTTTTGAAGGAATTTCTTTAGACAATTTGTTCGAAAGAATTCATTTGGACTTTTCATCTGCCTCTATCTTCAGAAACTACCTTTCATGCTTTTCACAATGGACTTTCTTGAAGGGTAAGAGACCCTTCGGGCTTTCTACATGTCCCCTCAAACTTATGAAAATGATCCTCCCAATGGGAAAGATACCCTTTAGGAATTTTGAAATGGTCTTTTTGAAGGGTAACATAGCCTTCGAGAAACTTACAACTGTCCACTTGGATAATAAAAAGCCCTTTGGATTTATGAAGTGTACCTTCAAGTTCTTGAAAGACCCTTCAAAAAAGTTGAAGAGGACCTTCAAAAAATTTGACTGGTCCTTTTTTCACTAAAAAGGCCCTTCGACATTTTGAAAATACCATTCAAATTTTTTGAAAAAGACTCATCCCTTGAAGAATCTGAGAAGCACTATTTTTAAGACCAAATCGGGTTTATCAACCCCTTTTACTTATTTTGGGCTTTTAACTACTCACAACTTATGAAGTAATCAAGTAGTGTTCCTTGGAGAACTTGAAATACACTATCCATGAGTAATTCAAGTTTGTAAACTTGAATTACTTCTACTTATAAAATATTTAGAAGTTAAGCACTGATGGAAACTCGATTTACACTATGCCCTTAGAAACTCAAAGTTGTCACTGTTGGAAAACCTAAAGTCCTCCCAAAGACTTTCCATTTTCTTGCCTAAAAGCTCCCCTTTCATACTTAGGCAAATTTGATATGTGGGCCAAAAATGGCCAACAGACACCTCTCAAAACCTTATTGACAAATGGAATGGACATTTTACTAAGGATGTTTTCAAGTTCAAAATCTTAGAACCCTTCTTCAATTTACTCTTTACTCTCTTTTCTTATGGCCTCTTGTAACCAAACTTACTCTCTTATACTTACTAGGCCTATTGGTAAGGCCTATCACCTCCCTTAAGACTCTTTGAACACACAAAATAAACTCTCCATTTTTTTAGACTAATAATCACTTATCAGGGTTATTAAAACCTACACATAAGTTTTCACTCACACTCAAGACATCTGATATACAAAAGAACACAAAATAGGGTTACCTCGGTCTAATGGCAAACCTAATGCACAAAGTTCCTTATTTAAATTATTCTCCAAGAATCTCCAAGCACTTCAACCACCCTAAATACTTAAAAAACAACCTTATCCATGTTCAATAACACCTTCTCACCTCCTTCTTGCACTTTTTATAACCCCAAACTTGGATTTAGCCAAGTTTCTTGAGTATACATGCAAGCCTGCAAACCCTGAAATGCTAGTAACTCTCTCTAGAACTCCTTTCAACTTGAAATCACTTTACACAATTATAAAACGTCATCCCCAAACTCCCTTTCAAATTTTAGGCCATTTAGCTAGGTGGATCAAAAGATATAGAGGTTTTGGTGATTCAATCTATTTGATTCAGTCTGTAAGATAAATTTTGGAAAAAAATATTAAAAATGAATGGTGTCGATATTTTTGATACACTCATAAATCCAATGAGATAGGATACAGAGAGATATACTATATCAATTTTTTTGATAAGTCATGGATGGAAACACATGACATTATATTGATTGGTCGATGTAGTCTACACACACATAACTATATCAACATTGTTCGATGTAGTTATAAAAAATAACATAAAACTGTATCGATGTCTACTGATACAGTCTAAAATACAAAATATAATATCATGCAATAAATTTAAATCCAATTATTTTGATAACTATTTTTCTGAAAAGATGATTAGGTAGATGTACTAAAGGATTTGACTAATTTGTAGGCTCTCATTGATACTAAATCATCCATTGGATAGTGTCGGCCCATTATTTTAGAACAATAAATATGGAGGAAGTATCATTCTCATATCCCACTAAACATAGTTTTGAGGCTAAGATGAGAGTAACTTCCCAATGTTAATCGTTAATTGGTGCACTATGTAATCAACTAGATGGATGAATTCCTAAAGTTTAAAAAAAAAAGTAAACCATAGGTGTTTCCGATATATTATGAGGCACACACAAACTAATATATGTGTTTAGCTATATACTATGTCCATAAGTATTTGGGAAATCCCCTCATATCGCAATGTCTATAAATAATAAACAAGGATTGTAAATAGAATACCATGTAACCCTTCATAATAGTAGCTAAGTAGTTTGAAAACTTTTGGAGATAATTTATATGAAAAGTCAAATAAATAGAAAATAAAGTTCGAAAATCAATATTGAAAACTAATATTTAGCATTCAATGAATTGAAATAAATAGACAGTTAACTCAAAATGAAATGTTTGATTAGATTCATAAATAAAAAAATTAATTTTCCTTGTTTATGATTGAAATTTAAAACAAATTGAATTGTATCGACATTGGCCTTTGTAATTTTAAACTCTATAAATAACTATATAGATTATATCGATAAGTCTATGTAAACAAAATTTTAGACATAAATAATTTAACTAAGTCAAACATATCGATATAGTTTATAGAAATAAATGTAATTCAAAACTAAATTGGACAGATTGATGTAGTTTATTAAAAATAAAAGTTACACATAACTAGACCAAATAGATCAATATAGTTTCCTTAAAGTAGGTTTAGATATAATTAAAAATGTAAATACATAACTATATTGAGTAGAACGATACAATTGATTAGAAAAATGAATCTGAGATAGAACTGTATCAACTACTCTCATATATTTGGTTGGATATGTGACTGGACATAACTACATCAAGTAGTTTGATATAGTTAGCTGAGGGAAAAATTAGATCTGGTAATAAATATATATATCATTTCTAAAATAGTATATTGAGAAAAATATAGAGATAAAATTATGTCAAGTTGTTCGATATATTTTTATGTAGGCATAACTTTTGCTATTGAGTTGTATTGATCTTTTTGATATATCTCGTTGACTAAAAAATAAAACACAATAGAATTAATATGTTTGACATAAATTTATGAAGAAATGAAAGAAATGGTTAGCTTCACATCAGGTTTACTAAAATATATGAAATGAGCTAGAATCGACCTACAAATATCTTATATAAATATCCAAACTCAAAGAAGGTAAATCAAATAGAACCTATTGACACTTAATGAATTGGAATATGACCAAATGGATCCATAAACCTAGCAATAAGAGTAGCTACAACACAATTTCAATAGAGAGGGTTTTAAGGCCTCTAGGTAATCAACACAATGAAATATCTATAGTTATGTCTTTTGTTAATGTAAGTAACTATTGCAATCAAAAAATTTAAGGGGAAGGGTTAGAAACATATAAAAATAGGTAAGGAACCATGGCAGATAAAATATGGGCCTAGGTTAACTAAGGTGGAAAGATGTAAAGTTTTAATTACCATATAGACACACCAATATAAGCTTAGACATAATTCAAAAAATGAGATACACATTCATTAACCAATAAATTATACAACTTATTTCTATCAAAAGGAAAGAGCTAGGGTTAGAATATACTTACCTTGAACAAAACATGTTGAGCCTCAATCTCCCCTTTGGCTAATGGTTCTTTGCAGGATATTGTTGTGGTTGTAAATATCTCAATGAATGATCAAGATCCACACTAAAAGGACTACTCCTATTACATCTAAGGCTCCATAATATAGATGTTTTCCTCCAAGACAATATCTAAGCAATAAATCCTTCAAATGTAGACTTAGGGTAGAAGTGCAAGATATAACAATTGAAAATGAATGATATTCTCTATTAGATTGAAATGGTGACTTGTATTTATAATGGTGAATGATCTTAATCCCTCTCAAAGATTAGGCCAAAAATATTGGATAGCTTGAATTATTCCTGAGTGGGTTGACTGACCTCAAACTATGTCAGATAGACCAACCTATTTGTGAAGCTTGTGCCATAATGTTAAGAATTGCATTGATATGATTGATGTAGTTGGGAAAATATGGATAATGGTTAGAACTACATCAAATGTGTTAGCATCATAGGGAAATATAGGTCTTGACATAGTTAGAGGATACCATATAGAAGGAGATAGCTTAGGGGATCAAATCTGGTGAATATGGAATGGATGCATGAATAAATAAGTAACAATGTCTCTCATGAAGCACCATCAGTCTGCCCACCCATTTCTTAGTGCACCCTTTAAGGAATGAACTCAAAGAGGTTAAAACTTGACAAGTTTCTATAAGAGAGAAAGCATCAATAAATGATAAAGTTTAAAAATATTATGTCTATACAGGAAAAGTTACCTTGGAACATGAATAGATTCTTGAGACACATACTAAGAAGAATTTAATGAGGTTGATCACATAGTATATGATCAAGTACAATAGCTTACCTAGATAAAATGTGACATGGGAAGATAAATATTTTAAATAGAAGCATCCATTGTTGATTAGTGTTGAGGAAAATTCTAGTTTGAGGAGGTGGGAATTCTATGCCTTTAAATTTTGTCTTGTATTGGGATATGTTTGGCTAAATTGTGGTATTCAAAACTTTTGACTTAATCATTTGATAATATCTAGGTTTCATATTGATAGTAGTAGTCAATCTATTTGGTTTAAAATTTTTGCATAGCCCAATTGGGGCATATATAGAAGGTAGTGTTAGGACATTAGCCATCATATATTTGGAATTCTCTTTTTATATTAAATATTTTAGAGGTTTCTCCCTTGAAGTGGCTCAATTATATGTCTCTCATTTCAATTATATTATGTGGATCTAATCTTAGTTGTGAGTGCATTTTTTTACTCTACTTATGTGATATATTATAATACAATCTATTGATGTGAATTTTCATTTGCGATCTATTAAGTTCATTATGTATAATAGGAATACAAAGAAGATTGTTAGTCTCTTGTTAGTGAATAAAATTCAAACCAAACAACTACAATACAAACTAACAACTCTTGCCTAAGTACTTGGGTGATCATAACACAACAAACAAAACTACAAATAGAAGGACATACAAAATACTATGTTACCTTCTTTGTCAAATATCAATTTCTTTTTGGCATGTGAGAAAGGAAAATGGTCAATTTTGTGTCTAATGAGGCTTTCTCCAATGCTTTAGCTTTTTGGGAAACACTTATCCTTGTCACTTGAGGCTTTGGCTTGGCTTGGCTTGATATGTGATAACAAAATGAAGCTTTATAGAGATAATTTGGATTACTTCTTTGCACAAAAAAACTTTTGTCTCTCAATAATTTAGCATTATAAGTTTGGATTGAGAGATTTTCTAGAGATAATTTGGTATTACTTTGTTGCGCAAAAAAGCTTCTATCTCTCAATAATTTAGCATTATAAGTTTGGCTTGAGCAATGTTTTGTGAAACAATGGTCTTGGCACTTGTATTTATAGGTTTCCAAACTAACCCTAACCCAAGTGTGGTTAGGTTTAGTTTAACCTAGGTTAGGTTAGGATTAACCATGGTTGAGTTAAAGAGGGGGAAAACAATTAATATTTATGATAGATATCCCATTTATTAAGCATAGCTCTCCATTTTTGAATTTAAGGCATTTATGAAGATATTATGCAATTTTTGACTTTGAGGATGATGGCATCATCATGAACTCATTTTTATTTAGTTTTCTTTTTTAGAAAATAGATATTCACTAATTAAACATGGATTTTTCACTTAAGCATTTAATTGTATTTTCTTAGTAATTTAACTCTGCTTGGGGTTTTACCATTTTCATGAATTGGTTAAGTGCCCTGCTTAAGGGTCAAAAAGGCATGTTTGTCAATTTACTAGGTTGTAATTTGACTAAGGTTGAATCCATGATAGGTTATCATTGAAAACAATGTAATACCCCAAATAAGGATGTTCTGACATGATTTAAGAAATTTTGATCCAATGTGTGGATGAATTTGGGATGTTCAGTGATATCTAGGCTTAATTTGTGTTGTTTGGTAGAAATCAATTTCAAGTCCATTTAGACATAGAATGCGGATGAAAAGGAGTGTCTACACATTAAATTTGTATTTATAATATGCATACTTCCAGGATGGCATCTTTCTATGCTAGCCATTAGTGATGTTATATCTTAACTTACACATGATGTATGTAGTTTCTTTATTTTTAAAATATATTCTTCAAAGGCTCACACTACATATCAAAAGAGGGGCATGCATTCCGATCATTTTATCCAAACTCAAAACTCTAGGCTCCAATAATTTAGTACAATTTTATATCCAAAAAAGAGGGGCATTTATATTTCACTTACTCATATTCAGGATATTTCTTAGCCTTTTTTTAATAATACTCAAATTATTGATTTGTCCTTGATTTTTAGTACCTAAATATTGTACTTAAAAAATCATCTTAGATTTAACATAGATTCATAAGTTTGTGATTTCACAAGAAGACCCTCATATCTTTATCAAAACCAAATGTATCAGTTTGAGTTTTTCTTTTTAAGATTTCAACTTATCATTATTGTGGGAACTTATCCACATAAATTTTGTTTCAAGCTTCACATGTATATTTGATATTTTTGCAACAGCTTCAATAGGTTCAAAATCTTGTATCCACCCTTTGCCTATTTTACTTTGATCTGTGTATTCCTACACACACACACCAAAAAGTGGGGAATCATGTTGAGACCTAAAAATGACCCCTAGTCATTTATTAGTAGTATTTGAGCGTACCTATATTTTTTTATTATTGGTTAAGATTGGGATTTATTAACATATTTTGGTCATTTTCTTTCATGTTCTCTATTTTTCTCTCTCCTCCCTTCTCTCTCTTTTGTCTTTGTATTCATATATTTTATATGGTTTTCCTACAAATATGTACACTACATTTGTAGGGTTTTGGGGTCTTTCCTCCCATTAGAACCTCCCAAGAGTTAGTAATTACATGATGTCAACTTTTTTTGCTCATTTGATGTTAGTTTTAGTGCTAATATGGTTCTATTTGAACTCAAGAAGTCTATAAATACACATGTTTCATAATGCATTTAGGACATCTAAGCATTTAGAGAAAGGCAACCAAGAATCTAAGGAAACCTAATAGAACATCTTACATTTACTATCATAAGATTCTAATGAAATCAAGAATTTAGAGAGCATTCATTTTAGCATTAAAATTCATTATAGCAACACACTACAACATGCTTGACTTCTTCACTGAATTGCATTTTTCTTAGCATGTTGTTTTTGATATTTTATGATATTGAAGGGTATGATAAGTAGTCGGTGCTCATGTCATAATGATTTTTAAGGGCTCTCACTATCTTGCCACAAAAACTTAGGATTATTTTTAGATTTCCTTTAAAATAAAAATAATCATCCTCTCTTAATTAATTAATGATTTGGATAAAAATTAGTATTATTTTACAAACTATTAAACCTAATTAAATATGTATAGATAGATTTAAATTGCATTTTGATGTAAACCCATTCATGTATATCACATCTACAATGATATTAGCACTATGGAAAACCCTCAAAACTCTATAATCTTATCAAAATCATCTTAAAAAATTAAAGTGCATAACTCTCGGTGTAAGCATCCAAAAAAAAATGAAGAGAAGCAATAAAACAAACAAAATCCAACACCCTATTGCTTAAAAAAATATGAGTATCAAGTTTACTTAAGTGGAGAAATTCAAGATCCAACCATTACCAGTGAGCTATGGTGATATTTCATGCAATATTTTATGCAAACAGTTAATTACATTAGAAGGAAAGGAAATATACTTTTAAAGATATATATGTGAATACCCCCTTACACCTGGTTATGTGTTGTTAAGGGATGCTTTGAAAAGTTGTTTACGGTGATCGATTAAGGTCGCTATTGCTGAGGAGAGTTGCATGACAGCCTCTCTCCTCTTCACTAATTTCAACCATTCTCGCCCTGTGCTTCCACTCTGATTCTTCCATCTTCGCACTTACCTCCATATTCTTCTTTCTTTCTTCGCTAAACTGCACTTGGAGGCTCAATATCTCCGTGTGTAAAGAAAAAACATTATCCTTAGAATCACAATGTTGGAGATTCTTGAAACCTCTCCTACATTTCCATCACAGGCAGTTGGCTCTTTGCTTTTCCATTTCTTATCTACCTAGAGATTCTCCTCACTAACTTTCCTCTCTATCTTTTGGTCCAATTTAATGTATGTGTCTTCTAAATCCTTGGCCTGACAATTCATGGCAAATAAGAGCTCAATAATCTCCGGTGTATATTGAAGAAACAATGTTTGTGAAGATACAACATGATCACAACAACTAGATCTAATCTCTAGCATTTCCAAATGCCTGTCACAATCTGGAGTTTGGTCTTCATCTTCTTTGACGCAATTTCATCTTTAAGAGATTCCATGTCTCTGAGCTAATAGTCTGTATCCTTTGTAAAACTCCTGCACCAAACTCAACAGTTGAGGCCTCCTCTTGAATTACATATCAGCCCTGTGAGCAATGGAAGTTGAGTGTGCATCTTCTTTTGCTTGCCTTACAGTCACTGGCCTAACCTTCCTCCCAACTGCTCCACGTCACCGACCATGAATGCCTCCCTCCATTTTTTTTAGCTGAAGCAAAACCCCCCTCCAACATGGCCAAGCCATGAAACTATCCTGGATTAATGTTCAACGTAATTGGTCTCTCCTACTTCACCGCCATGTCGCCTATACCCTCAGCCATGGAAAAAAGTAATAAATAAAATAAAATAAAAAACAATGTTGTTGCTTAAAATGTTAATATAAATTATTGTATTTATATGCATCAAAGGCTCGATATCAAATGTCGTTTTGATGAAGATTTACAAGTAGCAAAGGTCATGAGGTCGAAATCCTTAAGTGGGTGAATGTTTTTTTTATGGTGGGGAAATATTTTTAAAGTGGGGCTATACTTTATAAGTGCTGCATTTTTAATAAGAGGGGCTTATTATAAGTTGGAGGCCAATTTTAAGTGGTAAATTATTGTAAGGGGATTTATTATTTTCGAAAGTAATTTGTAAAATGAGTTGTATTTTTATACAATAAGAGACATTTCATTTATTATTTCGAGTTTTTGTGATTGTTGTTTCTTCTCTTTTACATATCTTTTTTTTCCCTACCATTATGTCATTTTGTTAATATTGTACCACTTTCATTGTATTTGTGGATCTGCATTTTCAGTAGAAACCGACATCTATTTTATTTTTTGGGATTGACTTTTTTAATGTTGTGTTATTTAGGCCAAAACATTGTAAACAATTGCATACTTATAACAAGTTTGTGAGAGGTATTCTATCTTCTTGAGTGTTTTTTGGTGTGAGGTTTATTATTGCCTTACTTTTTCATTCAACAATGAGACTTTATTCTTCAAACCCCTCAACACCTCCAACCACAACACATGGAAAACAAAAATGAAGATAGTTTTGCAATGCAAAGGTTTGTGGCACATCATTCAAGACAATGTTCCTATATTTACTTCAAAATAATATAATTATTGGCTTGTGTGCTTGACTTGATAAGTTTCAATATTTTTGATAGCTTTCATTTTTACATTATAGATGCCATGTCACCAAAAAAAGTTTGGGACAATTTTACAACATTATTTGAGGAGGTAAATGAGTCTTTTGGGCCTTTTAATTCTATTGAGCCCTCATTTACTCCACCTCTTCCTATTCCACTTCCTCCTTCATTTGTTAGTGAGGACTTGCCTTATCAAGATGATGCACTTACTTTTGTTGATGACATAGAAAAGGAACATATAACTGCTTTTGCTACTCATATTGATGCACATTCTAATATTGTGATTGTTTCTCTTAGTGTGCCTTCTATAAAGGCATATTTAATAGCACTTTAGGAAGAGAATATAATATTTTTGAAGTAAAACTCCTTTATGTGCCCACTCATTCACAACAAGGACTTTCTCATTCACTCCTTATAGAACAAAATTTCTATCATGCAACCCCAAACTTATTTTTTGGACATTGAGGTCTTTGTTTCTAATCCATCATGTAAATTTGAATCTGTCATGCATCCACTTTATGTGATTTTACAATGTGACCTACCATATCTTGAGAAACCCATTTTTCTTGTTGTTTCTATTGTTGTAGGTTATGCTTTTTTACCTATTGTAGTTACACGTTCTAGTCATCCCACTCCTATTGCACCTGCTTATTTGTCTGCCTCTTTTGAGATGCATACCAATGATTTTGTTTCTTGCATGCTTCATTAAATAGGTCATACTATGAAACTTGTGGGTATTGGGAAGCATCTACAAGGCATTGTTGACCCTATCTAGCATGTTAAATGGCTTGATCGGCATGGCATTGGTTATGACATAAAATTTTAATTAGGATCATTTGATGATAGAGATCCATCCTTTGTTCACTTCTATCTTCATGAGGATATTGAGATACATATGAGCTCTGTTGCACCTTCACTTAGGCCTAAGCAACCTAAGAGTACAGTTTTCAGCCCTGATCATCCTAACACCTTTTTGTATGTTACTTCATATTATATTGTTTTGTAATTTTCACCCACTCATATGCAAGTATATTCATCCACCATTCATATTCATCTAGGGTAGATTTATGATCATTTTTTCAATGTCAACAACATTCTTTAAGTGGACTCTATAGGTGAGATTCCTCTACCACTCAGCTTCTTCAATCACACATTGTTCCTCCTGCCTTTTGATACTTCTTATTTTTATGATCTATTTTAGGCATATTTGTTTTTTGAAGCATGTATCTCTCAGTTCACATATGGAATCATCTATAGATTGAAATCCTTCTATATTTTCTTGCATCACTTGGTGATATTTGTTTGTTGGATGGGACCATTTTTGTAGTCATACTAAGAGTCATAGAGATTTTTCTTCATGTGTGTGTGATCCATGATGAGCACTTTCTTCTTTAGTTGCATAACTATCCCATCACCACCAAGGACATACTATTGAGAGTTGTATTTATATCTTTGATGTTGATAGTCTCTTTCAATTTTTTTGTGAAGCTTGTTCTCCTTCTAAAGAGTATCTAGTCTGGTGAGGCCTAGTGTTTGCTTTTTAGTGTTTGAGTAGTGGGATTTTCCCACTCATACATATATATTTTTAGTCATTACACCCATTTTCGTATTATTTGGGTTTTATGAACATATTGATTCAGGTATCATGCTCCTTATTAGTTTTTGGTGCACCATAATTTCTATTATAGGTAGTTGATTGAGTGCAATTTTGTTCAATGGGATTCACTCCATTGAGTGCATTTACTACAACATTATGTTGAGATTTTGAGTCATGCTTATTGTGATGCCTTGTAACATAAGTTCTCTTCTCCAATTTTGGTGTGGTTTTACTACTTTTTTGGTACCTTATAGTGACATATTTCATCCATGGTTACTATTCTTTATGAGTTTTTATTATTATTGTTTTTAACTAATTGAGCCTTGTACATGGTACCAATTCCTATTTGACTTGGCAATTACAATGAATCAAAGTCTATGTATTTCGGCAAGATGGATTGGTTACCATAGGGACACTTAGTATTATAATTTGTATTTATACATGGGACATGATCAAGCTAGTTTCTAAAAGCCATCAGTCTCTTTGCTTCCTCTTTTCTCACTCCCTATTATGTAGTTAAGGGAGGGTGTTGGAGTAAGCATATTCACACTCACTTATGGAGGTAAACTTGATTTGGGATTTTTTATGTATTTTTTAGGATAAAATATTATGTGCACATAAATTTTTTGAGTTCAAATTAATATTAGACTCTCCTATACTCGAGTTTATCAGAACAACCAAATAGTCATTGTGAAACCAATTCTTATGCTTATTTATTAGGCACTCCTTATTGTATTTCTAACACACATGAATTATATGAATAGTATGAACAAAGACTTTACTTGTGAATGATTTATTATTATGTATATAATGTGTGTCTAATTATGGATTTGTCATGGTAATGATATGTAGGAGTGATCCTACAATTACTTGAGAAGCATTGACTGATGAAACTAAAATTAAATCTAAACTATGCAGTTACTTATTTTTATCCTTCTCCTATTTTGAAAGTGTAGAAATTTATTTACATTTTATAAAAATGATGGTTTTGATTTGGATTTTTGATGTGAATGTAATTAAAATATAATGTATGATCTAAAATTATGATATGCAAATGGAAACTAAGCCAATAATTCAGATTTTGTATGCTTGCAATGGAATATCTAAATTCTATTTTGTAGATACGAAACTAGATGCAATTTTTTTGTTTTTATATTTATTTGATATGAAAATTGATTTGTGTAAAAAAATTAATTATAATATGTGCTTTAAATGACTTTTCCTAACATGAAATAAGGTGAAATGATTCCAAATGCAATTTATTTTTTGGGTTTAATGGGTTTTCTATCTGAATGTGTATGAGATTTATGTACTTGTGTTATGTGTGAATATATGTGCTAAGAGCTAAAAATGAAATATGTTATTAGTTTTACCTAAATTATAAGTTTACCTATCTATATTTGATCTAACATGTGTCGTTTCTTGCATAACATGTCCTAATTTTTTCACAAAATCAAGGAACCTCTTTGCTTGAGAGTTTGGTCTTCTAAGTCTTAGTAAGGTTTGGGTTTGTTTTTATCTACTAGTCCAATTGGTAAATCCCTTAAGTAGTTGTAGTATTAATGTTTTATATAGTCCATGTATCAACTTAAAAGGTCTGCTATGTGTACTTGGTCCTAATAAATTAGATTGGGGGCTTCTTTAATGTAACTACCTAATTTTGTCACAAATTTTATAAGTCATGGTCTATCATGAATCATGTTTTGAATTGCATTAGGGTTCCTTTTTCCAAATTATTTCACCTCAATTTTGTGAAAATTATCTAACCATTACAAAAATTTTGTGTTTTTATTTTGAGCAATTTGGCATGACATTATGTGCCTTCAATTTATTTGATTGGGATTTAACATCTGATTAACTTATGAAACTCAGTTTATTAGCAAACCATCAGATTGAATTGACTAAAGTGTTGATCAAATGAGACCTTTTCATTCAATTTTTCATCTTTGTTTAGGTCTCCATTTTCCTCATTTAGATTAATCTGACTGTGTGTTTTCTTAGCTTTCATGGTCTTTACTAAGATAGTCATGTTTGCATCTACTCTTGGTCAAAGAAAATTGGTTAAATGTTCTTAGAGATATTATTTTAAGCTTGGTCACTTCCTATATAATGGACTTGTTTTATATTAATAATGGGTGAAAAGCTATTCTGCTCGTAGGATTATTCTTTGGGAGTTAGCCATGGTATTTTAAAATTCATATTTCAAAATCTAATGGTTAAGTATTTTTGTCGTGAGCTAACATTCTTTTAAAATTTTCCCATAAGTCCCCAAGCAAGCAGAATTGTGCCACTTTTCATTTTAATACTTCCCCAAGTCTCTTTTGCCTTCGTATTTTATTTGGCCTTTCAAGTAAACGAGATCATTTCATGTGGCACGATCTCTTTTTCTACTTCCTCACGTTCTCTTGATTTATTCCCCTAACCTTAAGCCTCTTGAGCAATCAATATCTTGACAAGTATCATGATCATAATTAATTGCCTCATAATGACTTTTAGGTTTACAATCCTGGCCCCTCAACCTTCTAGATAAGTAGGATTAAGCCACATGGCATGTGTAGAGAGTATTACAAAGCAAGTTAGTCAAACATTAGTCCATAAATCATGAAAAATGCATAAAGAACTAACTAACTAAGCCTATCTATTCATATGGTAATCACAAAGGATAGAAATAAATAAATAAAAGAAAGCAACATCATATTACCTTCTCAAATGGGTTCACCATACCCATGTGGCTCAAAATCATGTTCTCCTTTGATCAAGCATCCTTGTCTTTGTCAACAAAGGTGGCAAACTCCTCCAATGTCTCAAGAACACTCCATAAAACCTAGGCTCATGATTCCAAATCACTAAACTAACCTATCAATGAAGCTTGTAACTAATTTTAATAGTCTATTGCAAAGGATTATGGAGACAATTATACATATTATCTTTGCATAAATCAAGCTTAAAATTCTTATCTATGGCCTCTCTATTTATAGATTTTGGGATTGGTTAGGATCAACCATGACCGTCCATCTCAAGATTGAGATGTGTGGCCATGGATAATCCTAATATTTGAAATTAAATTCATAAATATCTTCAAGATCAATAAGCATTAAAGAGGCATGGGAGGCATTAACTAGGCATGGGTGATCCATAATCTTGATATTTTATGAACTTATGGCTTGATGGATGCCACCCCATAGATGATGTCACTAGGTTATGTAGATATTCAAAAATCAATTTCCAATAATGAGATATTCAAAAAATATCTATGGAATTCTTACTTAAGCTCTTAAATTAGATTAATTAGCTTAAGTAAGTTTAATCAAGTTTAGTGCATTTCTTTAGAAATTGGTGCACAATTAATCAAAATGGTCAGAAAGTCATATTACTGGATCATAATTTGACTAGAGAGGAATTAGAAGGTGATGTTAGATGTGTTAGAGATGTATTTTTATTTAGGATGTTGTCAACACCAAATAACAAAGGTGCATGATGTGTACCAATGATTTAGAAGAAAATAGTGATTTAGAGCACTAAATGGCAAAATTGTCATTTTGATTTGAAATGATCTGATTAAAGTTAGCTATCCCATAAAATGCATTTCCCTATTTAGGGATACTTTGACCTAAACTGGCACTTGTAAGTGACAAGTTTGAACCATTTTGGGTGTTTTATGGATTTTGACCTAAAATATGCATTTGAGTAAGATTGACAATTTCAACACAAATAGTGTTAGGAATTAGATGTCTACATTTTGCCCCTATTTGGGAAGGCATAGAGAGACATTCAAGCAAAGCAACATCTTTTCAAAGAAAAGAGTTATCAATAAGAAATTGGAACAAACCCATGATGCCCCCTTGAGAGGACATACTAGGATGGAAGAAAAAGATAGACTCTCGAAAAGAAGAAGTGAGAGATTAACCCATGGAACAGATCACATCTAGACGAGCTAATACTTGCAAACATGATTACCATCAATGATCAAAATATAATTAGAGGTATAATAGGCCCCAGAGATTGGGGGAGTGGGAAAGATACAATCCATAAATGTAAGGGACACACTTTAAACATACCCAATTTGATAGTACAAGCTACACACTTATGACATTGATCAATCCTAAGAAAAGTTGCACACTAAAATATTACCATCATGGGCTTTAATGTGAAGATCTTGAAATTAGAGGAAAAGAGAGAATGTTCTACTTCAGGTAGGGAAGCACCACTAGAACGGGGTCTCTAAAGAGAATATAATAAAAAGTACTCCAGTAAAGAAGATTTGATCGTGATAAGATAGTTTTGCCCAAGTAGGGAAAATCTTGATCATTGATAAAAAATAAATAATAATTTTCCCCTATAGGGCTGATTTGATTCAGAAGTTGTTTAGATGTTATACCCCATCATGGTCAATTGGAAAGTAATATAACTCAAGGATATAACCCAAAAGATAGGTTAAAGCGAGCGGGTACAAATGGACATGCGATGGTGTATTAGCTTAAAAAGCCATATAAAACAAATCATATGAGAATGCACAAAGTGATAAAAGAGAAGAAAATAAGAATGAAAGATAGCTGAGCTAACCTCAATATAAATTGAGCATTACCTACATAGTTCCATGGACTCATGTTCCAACATGAACTTCAAGCCAATGTAGTTCACCCATGTTTGGGAGAGAATGGAATGAGAAATGATGAAAATAGACCAAGAATTTGATTAGACTCACAATGTATGCAAAGAGATGCACATCTAAGCATAGACAAAGAAGATTGAAATGTATGTTACCTAGAAGCCTAATTCCATATCATGAGCCTAGGTTTTGCAAAGTGTTCTTGAGAATCGTTCATCAGAGATGATGTTGACATTAACACTTTGAGACATGAGCACAAAGTGCTTGTTATAGAAAAATAAATTAGGCATCATAAGTATGAATAACTTAGAATGACATAAGATTCTAATTACACTGAGCCAATTCAAATGTGAATACCTATAACTAAGGATAATGGTAAAACAATGACCAAAACCAGAGTTACAACGATTTACAATTAAACCAAAAAGAAAAGACAAATAAAAAAATAAACATAAATGAACCTAGCTTGAAATCAAGATATGATCTTAAGTAAGAACAAAAATGTTTAAAAATAGAAGGCAAGAATGTCTTAATGGCATGAGACCACGATATGAATAATCAAGATCTATGTGGACCATCAAGGCATTCTTGAACACAAAAGAGAAAAGCAAAATCAAATAGAAAAATAAGATACCAACAACAATAAAATAAACAAAATGGTCCAAGAACAATTTAATAACATAGGATCAAGATATAAACAATCGAGACCCATGTGAATCATCAAGATGTTCTGAAACATAAAAGAGATAAGCAAAAAACAATCAAGGAAACACAAGACCAAGATGAGACAAGAAGTAATAAAAAGAGAGGAGAAGAAATAAAATGAGAGGTGTGAAAGCACAACAAAATACCAAGAGAACTCAAATAAAAACACAAACAAAAACCAAGTTAGTGCGGTTTAAACATAAATGTTCATGCATGTGCGGTAGAGGCATTACTTTCTACCACACCATAACAAAGAACAATGATATGATAATTTTTCCCTAATTAAAGAGAAACAATAACAGAAAAAATGGGGGAAGAGAAGAAAAGGAAGGGGTTGGTTGAGATGAATCCAGATGTATAATACAAGTGGACGCTACCTACATAGTTTTATGGATGCATGTTCCAACATGAACTTTAGGCCAAATGTAGCTCTCTCAAGAAATGGGATAAAAAAAAAATGATGATCATACTAGCATGATTAATTTTATAGAAGAAATGGAAGATACGATAAACAAATGAGAATGGTCTGGAAAACAAGAAGCTGATGAGATGAGAAAGAATGATCTTGCAAAATAAAAAGTGTGTGGGACAAGATGAAATGAACTGGTGTTTCTATGCTTGCAAAATGGTAAGAGCGTAGCATGGTGGAATGGGAATTTACAAATGTATAGAAGCATGAGACAATGTTTTTGTTCTTTTGTGGATCATGGTCTGATGTTTTTGGTATTTTCAAAGTATTTCTAATATTTTTGGTATTTTTAGGATAAAATATGCACTAGGTGGGACCATCTAGTTGAGGAGATGCACATATTGAGAGTAGAGGTTCCAATAAGATAGCTAAGCTAACTGAAACAACCCATGCTCACAAATCAACGAGAGCGAGGATCTTGATAAAACAATAACGAGTAGAAAATGTGATATATAATAATGTGCATCTTGAAGTAAAAAAAAAGTATCTACATTCACCTATCTATAATAGTGTAGCAATAGTCTGGAACTAAGAAGATGTTTTTGTTCACTTGTCTGAAGCTACACAATATTGTCTTGGCTAAACTGCTTTGTATAACTACTGCTAAGAATGTTCATAATATTCATGAGACATAATCAAGATCATAATTGGTCAAGGGATAAAAAGTGTTCAAGCTTATAACATGCCCTAGATATAACAAAGAATATACTTCTTGAAGAGAGAAATCTAGAATGGGATGAAGAATGTGTTCAGAGTGTCAAGGATTCAAAGCCTTTACTATCTGGAATCATGAAAAGTGGAATAGGGTAGTATAAAATGCATTCAAGGTAAGATAAAAGGGTGGGATAAAATTACATCAGCACAAGTTTCCCCCAAGTCAAGGGTCTTGTAGATAATGGTTCAAAGTTGTTTATGCGTAGAACCTCTTAAGGTGTATGATGTTCACGGGCTCTAAAAGTTATTCACCATTAGGTTTAGCTAGTCGATATGCTCTTGATCCATAGGTTGTGTTGACAATATATTGTCCTAACCAATTAGGCTAAAACTTGCCTTTTTTTTAGGTTCAACATTCGTGTTCTTCTGGTTCTCTTTCAAAACTAAGTCACCAATCTCAAACTCTTGAGGGATTATGGATTTGTTGTAGCTCCTCCACAATCTATTCTGATAGGTTTGCAAGTTTTTTAGGGCATCCAAATGTTAGGATGTGGAGCTAAAAGCTTCACCAAGGAGCATACTTTAGCAGGTTCGGGTCTACACAGACACCGGCATCGGTCAGGAGTGATCGACGTCGGTCAGATGTAGTTGGAGAGACACTGACGTCGACAGAGGATCGGCTGACGACGGTCACAGGCAAGCAGCAGGAACCGACATTGGTTACCTGTGCGTCCAGAATGTTATTTCTGAGGACAGAAGCGAGTGTTTGCATGATGAGTTTGAGTTGTAGTCTTAAGCTCGTGTCTCTATTATTAGTAATATTATTTTTAGAGCCCTTGTTCAAGTGGCTTAACTGTTTGTTGAAAGTGCATGCTCAAGTCTCCTAGTTTTATATGTAGAATTAGATCTTCTTAGCTTAGTAGTGGATTATTGTAGTAGTTCATTGAATTGGTATGTGAAGAATAGTACAGAATTGAATCAATCCAGGCTTGTTGGAGTTGATTGTTCTTAAGAGAGAGAGCTCTTGAGGAATAGAGATCTAGTGAGAGATCTATACATCTAGGAGAGGTGTGGAAGAAAGAAGTTTCTTCAATTGTATTCTTTTTGTAAAGAGTTTGTTAATACAAGTTTTTAGGATGGTTTCTTGTATCTCTTGTTCTTGCTATTATCTCATTCTAGTTACTTGTCTATCTGATTTAATTTTGCGTTTATTGCTTTCACAAGTGTAATCTATTGTTGGTTGATCCCCAACAAGTGGTATCAGAGCTCAGGTTCACTAACAGGTGGTTCAGATCTATGTAGTGTGTATTGATTGCAAGTTCTCACAGGGATTTCTATTTGAGTGGGAGAAGCAATGGTAGATGAAAGTAAATTGAGAATGAAAAAGTTCAATGGCAAAAATTATCAACATTGGAGAATGCAAATAGAGGATTATCTGTATCAGAAAGATCTCTACTTATCGTTAGGTGGGGTTGCAAAGAATCCCAAAGACATGGAGGATGAAGAATGGGAAGTTCTTGACAGAAAGGCTCTAGGGTCTATAAGACTGAGTCTAGCATCCACTGTGATATCTAATTTATCACAGGCAAAGTCTATGGTAGATTTGATGACTACGTTAGCAAATTTGTATGAAAAACCCTCAGTTTCTAATAAGGTATATCTTATAAAGCAGTTATTTAATTTGCATATGAATGAAGGAGGATCTGTTTCTACTCATTTGAATGATTTCAATGGAATTGTGAATCAATTAAGTTTAGTGAATATAGTGTTTGATGATGAAATAAAAGCTCTTTTAATTTTATGTTCTTTGCTTGAAAGCTAGCATGGCTTAGTAATGGCAGTAAGTAATACTGCATCTGCATCAAATATTTTGAAAGTAGAGGATGTTGTTAGTGTTATCTTGAATGAAGAAATTCACAGGAAAAGCACAGAAGAGACATCTGGGAACGCTATAAGTTTTGAGAGCAGGGGGAGGCAGAAAGAGAAGAGCAAGAAAGGCAGATCAAGATCCAAGTCTAAGGGGAAAGGCAGATCTAAACCAGGAATGGCAGGAGGCCACAATGTTGGAATTGTGGAAAGATGGGGCACATAAGCAGAGATTATTGGTCAAAGCCTAAGGAGGACAATCAGCACGAAAGAAAGGAAGAAGCCAAGGTTGTAGGTATTGCACAAGATGCTTTAATTTTCTCTCTGCATAATAATATAGAATCTTGGGTGTTAGATTCTAGTGCATCTTTTCATGCTACCCCTAACAGGGAATATTTCAGTGACTATATCCATGGAGATTTTGGAATAGTGTATCTAGGGGATGATGAGCCCTGTAAAATAATTGGCAAAGGTAAAGTGCAGCTGAAGATGCAGAATAACAACACATGGGTGTTGAGAGATGTGATGCATGTTCCTAGCTTGAAGAGAAATTTGATTTCTGTAGGAAAGTTAGGGGATGAGGGTTGTACAGTAACTCTCATAGCATAATCTTGGAAGGTGACCAAGGGTGCATTTGTTATGGCCAGAGGTAAGAGAGAAGGTACTCTCTATTTGTGTAATTGTGTTAATAACAAATCTCCTTTTGTATTATCTACTTCAGATGTGGATGCTAAATTATGGCACTCAAGGCTTGGCCACATGAGTGAGAAGGGGATGTCTATTCTTAATTCCAAAGGTATGCTTTCAAATTTAAAAGGCATAGATCTAGAGTTTTGTGAGCACTGTGTATTTGGAAAACAAAAAAGGGTTAGTTTTCTTAAGACTGGGTCTACTAAGAAGAGGCATAAGTTGCAGCTTGTTCACACATACATGTAGGGACCGGCTCAAGTTGCTTCCATTGGAGGATCACAGTACTATGTATCTTTCATAGATGATGCTACAAGGAAGGTATGGATCTATTGTATTAGAAGAAAATTTGATGTATTTGAGACTTTCAAGATTTGGAAAGCCATGGTTGAGAATGAAACAGGTAAAAGACTGAAGTGCCTGAGATCTGATAATGGCGGTGAGTTCTGCAGTTATAAGTTTAGAGATTATTGTTATATGCATGGAATCCACAGGCAAAGGACAGTTCCAAGGACACCTCAGCAGAATGGTATTGCTAAAAGGATGAACAAGACAATAATGGAGCGTGCAAGATGTATGAGATTGCATGCTGGTTTGCCCTTACAGTTTTGGGCACAATCTGTTGACACTGCAGTATACCTAATTAACAGAGGACCCTCTACAGCTCTGGATGGTGGTATTCTAGAAGAGGCATGGATAGGTAAAAAGGTTGATATCTCATATCTCAAAGTTTTTGGTTGTGAAGCCTTTGTGCACATAGATAAAGAAAATAGAAAGAAGCTTGATGCTAAGTCTATGAGGTGCACGTTTATTGGCTATGGCTCAGATGATTTTGGTTACAAATTGTGGAATCTAGAAACTAACAAGGTAATCAGGAGCTGTGATGTTGTTTTCAATGAAAGAGTGATGTATTGTGATCAGCTAAGGAAGCTGAATCAATCTGAGTAGAGCAATGGTGAATTGGATGAGGTGAAAGTCTAATATGAGCTCACGGGAAAAAGAAATAATCACTTGCAGGAAAACACAGAGACCGACGTCGACAGGTTAGGAACTGGCGTCGGCAGGACAGAAACCAGCGTCGGCCATACAGAGACCAACGTCGGCAGTACAGGCACTGAGATCGGTCAAGCAAAACTGACGTTGGCTAGTAATAGGTCTGGAGGTGACCGCGGTCAGTCAATGTCAGAGAATTTGGGTGGACAACGTGTTGTGAACGAGTCTCAGACACCCATCAGGAGGTCAGAAAGGGTGAGTAAGCCTCCAATTAGATATTCTCCTTCTTTATTTTATCTATTGATAACTGATGGTGGAGAACCAGAGAGTTTTGAAGAAGCAATACAGGTGGAGTCCAAGAGTCAGTGGGAGCATGGCATGGTTGAGGAGTTGGAGTCCCTAAGAGAGAACCAAACATGGGTTTTGGTTGAATTGCCAGCTGGTAAGAGAACACTCAAGAACAGATGGACCTACAGGTTGAAAGAAGGTGAGAATGGACAGATGAGATATAAGGCCAGATTGGTAGTAAAAGGATTTACACAAAAGCCAGGTATTGACTTTGGTGAGATTTTTTCTCCTGTTGTTAAAATGACTTCTATAAGGGTTGTATTGTCTTTGGTGGCTTTTGAGGATTTGCATCTTGAGCATCTAGATGTTAAGACAACATTTCTTCATGGAGATTGGGATGAAGAAATTTATATGGAACAGCCAGAAGGATTCGAGGTCAAGGGTAAGGAGAAGTTTGTGTGCAGATTGAAGAAAAGCTTGTATGGCCTCAAACAAGCTCCTAGGCAATGGTACTTAAAGTTTGACAGGTTTATGATTGAGCATGGCTATAGTAGGTGTCAATCAGACCATTGTGTGTATTTCAAGAGATTTGATAATGGTAGATATATTATTCTATTGTTGTATGTAGATGATATGCTGGTTGCAGGATCTCACATGCAGGATATCTCTGAGCTTAAAGTGAAATTAGCTCAAACGTTTGCTATGAAGGATTTGGGAGCAGCAAAGAAAATCCTTGGCATGAGCATTAAGAGAGACAAGAAAAATCACAGGTTGATATTGTCTCAAGAAGATTATGTGGACAAGGTGTTGAAACGGTTCAACATGCAGGATGCTAAACCGGTAAGCACACCTTTGGCTGGACATTTTAAGTTAAGTAAAGAACAATGTCCTAATTCATATGATGAGGTAGAGTACATGATTAAGGTTCCATATTCTTCCACAGTAGGGAGTTTGATGTATGCAATGGTGTGTACTAGACCGGATATTGCCCAAGCAGTGGGAGTGGTAAGTATATGGCCAATCCAGGTAAGGAACATTGGAAAGCAGTTCAGTGGATCCTTAGATATCTGAATGGAACCAGTAGTAGGCACTTGTGCTATGGAGGTTCATATACTTCTCTACATGGTTATGTAGATTCAGATATGGTAGGTGATTTGGATGGCAGGAGGAGCACTACAGGGTATGTTTTTACTATAGGTGGAACGGTGGTTAGCTGGATATCTAAGTTGCAAAAGCTTGTTGCCTTGTCAACTACAGAAGCAGAGTATATTGCAGCCACAGAGGCTAGCAAAGAGATGATATGGATGACACGGTTCATGGATGAGCTTGGTAGGGAGCATGAGAGTTGCAGATTGTATAGTGACAGTCAGAGTGCAATCCATTTGGCTAAGAATTCAGCCTTTCATTCAAGAACAAAGCACATACAGCTAAGGTAACATTTCATACAACAGGTATTGGAAGATGGTGAGTTGAAGCTGGAGAAGATCCATACAGATAGGAATCTTGCTGATATGTTAACCAAGCTGGTTACAAAAGAGAAGTTGAATCTTCATTCAACTTCTGTTGGTCTTCATGATTGAGTTGAAGATGGAGGAGCTAGAAGATGTTGTTGTACAGGTACTGGTGTAGCTGTTTATCTCCAAGTGGGAGATTGTTAGGATGTGGAGCTAAAAGCTTCACCAAGGAGCATACTTTAGCAGGTTCAGGTCTACACAGACACCGGCATCGGTCAGGAGTGACTGACGTCGGTTAGATGCAGTTGGAGAGATGCCGACGTTGGCAGAGGATCAGCCGACGGCGGTCACAGGCAAGCAGCAGGAACCGACGTCGGTTACCTATGTTTATGCGTAGAACCTCTTAAGGTGTATGATGTTCATGGGCTCTAAAAGTTATTCACCATTAGGTTTAGCTAGTCGATATGCTCTTGATCCATAGGTTGTTGTGACAATATATTGTCCTAACCAATTAGGCTAAAACTTTCCTTTTTTTAGGTTCAACATTTGTGTTCTTCTGGTTCTCTTTCAAAACTAAGTCACCAATCTCAAACTCTTGAGGGATTATGCATTTGTTGTAGCTCCTCCACAATCTATTCTGATAGGTTTGCAAGTTTTTTAGGGCAGCCAAATACTTACAATCAAGAAGTTCTGGTTCTTGCAGTCGTGAGGGTCTATAGTCTTCATCATCTTCAATGTGCTCCAATGATATTCTTAATGATGGGATCTCAATCTCGATCAAGATGATAACTTCAATGCAAAAAATAAGGGAGTATGGAGTAGCTCCAGTTGGGGTGTGATAATTGTTTCTATAAGCCCAAAGGGTAGGAAAGAGTTTCAAGTGCCAATTACGGTTAACATCATTGACAATCTTCTTTAAGATGGCTATAATGGTTTTATTTGATGCCTTAGCTTATTCGTTGCCTTGCAGGTTATATGAAGTGGATTTATTGTGCTTGATCTTGAATTTTGCACAAAGAGATTTCACATCTTGGTTCACAAAGGATCCACCATTATCAAATATAATATGGACTAGGATGCCATATCAATAGATGATATGGTAATGAATGAATTTGGCTATTTATTTCTTGATAACATAAGTGAGAGGAATGGCCTCAATCCACTTGGTAAAGTATTTAGTTGCAGTCAAAATGTGTTTATGGCCATCTAAAGATGTCAAGTTAATTTTCCCAATGAGATTGAGACCCCATGTTGAGAATGTCCATGGTGTTATGATAAATTACAATGGTAAGGAAGGTGCATGTATCAAGTTTCCATGTTGTTGATAAGGAACACACTTCTTTATGTAACTACAAGCATATTTCTCCATTTTGGGCTAATAATAGCCTATTATAAGGATTTTCTTTGCTAGGACTACACCATTGGTATGGGCCCCACACATTCTTTCATGAAACTCCTTTAGTGCCAGCTTGGATTCTCCCAAAGATAAACAATGAAGAAGCATTCTATCATAGCCTTTACGATAAGGTGTGTTTCTAAGGAGGATATAACATGTTAAGTGATGAAGGAATAGTTGTTGTTGGTTGTTGGAAATGTTGGCAGGGAATACACGACTATTGAAATAGCTATAAAAATCTTGGTACCATGGTAGCTCAGGTGAGGGATTAAGATCAGCAATGGTGCATATCCTCTCTAAATCTGATAGAATATGTGCTAGTTAAAGAGGATTTTCAATCATGAACTGATACTCTTTAGAACTATTATGAATTTGAATCATGGAACCAATTGTTTCCATGGCATTGGTATATCTATTGTTGATTCACAAAACTTGTTCAAACTGTAGAGATTTAAAATGTGTTTTGAGGTTATCGATAATTTGATTGTAAGGAACAAGCTTGTCATCCTTTGTTTGATACTAGTCAATTGTTTGATTTATGATTAGCTATGAATATCCATAGACCTTTAAGCTTTGAATATCCCACTATATAGCAAGATGGAGCCCTACAACCAATGCCTCATATTTGGCCATATTGTTTGTATAATGAAATTGTATATGGAATGCTTTAGGGATTAGATCCCCCTATGGCGTGATCAATAATATGCCAGCTCTAGACCCTTGAGATGTGAAGGATCCATCAAAATAGAGAATCTACTATTCAGGTTCCTATGATGCTTATTCTATCATGATAGAATCATTTAGAAGGTCAAAGTTGAGAGGTTGAGTGGCCTTAACAGGAGCTTCTGCAAGTTGGTCCGCAAGAACTTGTCCTTTGATTGCCTTTTGATTATAGTACTCAATATCAAACTCACTGAGGAGCATAATAAATTTATCCATACATCCTTGAAGAATTTCTTTAGATAAGAGGAACTTGAGAGGATCTACCTTGGTGATAATAATAGTTTTGTTATTTAGCATATAATGTCACAATTTTTGAGTGGTGAACACCATAGCTAAATATGCCTTATCAATAGGCATATAATTATGTTTATAAGCTACCAATGTGTGGCTTAAATAATAAATATCTTTTTCTTTACCATGATCATCATGCTAAGCCAAAATTTCCCCTAGGGCATGTTCTATGGCTGATATATAAAGAAGCAGTGGCTTTCCTTGTGTTGGACGTCATAAGACTAGTGGATTGGCCAAGTATGTTTTAAGTTTTGCAAATGCTATCTGATAATATTCATCCCACTGAAATGTTACCCCTTTCTTTAAGAGATGGGTAAATGGATGGCACTTATCTACCAATTGAGAAATGAACCTACGTATAGACTAGATCTTTCCTTGTAGACCTCATAGCTATTTAAGATTGTTTGGTGGAGGCATTTCCATAATAGCATTAACCTTTACAGGGTCTACTTGGATCCCTCATTATTATATAATGAACCCTAGCAATTGTTTTGATGTGACTCCAAATACACATTTTTTAGGATTCAAACAGACTTTATATTCATGAAGCCTCTCAAATATTCTTTGTAGAATGTCAGGATGTCCAGCTCTTGTTCTTGATTATGTTAGTATATCATCAACATAGTCCTCGATAATGTTATGCATCATGTCATGGAAAATGATATTCATTAAATGATGATATGTGACTCTAGCATTATTCAAACCAAATGGCATGACTTGGTAGCAGAATGTCTCCCATGGAGTGGTGAACATGGTCTTACTCTGATCTTCAGGGGCTATCTTGATCTAATTATAACCAAAAAATCTATCCATTAAGGATAACATTTCATACCCAGCAGTTGAGTCAATGATCATGTCGATGTTGGGTAGAGGAAAATTATCTTTGGGGCATGCTTTGTTGATATCATGGAAATCAATATAAATATGTATGCCTAGGGTTTTTTTACTCACTGGTACTATGTTGGAAACCCATTTAGATCAGTCCAATGGTCTGATAAAATGGGCTCCTAACATCTTTTCCAACTTGGCCTTAACCAAAAGGGCGACGCATGAATGCATCTTTCTTAATTTTTTCTTGACTAGTTTAGCACCAGGGTGAACAACAAGATGATGCACAACTAAATCTGGGTCCAAGCCTAGCATGTGAGAGTATGCCCATGCAAAGATGTCTATATAATCCTTAAGAATGGATATAATATGTTCATGTTATGATTCAGTAAGGGAAGCTCTAAGATAAAATTTTTGGGATCCTCGTAGGTTCCCAAGTTCACTTCTATTGTGTTCACCACAAGGAGTGTGGATCTATCCTCTAGAATTGTAGGCAATGTATGATCGTGATCATTTTTCTCTACTATATCTCCTTGTTGTTCCTCCCAAAGATCTAGATAATATGAAGAATTTGAATCTACCTTCTCAGGTAAAGGCCAATTAGTAAAAACCTCTGGAAACTCAAGAACAAGACACTCAAATATTTGATGTTGTTCTGAAGAGATGCTTGTACTAGCTATGGAACTTGGGCTAGATGGACTTTCTACGTCTTAAGGGGATGAGCAAACCTTCTCACCTGGGAGCACCTGAAACAAGTTTTCACTCAAAGGCTTGTCTTTTTCTTTAATTTTTCCCTAATCAACAAGTACCTCAAAAAGGTTTTCACCTAAAGATATCGATGTTTGTTCTTTATTATGACCAATAAAGTTTGCCTACTCTCTAAAGTAGGTAGAAGGATCCAATGAAAAATTAAAACCCTGCTTATGATCAACAATGGGGAATGCATCTCATAAGCCCATGTATTCTAAAATCGATTCTTCATTTTGAAACTCATCAAGGCATATGACCAAATTTTTTTGGTCCCAATCTATGAGTTTAGGATGGAAAAGGCATAGGTTATAGTGAGGGTTTACTTCAGGATAGGAAGTGCCAATGGTAAAGATATAATGTCCTGCTTCAGGAAGGGAAGCACCATTAGAACATTTTTTTGCTTCAAGATGGTAAGCTTCAATAGGCATTATGGTCAATATGGCATTTGAATCAAATAAATGTGAGTCATCAAGTTCATCAAAAAGGTTATAATTGGACATTGTGTCACTACTAGGAGTCTCATTATTAGTCACTTCAGATGAGTCACTATCAAATGTCATGAGGTCATCCTTTGGTGGTTTAAATCTGAGACCATGATTCCAATTGACAACTCTAGCTGATAACAGTTCTAAAATTCCTTGTGCTTATGGGCAAAGGCCTTTCCTTGTATAGTCAACATGATCCATTATCCTGTTAGGGATAAGATACTTTAGATTCTAAAAATAATCAGCAAGGCCCTCATAACATAACCAATCTCCCTCGATAAAAGTCTCTCGATCTTTCTTTGGTGTGATTATAGGTACAAAAACCATAGGAATTTTTGGTTGTTTCTTCTTTAGTTGATAAATCTGATCAAGTCTATTAGGAGTTTGGGAAGTTTTACGCTTACCAAATGTTTCAGGGGATTTTAGTAATTTTGTAATATAGAGCACATCCTTCAGATGGTACATGGAAATGCCTACATCTTTTATAATAACCTATTTGGCTAGAGTTGTAGGAAATGTATTGACTGAAGTGGAGGCTAGGTTACCAACGTTGATATAATTAGATGGAGATGGATGAGAAATGATGGCTTTATTCTTCTTTGCAATGAATTCAGAACCTGGGCAATAGTTATAATTATGAAACTCTGCTTCAAGATGTTTGCAGTATTGATATGGCTACTGATCAACAGGAATAGTAACCTTGATCCCATCATGGGGAAACTTAAGGCATTAGTGAAGAGTAGATGGAACTGCATGTACTTCATGGATCCAAGGATGACCAAGAAGTATGTTATAAGGAAGCTCAATATCCATAATATGGAATAATGTGTGATGAGAATAGACCCAACCATGACTAAAAACTAGATTATACCATATGACTCCCTCTCGATATTGTCATAAGCCTTTATTGTAATAGTTTATGGCTGAATGTCTTTATCCATGTAACCCAATCACCATACCAATTTAAGAGATATGATGTTCAGCCTTGAACCATTATCTATAAGAACCCACTTGATCTTGTGATCAGTAATGATTATCTCAATGTATAGTGGGTTATTTTGGTTTGGGCTGAGGGTGGACATGTCTTTTTAATCAAATGTAATTTGTCAAAATGAAGATAAGTGTCCAACTAGGTTTTGGAACTAATCAAGGTTTATATCATTAAGCACAATAGACTCTTGTAGAAGTTTGTTGAACATGGTTCGATGGACATCAGATGTCCACAAGAGTTCTAATATGGAAATTTGTGTAGGGGTTTTATCTAATTGATCCATTAGACTATAAGGCCTTTGAATTATAAATTGAACTCTTTTAGTCATTGTTGGGATAGTATTCAGATTTGGAACCGTTAGAACAATGTTCTCATTGGGTTTTATGGAAGAAGTGGGTGAAGGGCCCTAGATGGTAACTCACATGCATCTAGTTGCAACTGCACAACCTAGAGGTGGCAAGGAGTTATTATAATTAGAAGAGGAAGGTAAAGGGCCTTGGATGGTGACTCATGGGTGACTAATTATATTACTACAACTTTGGGTCAATGAGGAGCCTTTGTAATTAGAAGAAAGGTGTTGTTGTTCAAAATTAGTAACCCATGTAAATGGAGTCACAACATGATTATGTGAACCTAACACGGTATTACTAAGGGGAGAGGGTGTTGACCCTATAATGATGGGTCTCATGTTGTGAGGAACATGAGATTGGCCATGTGGTTTCACAATTACAATGGTAATGTGGGCTGAAAAAATATGTCCCATAGTATTATTATAGTCATGAGGTACATTGTTATAAGCCAAAATTGTTAGTATGGGCATTACGATCTTGATTATGCTCATTATGATTCTGACCTTGTTATTGGTTTTGATTCTACCTCTATCCTTGATTGTGATCATTTTAATTATTTCTTGGTGGTGGTGGATCATGTCGAGGAAAGGGGTCTTTGTAAATTGTCATATCTTGATTTGTGTCTTGATTAGGGACCAACTTAATTTCTAGTTCACCATTTCAATAAAGTCCTCAATAATATGTCGTAATTGAATGCAATAATATGCATCGTGACTAGCAACATGATGAAAGTTACACCATTTTTTTCTCTTTGTACCAATCTAGTTTTGGTTGATCTTGAGGAAATGGCCTTGATACTGACCATACAATTAAATTAGCTACAACGAGCTTTTGTTACACTATTTCAACTGATTCTCCTAACTTGCTAAAGACTCTAAAATTGTTATGAAATGTCCTTTGTGGAGGTTTTCTCTGCAAAGTAGGTAGTGGATTTGGGGGAGTTGATTGTACATTTGGAGGAGGCATAGCTTGTACTATTTATACAAATCTTGTTTTAGTCACCCCATTTCTAACCATGTTCTTATTTTTGCTAAAGCCTTTAGGCTTATCTTGTATAACTATTTGAATCAATGATTTAGTCTAATTAGACACTAGAGCTTGCACAAAAATCTTAACAAGGCCCTTAGTAATAAGATCCTTCTCAATCTATACTCCTTTGACAATAATTTATTCAAATAAGTTAGCACAAGCTAACCATAGATTATACATAACTTACAGATGTAAGTTCTATGCAAAGATATCAGCCAATTGTTTGTCTAGAAAGTTATGTTGAAAGTGGCTTGCCAATGATCTCCACCTTTGTAGATATGTGATGAAACTTTCACCATCACACTACTTGGCTTTGCATAAGTCAACAATAGTTAATTCATGTTCCATGTTATATGAGAAATGGTTAACAAACTTTTATGATAAGTCATTCCAATTTGTAACTAATCCCTTGGGTAGATTAAGTAGCCAATCAAGAGCTTTTCTCGCTAAACTTCATGAAAATAGTTGTAGTAAGTACTTGCTACTATAAACAAACTCTTGACATAAGACAGAGAATACCTATATGTGCTCGCATGGATCTCCTTTTCCTTTGTACTTGTCAAATTTGGGTGCCTCAAAATGAGGTGGAAAGGGGTTTTGGAGAATAGATAAATCAAATGGATATGGGCATATCTCATTGAATTTTTACTTCTTGACTCTATTATATGTCTCCAATCTTTGAATAATTTCCTTCATAGAATGCCATTCTTGCATGTTTGGTGCATTTACAGATTGAATAAGATGTTGTTGGGGTGGAATGTGCCCTTGGTTTTGTTGTTTTTGGGGTGGAATGTGCCCCTAGTTTTATGTGGATCTATAGGGAGTGTATACCTTTTGATCCATGACTTGGTTCGGATATTCTCCTTGAGTTGAGAACATAGGCCATTGATTCTTGGATTGTAAAACATTCCATGAATTTGGTTATTTCATACTTTGTTGATTTTGGAAATTTCTATGTTTATTTACCAATTTTTGTGTTGGTTGAAAAGAACTAGCCAAATTATCTTGAGGGATTTCCTCAATTTGAATTGAATGTTTAGGTTTTTGAGTTTGTAAAGTAACATGAGGTTCTTGATGATTGAAGAATGTATGTTTCGTGTCAAATAGAACAATTTGTAAGGTCTCTTGTGACTTTAATTGTTCATTTAGATTACCTTGATCCACTCTGGTAATGTCCTCATCCAATATTTGTTGTGTAATTTCAACTACATTTCCTTGTTCTTTCAAATCATCATTGTGAATTGAAGTGGCAACTAGGGAGTTAGTTATGTTTGCAATAAGTTGATTTGCATATTATTGAATTATTATATTGATCTTATCTAGAAGATCTGGATTTATAGGTTTTAACTCTGTTTTTATTTCTTTTCCTTTGTTAGAGGAAGAAGGTATGTCTATTCGTGCAAAAGCTTGCTCTTATCGTCATTATTGTCCTCTAAGTAAGGTATGCAATTGTTTTGTAGGAAAGTCAGAAGGTAGTCTAGCACCTGATTCTATCAATATAAGAAGGGCTTCATCTTGATCTTCTCATGGTTGATATTCATTGTAATCATCTTCGAATCCTACTATTGTGGGGATGTCATAAAAAACAACGGGGTT
This sequence comes from Torreya grandis, assembly GCA_037957365.1. Lineage (NCBI taxonomy): Eukaryota > Viridiplantae > Streptophyta > Pinopsida > Cupressales > Taxaceae > Torreya > Torreya grandis. The sequence continues at coordinate 869,548 of JARHVA010000775.1, read as the reverse complement.
ATCTTGACCATCATAAAATTGCTCATCTTCATAACTAAGGCCATAAGAGGCCCCACTACGAGTGAACCTTTGAGTCATGTCTAATAGAGTTATTTTGTGTGTTTGACTAACTTTGGACCAATGCTTGACAACCAAAAAAATAATGCTTTGGCTCTCTTTTAAACAAATAACCAAGGTACCAATGAGACTATAATTGAGGGTGGTTTGAAACCATACACAATTTAGAAGATTTGGTTCACGAGTTTACTCAACCTTTGGTAAAGTTGAAATCATATAGATTGAAAGAGTGTAAGGTAACTCGAAGACCCAAAGTGAAAACTAGTACACCAAAGCCTAGATCTTTGTGATATGTTTGTACTGTAAAAGCTAGTTTTAACTTCAACAAGTTGACCCTTAGAAGTTTAGAGGAAAGCTCTCTGGATTACAAAGAAGACAAAATAGACTAAGCAACTCAAGATGTATAAACATACATGAGTTACTAAGTATAAATCTAAGACCAAATAGGCAGCATAATGTCACCACATGGTTCTAGTAGGATAAAATATGTTCTAGGACTCAAAGTGTGAGCGATATGCAAGATGACTTGAGTCCACCAAGATGATAATGTGATTTTGAGTCTTAATAAATGACCTTCAATCCAAATGGAAAATTGAACCCAAGTTAGAACAAGATTAGTGCATAAATGGTGAACCCACTTTGACACACCAACCCTTAGAACTCAGAAAGGTTCAGTTTTGAATGTGGATTATAAATGAAGGATTTAAACAAATTGGGTAAAATATCTAGACTCAATTGAGTAGCATGATTGTGCCAAAGTGGATGACATGACACAAAGATTTTGATAACAATTTGAACAAGGAAAAGATGAATTTTCTAATTGGACATCGTAATGCCTCCCTTGCTCAAGAAAATTGAGGACAATGTGTTTTGGTTAAGTTCAATGAGTTAACATGCAATTTTAGACACAAATCAAGACCAAGTAAGCTAGTGACAAAAAAAAATGTCTTAAGTCTAAACTGAGAAGGTATGGAAAAGTGGGGTTTACTAAACTAGCAAGTTTTTTATCATTCTAGGGGAATCAATTGCACAATGACTTTCACATCAAATGATGCAAAAGACAAGCATGAAAATTGGGTGATTGCGGCATTGTCTAGTTGTAAAAAGGTCTAGTCCTTTTTACAACTATTACATCTTCCTATTCACTTAGTATAGTACGATGTCCAAATGCAAATACATCTCATGTGCAACTCAGGAGTAAGTGAAGTCAATGCCAAGAGATGAAACCCTAGGTCAAATCTTCCCTAAAGAACTCGTGAGAGGTAATGATGTCCCACTCGTAAACCAAGTTTGCATGAAAATAAAAGACTAATAGAAATACTTTAGGGTCATTTTCAAGGTCACCTAAACTTTGATGAGTTTGTGGGGAGTTCTTTAGATGACATTCTTTTTAAGCCTTGGCCTAGGCTTTTTGTAATAGGAATGGTGTTTTTGATTCCAAGGGTTCCATAAAGGGGACAAATGGAAGAGCATACACATAACACCCTCTCTTTGCTAAAAAAAATTATATCAAATAACTATTAAAGACAAAAATGATAAGTGTGTTCAATTTTAATCCCAAATGAAAGATTTGGTGGTGTTCATTTGACCCCTTGGTCTTAATTTGTAACTTTGAAAGCTAACTATAAGATTTAAGCAATAGCACCCTAAACGATTTTCCTTTAAGCACCAAAATGAAAAGTTTGATTCATTTTAAAACACCCCAAAAGAAGTTTAAAATGATCTATTTAAGCATACTTTGATGATTTTTCAAGTAAAATTTTAAAAAAAAAATTAGTAAGATGTTTAGCTTAGAAGCACTTTTAAAGGTGAAACAACCAACTTAGAAAAAAGAGCTCTCGGGTTTGTGTAAAAATAAACACAGTGACCATCACCAGTTATACTAACTGGTGATGGTGACTTATATATAGACCGATGATAGTTTTACTAATCAATGATGATTAGAAACATCGATGTCATTTTTACTAATGTTAACTAAAGATGGTTATACAAACCGACGTCAGTTTACTCAATCGGTGACTGTTACTATGTAAACCCGTGAGAAAAAAATGGCAAAATGAAGTTAGAAAATCACTTAGAAAGAGTTTTAAGCATTCAAAATAAAATTTTAAAATTGCCTCATTCTCTCCTTCATATGTGGGATACATTGGGTCCCACCAGACATGCCAAGATGTAGAGAGGATTACAAAGCAAGTTAGTCAAACATTAGTTCATAAATCATGAAAAATGCATAAAGAACTAACTAAGCTTATGTATTGATGCAGTGGATTACACCTGGGGCAGGAGGCCGAGCTCCTACCTTCCACACGTCAAAATGAAAACTCCTCTCTCACTTGTGGGCTGGCAAAGCTGGAGGGGAGAGTCTCTAGGTAAGGGCAAGCTCCCTCTGATGCATCTGAGTTGTTCCAATGAGTGAAAATACATATATATAAATATATAATGGGGGGATGGAAAGGGAGAAAGATTACAGGAAAACAAAACTAATCTAAAAGAGGTGATGCACCAAATGATTCGACCTACTCACACTCACACTTGAAACCATACAAACACATACATACACTTTAAACTGGCAAAAGGACCAGGCTACAGGAACTTAACAGAGAGGCTTTAATGGAAGACACAAAAAATAGGGACTCACCATAGGTGATGTGGAAAGGGCACATTGTATAGTAGCTGCTTCTATCTCTGCACTTCCAGGTGCAACTCTACTTGTAGCTTACAGGAATGGCACCTTATAGACACTAGGTAGATTGGTGTTAACCCTGTGAAAGCATTAGAAAGTAATGACTAAACACAAAACTAACACTTAGACACACATAGAGATATCTAACCATAATAGAGGTAAAAATGCATTTATTGATTTTAGGTGAAAATTTGCCAGGACTTTGCCTTACAAATGTGATAGATATCTTTCTCCAATGAGAAGTCTATAATAAATAGAGGAAGAAAGGGCCTTTTGGCGCCCCTATTACAAGCAACCCATGTGCGCTCTGGGCATTGGGAAGAGGAAAGCCACTCAAAGGTAATGTTGTGTCGGCCCCTTGCTTCAAGGTGAAATTATGGGCCGCCATTTATCTACAAAAGACTGCTCCTTTAAGGCATTTCATGGCTTACCTGCTCATTAATGTAGAATGGGGAAAGATGAGTTACGTCATTCATCACCTGTTCACACCATTTGTAATCAATTGGCAGACACTGTTTCAACTGTAGATATAACTCACCTCCTTTTTGCCACCTGGGCTGCCTTCTCAATTTCTACTCCATCTCTCAGGTTACCTCTGCTAGTTCTTCGACTCTCTGGACTTTAGTCTTTGAATTCCTTCAGTTTCGTGCCATTTGTTTGAAAACCAATAGTTATTCATTCTTAAAAAGTTGATGTCTGTGTGCCTATCATTTTGAAACTCATAAGGCACCTTGGAATGTGGATGTAGCCACTTATCGCACTCCATTGAGTTAGAATGGGACACATGGCAGCATCCGTTTAGCTTGAGATGTCTCTTGAGGGCTCTGTGGAAGGTGACACTTGGCATGCTCTGCTTACTCATTTCCTCGATGATTCCTTTGTTGTAAAGTTTGACGTCTGTGTGCCCACTACTTTGAAACTCATAAGGCACTTTTAAATGTGGATGCCAATGCGTGGCAGCTTCTGCTGAGTTTATGATGAGACACGTGGTAGTATTCGCTAGCTTGTAGAGACTCGCTAGTTGCCTTAGAAATATTTAGGACTCATTTGATTCTCATGAATAGTGACACTTGGCATACTCTACATAGCCTTTAGCAGCTTACTCGGGCCCACCACAGTCTTCTCTTGAATAATGAAGCTGAAAAGAGAGACCTGCAGAAGTTGACACGTGGCCGCTTCTGCTTGCTCTTTTTTTTGCGAATTTCTACATGCCTTTCATTTACTTGATCAATCCCTTCAATCTTTTCTTTGGGTCCACTTTGTAAGGGTTCTTTGCCCTCTGCAAGGGAACTCGTCTTTTGGCTTTAGGATGCTCCCTTGAACCAAGCCATTGAACTGACCGATTGAACCAAAAATGGTTCAATGGTTCAACACTACGCACCACTCATTCATTGAACCGAGCCTTTAAACTTGCCACTTGAACCAAATGCTTGCACCCATAAAGGTTCAACGGTTCAATGGTTTAATGCTTCGTGCCATTTGTTGAACTTTGTCGATTGAAACCAAGCCCCTTTGAACCTTTCGCGATGAAACAAGGCATTGAACTAAGTGATGAACCGAGGTGTTGAACTGAAACTATTAAACTCAGTTGTTGAACCAAAGAGATGAACTAAGTGATGAACCAAGGTTGATGAACTTGAGCTTTGAACTAAAGCGTTGAACTCTATCATTGAATCAAGGCTTTGAACCAAAGCGATGAACTTGCCGATTGAACCAAGGTGTTAAACCAAGGCATTGAACCGATTCAATGGTTCAATGGTTCAAAGATGCCAACCTTCCTTGTGAAATTTCTTCAGATAAGAGCCTGAAGAAGCCTTGTAAAACCCAGCACTCTCTAAACTGATTCCTCATGCACCAAAAGATTAACCTGTAGAGTTCATAGAAAAATCTTCTTTGCAAAATCTGTAGAAACTTCACCTGCAGAGTCCATAGAAATAGACTTGCAGAGTCTGTAGAAATTCTTGGACTTGTGCAAAATCAAAAAATGAATTGGCCTAAAATAGCAGGGGAAGAAGGGGACCGATTTTTGGTTGGTTGGGCAAAAAATGGTCAACAAATCGGCAACTCCTAGGGGAAGCATGCCTTCTATGCTTAAAGACCAGTTACCTTAAAATCCATTGGGCATAGAGTCAAGATGCAGCTTGAAAAGATTAGCAATAGCCCTGAGATATATGAGAATCAATCACGAAGATTTTACCTCAAAAAGGAAAATGAAAACACACATAAGACCAAGAAAGCTACTTGTGTAAACAACACTTAGGGAAAATAGGGAAAGAAAATTTGAAAGCAAACTACTATATACAACTAACCATGTATTTTTGATTCCCTCTTGGATTAAAGGGAAAGCTACTAAAGTCTCTTTCATCTAGCACACCTAGTATTGATAATGGATCCGATAATGAAATTTTTATGTGCAACTTCTTCACCTAGTCTACCACATTGATCTGAGGATTTCTCCCTTCCATATTTTCTTTGGGGTCACTTGCAGCCTTGTGAGGCATAGGTCAGGGAGCTGAAGGTATGACAAACAGCCTGAAATTTGGGAATTTTTGGTTCACCTGTGGTGGAAGAGATGGTGTGGACGTTTGAACAGCGGCTTGAGCTTCTTCCATAGCTCTCCCTTAGATCCTGTGTTGGTTGTGACACAGTCACCCTGATTTCCTGTAGTGCCCACATAATTGATTACACAGAACTCACCTTCTAAGTGATTCATAAGAGTAAAATTAGGCTAAATCTGACTGCTACTCATGCTGGGTTGCATTGAAGCCTCAAATCCTTGGGAATGGGGGGTTTCCTGATTATCTTGTACATTAGTGTAGTGACCCAGCATTTCATTTGTATAAATAGCCTGCTCTTGACCATATCCCATGGTTGAATAACTTGGTTGTTCTTACACCAGATTGTTTTGAATGGGTACCATAACCTTAGATGATGAAGGGGCGCCTGGGTTGTAGCCTTGAAAGGGTCTGGTTTGAGTAAGCTGACCCTATCCTTGATTGTAATTTTGGAAAGGGGGTCTAGGAGCTTGACCATACTGCTGGTATCCTTGGTTTGGTCGGTTGCTTTGAGCTTGCTGCCTTTTAAGAGCCACAAGTTCATTTGACATACTTTGCAATAGAATCTTAACTTCATGAAGCTCATTGGATGGAGTAGCAGCTAGTTTTTCTATGCTAGGTAGAAGAGCTAATGTGGGAGCAGTGGTCTGAATTAGAGGCAACATTTCAGGGAAAAGTGGCATATGGGGTTTAGGAGCTATCTTCCCAGCCTACACTAGGAAATTCTCAACCGCTAGAGCTATGTCATAAGTGGCAAGCAACACATGTCCTCCCATGGACTATATCATAATAGTGATATCATTTTTCAACGCTCTTAAGTAATAGAGGAAAGCATAGCTCGGAGTTGGCCTTACCAAAATGGGAATTCTATCCCATGTTTTCTGAAACCAAGTGTTGAAATCTTGCATGTATTCGTGTGGAGCTCTTTTCATTGTAGTTAGCTGCTCGGCAAGTGAGAGGTGGTCACTCTTTTCCCCAAATCAGCTTGTCAAGAGGATGCCCAATCCATTCCAAAAATCAACTAAATTCATGGGTAAAATCCCATACCAGTCTAGAAATTTGCCCTTGAAAGACAATGCCAACAATCTAATTGCAATATTCTCCTGAGTGACATTATGAATATTACAGAGGTTAGTAATATTTTTGATGTGTTCAATAGCTACAAAGGGCCCCTCTCCATTAAAGGGAGGCACACTTTTGAGGACCACTCCTAGAATTGGGTCATAACGTTGAAGGTTCAAGGGACTCTAACCATGAAAAGTCATAAAGGGTAATGTCATAGCTATAAGGGGATTCAAACGAGGTACTTCTCCTGTGAAGGAAACACTTGTAGCCAGACTGGGAAGATGACTAGCTGAATAAGGATGAGTCCTTTTGAACCTTAGTCGCTTTTCTAAGTTGAGAGGTAGTTCAATGAATTCAAAAGGGACACCCTTATCAGCGGATCGTGTGGTGATTTTAGGCATAGGATATCAGACTGATCCCTGACCAGAGATTGATGTTCTTACTAGTGGAGTCACCAAATGCTGAAAATGATTGATTTTCTATAACATGACCAACATCAATACTGAAACTTTATTGAGTGTAAAAACTGAGTCCCATCAGGCGTGACAAAAACTATTGACGTAGTGGATTGCACCCGAGGCAAGAGGCTGAGCTCCTACCTTCCACACGTTAAAATGGAAACTCCCCTCTCACCTATGGGACTGGTGAAGCTGGAGGGAAGAGTCTCTAGGTAAAGGCTAGCTCCGTCTGATGCATTTGAGTTATTCCAATGAGTGCTAATACATACATATATATAAATATATAATGGGGGGATGGAAAGGGAGAAAGATTGTAGGAAAACAAAACTAATCTAAAAGAGGTGATGCACCAAATGATTCGACCTACTCACACTCACACTTGAAACCATACAAACACATACGTACACTTTAAACTGGCAAAAGGACCAAGTTGTAGGAACTTAACAGGGAAGCTTTAATGGAACACAGAAAATAGGGACTCACCATAGGTGCTATGGAAAGGGCACACTGTATAGTAGCTTCTTCTATCTCTGCGCTTCCAGGTGCAGCTCTTCCTGTCACTTACAAGAATGGCACCTTATAAACACTAGGTACATTGGTGTTAACCCTGTGAAAGCATTAAAAAGCAATGACTAAACACAAAACTAACACTCAAACACACATAGAGATATCTAACTAGAATAGAGGTAAAAATGCATTTATTGATTTTAGGTGAAAATTTGCCAGGGCTTCACCTTACAAATGTGACAAATATCTTTCTCCAATGAGAAGTCTACAATAAATAGAGGAAGAAAGGGCCTTTTGGTGCCCCTGTTATAAGTGACCCATGTGCGCTCTGGGCATTGGGAAGAGGAAAGCTGCTCAAAGGTAATGTTGTGTCGGCCCCTTACTTCAAGGTGAAATTATGGGCCACCATTTATCTACAAAAGACTGCTCCTTTAAGGCATTTCGTGGCTTGCCTACTCATTAATGTAGAATGGGGAAAGATGAGTTGTGCCATTCATCGCTTGTTCGTACCATTTGTAATCAATTGGCAGACACTGTTTCAACTGCAGATATAACTCACCTCCTTTTTACCACCTAGGCTGCCTTCTCGATTTTTGCTCCTTCGTCTCTCAGGTTACCTCTACTAGTTCTTCAGCTCTCGATACTTTAGTCTTTGAATTCCTTGGAGTTCACACCATTTGTTTGAAAACCAAAGATTATTCATTCCTACAAAGTTGACATCTGTGTGCCCATCATTTCAAAACTCATAAGGCACCTTGGAATGCAGATGCAGCCACTTGTCACACTCTATTGAGTTAGAATGGGACACATGGTAGCATCTGTTTAGCTTGAGATGTCTCTTGAGAGCTCCATAGAAGGTGACACTTGGCACACTCCACTTACTTCTTTCTTCGATGATTCCTCTACTACAAAGTTTGACGTCTACATGCCCATCACTTTGAAACTCATAAGGCACTTTGAAACTTAAATGTCGACGCATGGTAGCTTCCACTAAGTTTATGATGGGTCACGTGGCAGTATTTGCTAGCTTATAGAGACTCTCTAGTTACCTTAGAAATATTTGGGACTCATTTGATTCTCACAGACAGTGACACTTGGCATACTCCACATAGCCTTTAGCAGCTTACCCAGGCCCACCACAGTCTTCTCTTGAATAACGAAGCCGAAAGGAGAGACCCATGGAAGTTGACACGTGGCCGCTTCTGCTTGCTCTTTTCCTTGAAATTTTTTGTGCACCTTTCATTTACTTGATCAATCCCTTCAGCCTTTTCTTTGGGTCCACTTTGCAAGGGTTCTCTGCCCTCCACAAGGGCACTCATCTTTTGTCTTTAGGATGCTCCCTTGAACCAAGCCATTGAACCGACTGATTGAACCAAAAATGGTTCAACGGTTCAACACTGCGTGCCACTCATTCATTGAACCGAGCCTTCAAACCTACCACTTGAACTAAATGCTTGAACCCAGAAAGGTTCAATGGTTCAATGGTTCAATGCTTCGTGCCATTTGTTGAACTTTACCAATTAAAACCAAGCCCCTTTGAACCTTCCACGATGAACCAAGGCATTGAACCAAGCAATGAACCGAGGCATTGAACTAAAACTGTTAAACTCGGTTGTTGAACCAAAGCGATGAACCAAGGCCAATGAACTTGAGCTTTGAACCAAAGTGTTGAACTCTACCGTTGAACCAAGGCTTTGAACCAAAGCGATGAACTTGCCGATTGAACCAAGGCATTGAACCGGTTCAATGGTTCAAAGATGCCAACCTTCCTTGTGAAATTTCTTCAGACAAGAGCCCAAAGAAGCCTTGTAAAACCTAGCACTCTCTGAACTAATTCCTCATGCACCAAAAGACTAACCTATAGAGTTCGTATAAAAATCTTCTTTACAGAATCCATAGAAACTTCACTTGCAGAGTCCATAGAAATAGACCTGTAGAGTCCATAGAAATTCCTAGACTTGTGCAAAATCAAAAAATGAATTGGCCTAGAATAGCAAGGGAAGAAGGGGACCGATTTTTGGCCGATTGGGCACAAAATGGTCAACACTGTCTATTCCTATGTGAATTACAAAGGATAGCAAGAAATAAATGAAATAAAGCAACATCATAGTACCTTCCCAAATGGATTCACCATACCCATGTGGCTCAAAAATATGGTCTCCCTTGATCAAGCATCCTTGTCTTTGTCAACAAAGGTGGCAAACTCCTCCAATGTCTCAAAAACACTCCATAAAACCTAGATTCATGATTCCAAATCACTAAACTAGATTATCAATGAATCTTGTAACTAATTTTAATGGTCTATTGCAAAGTATTGTGGAGACAATTCTACACAATAACTTTGCATAAATCAAGCTTGCAATTCATGTCCATGGCCTCTCTATTTATAGATTTTTGGGATTGGTCTGGATCAACCATGATCATCCATCTCAAGATTGAGATGTGTGGTCATGGATAATCCTAATAATTGGAATTAAATTCATAAATATCCTCAAGATAAATAAGCATTAAAGAGGCATGGGAGGCATTAGCTAGGCATGAGTGACCCATAATCCTGATATTTTATGTACTTATGGCTTGATGGATGCCACCCCATAGATGATGTCACTAGGTGATGCAGATATTCAAAAATCAATTTCCAATAATGAGATATTCAAAAATATCTATGGAATTTTTACTTAAGATCTTAAATTGGATTAATTAGCTTAATTAAGTTTAATCAAGTTTACTGCAATTCTTTGGAAATTGGTGCATAATTAATCAAAATGGTCAGAAAGTCATATTATTGGATCATAATTTGACTAGAGAGGAATTGGAAGGTGATGCTAGATGTGTCGGATCTATATTCTCATTTAGGATGTTGCCAACACTAAATAACAAAGGTACATGACATGTACCAATGATTTAGAAGAAAAGAGTGATTCAGAGGAATAAATGGTAAAATTGTCATTTTGACTTGAAATGATCTGATCAAAGTTAACTAGCCCATAAAATGCATTACCCTATTTAGGGATACTTTGACCTAAATTGGCACTTATAAGTGACAATTTTTAACCATTTAGGGTGTTTTATGGATTTTGACCTAAAATGCGAATTTGAGTGCAATTTACGTAAGATTGACAATTTCAACACAAATGGTGTTAGGAATTGGATGTCTACAGCATGATCCCACTTCATCATGAATTCCATCCCCCCTCAATTTTCTCAAGGGACCTTAAAACTCCTAGATAAATGAGATCATGCCATATGGCATGATCCCATTTCTTAGGGCTCATAGGGTAGTCTATATTCCTCCCATTATGGTGGTGTGAATTCATGTATCTAGGCCCCTAGGTTAGTTTATATCCATCCTATTATGTCATTATCTCATGAATTTGGGCCCCTAGGGTAATCTATATCCCTCCCATTTGTAGTTGAGCCATCAGATGCCAAAAATTATGCCATTTGGCATGATCCCATTTCTCTAAGCCTTTTAGGATGGTTAAAGTGTTTGTAAGCCTTTCGGTTGAATGAGATCTTGATGGGTGTCAAGATCTCATTTCACCAAGAGTGTGCAAGTCATCGATCCAAATAGGCATCAAGCTAGATGCTTAAATGAGTGAATGAATGCCATGTGCCATGGATTTTCAACTAGATGAAATGATTGTGCACATGTCATCATTTCATAAGCATAAAATTGATGGTCCTCTAGCCTGTCAAGACCGTTAACCCTAAGATTATACATAAGCATTAGCAAATTTATGAGTTGTTTTAGGGTCTTGTTTTGATCTTCTTATTGGCTCCTCAATTTTGAACAAGTATTTGTTCTGATTTTGGCAAGCAACACGTAGGGACCATTGTCTACTTTCATGTAAGTACCTACATGGTGTGGGAGAACCACGACATGGGAGAACCATGGCATGAGAGGACCATGGCATAAAATTTAAAGGATATGAAAGGATAATGGCATAGAAGACCCAACATGAGAAGACCCATTCAAGAGAATGTGGCATGAAGAACCCAAGAAAAGAGGATCCATAACAAGAAATGAAAGACTAGGGGAGTGTGAGGGAAGTGGAGCATGAGGAACACAGGAGAAATTTGAATAATAAATCAAATAGGGCACTTTGACCCCATTGATCGGAGGTTTTTACAGATCATGAGGAACAAAACACTTAGAAAAAAATATATAACATAGAGAAGACATCTAGGGGCATAAAGGTCCATTTCTATAGGAAAAATTAATTAAAAGAGCCATGACACTCAGTCTATTAAGAGTCCATGTGCCATGTGTCCATTTTGGGTTGGGAAATTGACACTTGGATAAGAAAAAACAAGCATAAAAACCCTTGTTGTAAACATTCACATAGGAGGATTTTAGGTGTGAACCTTTGAAGGGATATAGAGCATTTTGTATTGTAATCCATAAGTGCTTAATAAGAATCCAATGTTTATCATATGGTATTTTAAGCAATGTACTGTGTTGAATATTGAAATGTGTTAAATAAATAAAGTCACGAGTTATTTTATTTTATATTTTACTAGTAATGGTAGTATAATATATTAAGAAATTATAGTATGATATTTTGTTGATATGAAATGATTAGACACATGTCATGTTTCAAAGTCTTCAAGAATCAGTCTTTTGTTGCATGTTTCAAGTGAGTGCATGAGAATTGACCCTCACATGATAGGGCCAACGCACTAGCCTATTGGGAAGAGGCTTCAATACCGACCTAAAAAGAGAGCCCAACATTTTAGTTATGTTACTGTGACCCAAAGTAATGGGAGCATGATTATGGGAAATGTTTGAGTGCATTAAATTAGAAAATATTGAAGAATGGATTGCCAGAGTTGAAGACAATTTTATGGTTCCATATCTTGAACCAGTTGTTCCTGCATGATAGTGGGTAGAATAAAACATCTATAGCTCATTGTATGAGACTTTCTTTTTTGAGGTCCCTATTCTTTTACATTTTTGGATTTTAGCATATACTCATGGATGATCCCAAAACCTTGGACAAAGACAATCATGGACATTAGAACGATAAAGGAGTTTAGCATGACTGAAAGTTTCCTGGACATAAGCAATTGATTACTGGTAGAAAGTTATTCAAAATAGTTACATCCTGGAATACACCATGACCATATATTCATGTCTTGAGGAAGAAAAGTTCAATTTTCTAAGAGAACCAAGAGGATGATATCTTTTGTTATTTCCTTTTGAGATTAAAAATATAATTATTGATCTTGGGTTAGAAACACTACCCATGGAAAGCTAAAATCTCATGTGCATGAGTCACACATTTGGAGGGAAGACTATTGGTTGGTTCAAGATTGTGGGTTCAACATGGTAGTAAGCTAGTGAGTACTAAAAAAATGGAAGTATAATGAAGCCCGATAGAGGATCACGAGAGTTAGTGGCATGGGAAGAGATTGGGAGCACTCAAGGAGCATTGTTAAGAGTTGTAGGGAACTAGATGCGCATGAGGAATCCATCACTTATGGGACACAACCTTTACCACTATTATCTTTCAAAGAAATGAGTTAGATTGTTAGATATGAACCTAGTACAAGTCAACCAGGCTCTCCCACCATAGTGCATGCTCATGCCTTTGAGTTGGATAGAGTATATATAAGAAATTGGGATACATATAGTATAAATTTGGAAGCTAAATGGATATGGGAAACTGAGACCAGGCCATTAGGCAATAACTTAGAATCTACATCTTTTTCTTACAAAAAGACATCAATGGCATAACTTGGAATGGCTAGAAGATTTGGCCAAGGCCAAACTACAGGCCCCAATCTAGGAAATCAACCCTCCACCATGTCTTTTCCCATAGGCACTACTATTGGAGGTGATGGAGGAGGATTAGGAAGAGTTATTGGAGGAAGTAGAACCCCTCCAAGAATATGAGTTGGATCTTCTTAGCAATCATTTATTCAACCACCTATGGTTTATTATGAAATGACATTGCACCTACCTGATTACTATGGGGTGAGAAATGTAATCGAGTATGTTCATAAGTGTGAACTAATTTGGAGGGCACATGGCATCACATCCTTTGAGTGAAAGGAAATATAGTTCGCAACCACCCTCTTAGAATGTGCACATAAATGGTATCACAAATTTGACCCTTAATAAGCAGTGGTCAACTATGACCAACTCAAAGTAGCATTCCTGTAAGAATTTGATATTTATGAGTTTGAGCAATAGAGTATAGTGGTGCTGAAAGACATAAAGTAGGGACTTACAAAGAGCATAATAGAATATGATGCATAGTTCAAGACCTTGATTTCTAAGTTTTCCTTTGAAATTAAGCCTAATCAACATGCACAATGGTTTGTAGGGGGATTATTGTTACCTTTTTGATGGACCTTATCATGAAGAACTTTCACTAATGCACCAGAGGCTCTGGAGGCTGCCCTACGTGTTGAAGCAGTTCGAAGTATGGATATTGGGATTAGTCCCTTTATGGAGGATCAAATAACATCCATGGCTTCTCAAATTGAAAAATTATTAGCCAATAATGTACATGAAACACATAGTGGTCTTTGGTGTACCAACTGTGAAACCAAAGGACACACATGAAACAATTATCTATGTAGAAACATTTGTGCAGTCCTAAAGCAAACTTATGAGATTTGTCATGATGACCATGATGTACACTCCTATCCACTTTTTCAATGAGCCAAGAGCACTAAAGTATCTATGTATTGAATAATTTGTGATTCTTATACTCATGACACCAATGATTTCCATCTAATTACTAATATTCATGAGGCTCGAGCGTGCAACACATGTCAAGACTCATATTCTAATTCTTAGGATAATGATGGCTATCATTAGTGTGGAAGAGTATGAGGATGAGGATGAGGTGGTCCGTTTTCCACCAAGGACTTGTTATAAGTGTGGTTCTTCAGACCACTATTAGAGGGATTGCCCAGTATAACCAACTTGCACTTATTGCAAAAAAGACCACTGACTAGAAGAGTGCCCAGATCTATATGCAGTCATCACAAAGGACCATAATGAAAAATGTATTGATATGATCCTTATAAATAAATCATAATAGCATACTCAACCGACCATATTTAGTATATATCAAGTAAATATTACTAATCATAGTATGGGTCAAACGTAATCTACACCCAACCTAGTTAAAAAGGTACATCAAGAAGAACCACAGGATAGGAAATACCCTGATGCACTTCATTAAAAAGATGTCCTTTAGGATATAATGGTGCTTGTGCATGAGATCCAAGGTGAAATTTAATACCTTAAGGACAAATATGTCACATAGTGCACCATAGTGCAAATGGAAATCGAACCTCTAATAATGTGGGATAGTTTTTAGGAACTATGCAAATGCATACTTGATGAAGACATCATTCCCTATCTTAGCACTTGGTTTAAACGCCAATCTTACGTACCAAACAAAACCCACACTCAACTAAGTTGAAAAAGTGAAGATTGATATTTAAACCATGCTCAATGTCAAGAAAGTCCTAGTTCCACTTCCTTGGAAGATGGAGAAATATTAGTTAATGCTGCTATCAACGGATGGGTAATTCAAGATATTATAGTAGATACTAGCACTAAATTAAATGTTGTCACTAAAGATGCCTAGAAAAAAATGTCTAGTCCATTTTTGTAACCTTCACCTAATATCTTGTTCATGGCAAACAAGACTCTTACGTACCCTATCAGAGTCTTTAGAAGTGCCACTGTTGAAATATTTAGGGTTCCCTTCAAAGTAGATTTTGAGGTTTTAGAGTTGGTAGAGGTTGATGATTATCTATCCTTATTGAGAAGGCCTTGGTGCTATGAAAATCATGTAGATTTAACCTTTAAAAATTCATACATTAGCTTTGATAATACCGATCAACATGTGATAATACCCTTAGACCAAGCACAAGGACCACCCTATATTGAAACCATAAACATTGATGAAGACATCAACAATCTATATAATTTAATTGCTCAACATGATGAACAACATGATCTAATTCCATATTATATTCTTCATTAGATAGACAACCAGTCTATCTCAAATCCAACAAGCAATGCTTGTAACTATTGGCCTCATGGTGATTATGATCTTATTGGAAGATTGTGCAGAACCATCAATAGAGATGAAAACATCCCATGCCAGCTTCTTAAGCATCATAAATTTGTGTGCCTCATGGGTTTATCAATGTGAGGACCATTGGATGGACCACTATTAGATAGAATTAATGAAGCTTCATGGTTCTAAGGACATATGGAGGTGTGTGATTTCATCCAATGCGTCAAAGAGTTATATGGTACTAAAAATGAATGGATGAAGTCATTAGACCACATTTTTGATGGCACCATCACCAGGTGGTGGTGTATGCATAAATATTGCCTTTTGTATTGGGATCAAGTGTGAGATGCTCTACATCATATATTTCACCATGATAATAAGATTAGAGGTACACTCATTTATAATGACTTAAAAGCACCTAAACCTCATCTTAAGGCATGTGAAACAATATGGTGAGCTGAGGAAACATTTTTACTAGAATACCTATGGTTCCATATGTTCTATGGAACCTTATGCACTTGGGCATGAGCTTGGTACATACATGAAGAAAGGCACATGGGAACAAGGTTTTGGTAACTACTAAAGGAAAACATGACATTCATGCTTTCTTACTCTTCACCAAGGATAGAAATGTGCCTTACTCTTCACACCATACATGAAGTAATAATTGGAGATCTGAGTTTGGTGGAAGACCACCTGCATCATATTCATCAAGAACTAGAGGAACCCTTGGATTTATTTAATGAGACTCCTAGACAATCAACTCTTTTACCGTTAGTAGTCTCTAGTGAAGATCGTCATGAATAAGTCCACCTAAGAAAGCAAAAATGCATCTTTCAAGTAGATGAAGGAGAAAGATCCACTCCATTTGATCCATTGAGTAACAACCTATATGTTCCTAAAAGTATTGGCTCATGAACTATTTAGGACACCAATTCCCCCATAGACAACCCTTATCATGATCCCATTCAAACTATTCAACTAAACATTAGCATAGAGTAGGAACCTACGGTAGTGACCATTGGAAATCATTGGACCAAGACAAAAATTTTACAAATCTTTGAGTTACTAAAAGAGTATCAAGATGTGTTTTCAAGGAACTATAGCAAAATAAAAGGGGTTCACCCTTCTCTCAGGAAGATGCATATAAATTTGATTGATGGCACTCATTCCATGAAGAAACACCCATACTAGATGAACCCTAACCTCTGAACATGCATGCAAGAAGAGATCGATAACATGCTTCATGCCTGAGTAATTACTTCTATTGATGAATCTGAATGGTTGAGTCTTATGGTAATCAGTATCAATAAGGATGGTTGTATTTGTATCTACATAGATTATCATGTTTTAAATGCATCTTGTGTCACTGATCCTTTCCTAACACCTTTCATAGAGGAAATCCTAAAAGCTGTTGTCAATTGTAAGATATACTCCTTTACCAATGGGTTCTCAGGGTATTAGCAAGTCTAGATAGCTGAGGAAGATTGCTCCAAGACCAAATTTGCTATATAATGGGGCTATTTTGCCTATACCATCATGAATTTTAGGTTAAAGAATGCCTTAACAATATTCTCATGGGTAGTAGTGGAAGCCTTCAAAGATTTTATCCATAAGTTTCTCCAAGTCTAATTAGATTACTGGATGGTATACGGGCTAATCAAGGACCACTATGCCAATCTAAGGCTCATGTTTGAGCATTGTCGAGTGTTAAAAATTTTCTTAAATTTTAATAAATACCTATTTGCAACACCTTTTAGGGTACTCCTTGGGAATATCATTTGTAAAGAGGGACTCTTGGTATATCTAGCTAAGGTATCTATCATTCTTTGTCTGCTAGCAACAAAAACTCAATGTGAGGTATGCATATTCTTAGGACATATGGGCTACTATAGGAAGTTAATTCAAGGTTATTCTAAGATTATAACACCATTAGAGGAGATATTAAAGTGTAATGAAAAATTTATATGGACTAATTCCTAGAAAGCAACTTTTGAAACTTTGAAATAAAGACTAGTTACCACTCTTATCTTGAAATTTCTAAATTGGATAAAACCCTTTCATGTCCATGTTGATGTATCTAGCACAATAATTGGTACAATACTTACACAACCAAGAGAGGTAAATTTGGACCATCCCATTTATTTCACTAGTATGAAACTCACATTGATCGAAAATAACTATACCACCATTGAATGCAAAGCCTTGTATATGGTTTATGTGCTATAAAAATTCAAACAGTACCTTCTAGCCACACCATTTGTATTCTACACCGACCATGAGGCTTTAAAGTATCTCGTCAACAAGCCATTTATTCATGGAATAATTTGTTGTTAGATAGTTCTCTTCCAAGAATTCTAGTTTTTTGTAGTAGTAAAACTTGGGAAAACCAATTATGGACCTGATCATCTATCCTGAATTGAAAATAGGGGACTTATTCATGCTATAGAAGATGACCTTCCTGACGTACAAATTTTCCAAATCACTAGGTTCCTTGAAGAATTGGAGGATATTAAATCATTCCTCAAGATTGGTTGTGCACTTGATTTTCTCACTTTACAAGAAAAGAAACAACTTGTGGTCCGCATCGTACCTTATCAACTCATAGCAAGAGATTTGTACAAGATAGACCATGACAAAGTACTATGCCATTATGTAATGTAACATGATCACCTTGAGTTATTATAAGAAGTACATGAAGGTATTGTTAGAGGACATTATATTAGGGAGGCTACCACACATAAGGTGTCGCTCATTGGACTCTAGTGGCCAACTTTATTTAAAGATGCAAAGGCATATACAAGATAATGTGATATTTACCAGTGCATGGGAAGACCCAATAGAAGAGATGTCATACCATTGCACCAAATTTCTTCTCAAGAATCATTCAAAAAGTGGGCTATAGACTTTGTGGGGTCCATCACTCCTGTAAGACAAAGAACAGGTTCACATTACATAATTATGGCAACTGAATACTTAACGCACTGGGCTAAGGCAGTGCCAACCAAATACTATATGGTAGAAACTTCCATGTGGTTCATCTGGGAAAATATTACAACACATTTTGGATGTCCTTTAAGCTTCACTATTGATCAAAGAACCCACTTCCTGAATGAGATAATTTGAATCATGTTGGCTAAATTCATGATTACGCATCACAAGACAACACCATATCACCTACAGTCCAATGGAACAACAGAAGCCTTCAACAAGATCCTAAATACCACTTTGAAAAAAATATACAATATTGGTAGAACTGATTGGGATGATTGGGTATTTGTATTACTTTGGGTATACTAGATCACATATAAATGCCTCAACAAAAATACACCATTTAACCTTGTATATGGAAATGAAGCAATCATGTCAGTTGAATTCCTAGTTCCATCTCTCTAGATAACACATATAAGAAACCTTGATGATGATGCATCTTTGAAATCTCAGCACAATGAACTCACAAAACTAGATGAGGATTAGTTTCTCACTCACTGGAATTAAGATGTTGAGAAATGGAAATAGAAAGCATGGCATGATTGACATTTAAAGAACAAAATCTTCACCCTAGGTATGAAAGTTATACTCTATGAAACTAAGTTTGTGTTCCACTCTAGGAAGCTCCACATTCATTGGGATGGATCATTCATAATTCATATTATTTGACCTATTGGTGCATGTCGGCTAAAGCAAATAGATGGTCAATTCCTCCCTGGACACTATAATGGGAGTCAACTTCGACCATATTGTAATTCTTTTTAAGTTTGTGTTATTTTTGAATAAGGATTAAGGCTATTATATTAGGATTTTGTTTTCAATAAAAAGTGCTTCCCTTGAGGCATGTAGCTCACTTTTTAAATTCTTATTCCTTTAGATGTTTTCATGGAGGATCACAAACCCTTTTAATGTGGGGTAAGATATTATGCATATGAATATAAGACATAGCATGTGGGTGCACAAGTTTCAAAGGCGAAATAATCATACATGGTGCACAAGTGATTAACGATAAGTGAGTCATTTAATAAAATAATTCATGCCATTTGCATGACAATTGGTTTTTATTACTCTAGAAAAATGGGACAGTTGTCACCCACTTCCAAGAAAGGCACAAGAAGGAATGGACCATTAAAGTAATAAGGGTAGTCATAATAACAAGAGTGTGAGTGGATTGATGGGAGAAGTTTGTTATAACACTAAAGTTTCGATGCAAGATCTGAAGTATGAAGATCGTTAGAAGATACACATTTATGTCTGAAAATGACAAGGAGAGGAAAGAAATTATTGAGGTAGATTGGTCAGAGGACCTATAAAAACCCAAGTCAAAGCCATTCTACACTTTACCTTTCTATAATCTTTAAGTGATTAATGAACCATAGAACCAAAGATGAAGTCAATCTCATTATGGAACAAGGTGATTGAGAAATAAACAAAGATGTGAAGAGGATTTCCAAGTGGAGGAAGATTGTTAATATCAAATGTGCGCAAAAGTGGGTTGAGGTCATTCTTTGTAAAAATTATAGGTTGCAAGTTTCATCATTATTGAAGTGTGAAGATCAAGAGCCAAGGAAAGATTGAATGCCATAACGTATTCATTTGGGAATGTGAGATGACTGAGGGTTAATCTTTGAGTGCCATGGAGGGTAATGTGACCAAAAAAAAAGGCAAAATGACTTGAAAAACTATCAACCATACCATAAGAGAGAGAGGTGAGTGGAAGAGTGTGGTTCCCTATAAGAGAGGAGCCTTTGGAAGACCCAGAAGAGACACCAAGATAAGATTAGTACACAAAATTTCAAAGCGAGAGCATGAAATAAGCTAAAATGGTGAAAAAGGGAAAGCAAGCACACACATTCTCATCATAGATCACCCTACCATCTCCCCCTCAAACCATTTAAATAGAAGAAATCCAATACCCTAATTCAGTCTTATGCATAGAAAATTGGGTCTCTAAGGTGGCAATTGAGACCGTATTTGACTACAAACACCACCAACCAAGAAATGAGGTGCAATTTCAAAATAATTATTAGGTCTAAACCACCAACACATGAAACCAAGTGGTTTATGACCTGATCATCAAGAACCAGCTGGATAAAGATGGCCTTTTCCAACTCTTTAAACTACCATATTTTGGAAAGCCTACTAAGGTAGTTCAGTTCCTCCTCTCGCATATTCATGAGGATTACATCCACTTTGTAGGGTGCGACATGAAGATCAATGTAGAGAGGGTAAGCAAGGTCACAGGACTCCAATACTCAAGGGTCAATGTATTAGATGACTTGGTAGATATGAAAGAAATCCAGCAGACCACCATTGTTCTTATGTATCAAAAGTAGGGACATGTAATGCACATCACAAACCTACAGGCTCCCTCCCTAAGCATCATAGTGGAGATCATTTTCACTAAAGTTATAGGGATCGACTGATAGAAAGAGGTGGATATGGCCCACCTTCACATAGAAAACTAATTAGTGTAAGGAATATAGTATAATTGTGCACTATATTTTACCTAAAAGATAGACGAAGATGCAGAGAAGGTACATACAATTCCTAAGTTCAGGTTTTCTTGGGGGGTAGTCTTGTTATTGTTGGTTTTTTATGAAATCAATATGCCTAACTATAGTTCACGATATATGAAGTGGGTGTATCCCCCCACTCACAAGTCCCCTATCGAGTGCTAAAAAGCTTTCACTTGCCCTTAGCACATCACTTTAATATATAAGCTAAATATGAAGTACTGGTTTGATGGAATGAAGGCAAATTTCAAGAATGAATGGTGCATTCTCAAGGATTTGCCCTCCCAAATAAAAGATCAAGTAAAATTTATTTTAAAGCAACACTTTTCCCTAGCATGTATTCATATGAATCCTTTAGGGGAGCTCTTAGTATGGCTTAAGCTTCCATATGCCTTCTCTATGCACTACTTTATCAATTCCATAAATAGAATCTATGATGCACAACTAATCAATATACAAGTAGAATAGATCAATGTAGAGCACCACACCCTCTAGAAGATGTTTGTATATCCTAGAAAAAAAGGCCTATATGAAGAGGGGAGAAACAAGCGTGACTATTATTAAGATCAAGAATATCTTGGTTGGGGAATATGTATACAAACTATTTTATATGTTACACCCCAACTAGTACCCTCAAGATGGGGAACTTAAGGAGAGGATCCCCCAAGTACTAATGAAAAAGAGGCCATCTGAGCCAAACATCAACACAAGTGGGTAATAGAGCCCCTAAAAGTGGTAGAGGATAGTGAAGGTGCAAACCTCCATCCTAGTTCATCATTCATCACCATAACCACCACTTTACACTTCACTGTCACCATGTCTTTTACCTTCACCATCATCATCCCCATCTCCATATCATAGTTCACCACCTACATCACCTTCACCTCATAATACTCCTTTCCACTCACCTACCTCACCTTCACCTCAACCTTCTCCTTATCCAACTCCCCCACCTTCTCGACCACCACAATCACCTCCACCTTCTTCAAGGACTACCAATGGGTTAGTGCCTCATCACCCTCCAAGATAAGCACCTCAAAAGGGACCCTCCTAAGATCAGATACATAACTTATAAGCTAATCTAAAGAAGACTCCATCCCCTATGTGAAAGATCTCGATCATTGATCAAGTGAATACTGAAGGGATTGGAATGGATGAGATGGATATTAGAAGTCATCAAGAACTTGAATGAGACCCAAATAAGGGGAAGGGGCTAGTTGAGGGGGAACCAGAATAAAGAGTGTCATCTAATATGCATGAATGATACCAGTTTAGCATAGATGAATAGAAACTCTATCTTAGGAAGCATTTCCACCCCAATGACATGACCCAGGAAATAAGGAATTAATTATCCTTCTTTTTTGGAGATGTATAATGAAGAACCTCAGTTCGACGTTCTATTAGATTACATTTTTTTAGCCCAAATGCCCCAAGACTATTGAACCTCATGAAAATTGATTCACAACAGCTCTCGCTAATAATAAAAAGCATCACATTTTTGAAATTTATCATGGAATTGATGCACCAAAATATTTTGTCAAAGTCAGATGTACACACAACTAAAAATAAACATGGCAAGGTGGTGGAAATGTATAATAAATTGTATGCTAAAAATTAGGTGCTAGTCGAGGAAGTGGCCTCCTTGAAGCAAAAACTTCAAGAGACCACCAAGGCTAAGGGAAAGGTATTAAGCCTTTGCAAAACAATTTTTAAGGAAGAGCTGACACTGGCAGATGGCGTACCATTGGATGGGGATTCCCTAGGAAAATTAGAGACATTGGTTGAGCTTTGCTAAAAAATAATGAGTGCCCAACACCTAGAGATGAGTCCCAAGAACTTTTGGAGCAATTCACCACTATAGTAGATATCTGCCATAGTACTTTGGAAAGAGTCAAGGAGGTTATCCCAATTTTGGATGGCATTTTTACATGCATGGCATGCCCAAATAAAATAATAGAGGTCCAGCTCAATAATGAGGAGGTCTTGAGGCAATAAGTAACTAATGTAGATCTATTAATAAAAGACCATGTCAAATGAGTGAAAGCATTCAAGGATGTGGAAATGATGGAAGACACCATTAATAACCATCATCAACAAATAAATGCTAGTTTTTCCACACTCTAAGGATAGATTGATAAGGAGGTCTCTGAATTAGAGAACATCCAAAAGGAAGCTATCTTAGCCCTAAAGGAACAGTTGAAGAAGACCAAGACTCCACTTTAGCTTGAGGATTTGAATGTAGTAAAGGATACCATTTAGAAAATAATTGTTAACTTTCCTGATGCCTTATCCCATTGGGATGAGCTGAGGAAAGAACTCAAGTAGAAAGGGCCTGAGTTCCTTGAGATGAGAGTACAACTTAGTTCAGGATGGACTAATAACTTAGTGTGAAATGATGTTGCCTCCTCAATTTTGAACAAGTATTTATTTTGATTTTGGCAAGTTGGCCATTTTTGGTGCACATACCAAAATTTTGTCTAAGAGTGAGAAGGTGGACATTCAAGAAAAAATGTCAAGCTCAAATAACTTCGAGTTTTGAAAGGAGCAAACTTTATAAGTAATCAAAATTCAAAACCCTATAAAAATTAGGAAGGCTTGAAAATCTTGATTTGGTCTGGGCAGTGCAAATTGGGTTTCTAGAGGTGAACTACTTATTTTACTTTATAAGTAGCAAGTAATGATAAATCCAAAGAAAATAAGTAGTGAGGATTAGAAAACCTGATTCAGCCTTGGATAGTGTATTTTGGGTTCTCTTTCATAGAAGTCTTTGGGTTCTCTAAGGGACAAGTCTTCTCCTAGGGTCATTTTCAAAAGAAGGTGGTCTAAGCACAAATCCTGAAGGACTCTTTCATAAGAAGTGGTCCTCTTCAAAAAAACCAAAGAACATTTTGCACATTCTAAAAGTCATTTTCAAATTCTCTGACAGACCATTTCTTCAACAATCTTTCTTAGGGGCACTTCTCAAAAGCTCAGGGGGCATTTCCCTTTTTTTGCCTGAAGGTCTTTTCATTTTTTTTGAAGGGTCATTACCTTTCTCCGAGGGGCACTCATAATATGAAAGGCACTTTTTAGGAAAATCCAAAGATACCAATTCATAAGGTCGAAGGGCATTTTCTTGGCTAAAAGGGACAGTCAAGAAATCTGAAGGGATTTACATAAATTCTAAAGGGCACCAGAAAGTAGTAAGGGCAAAAGATAAAAATAGACCTAGGAAAATTATCTGAAAGTAAAAGTTTAGAGGAGTTACAGAAGAAAAGTTTGAGGGATAGTTGTAAGGAAAAATCCATGGAAATAAGCCATCCTAAAAATAAGCTAAGTACAAAAATATTGAAGGAATGATTAAAATGGAAAGTTCTAAAAATAAAATTATAGAAAATAGTCCAGGACAAAATAGACCAAGGAAAGTAGAAAGGCCAAGGAACATCAAGGTCAATGGTCAGTGAATCCAAAGGGCCAATTAGTCAAGGACAAGTGGCACAAACACATCCAACAGGATCATCATATCAACAAATAACAAGGACTTCTCCTTTTGACTTTGGCATGCGAAGTGTTCAATTTAAGATTGGATGCATCCAAGTGGAGCAAAAAAAAACAAAGACCAATGGGATAGTCCAAGTTTCAGTAAAGAACATGATAAACCATAAATTAAAAGGTAAAATCACTCACACTTAGTGGCAACACACAGCTACCACCAGTATGGCTCACTCAGTTCTAAATAAGATAATTAATTGAATGCATGAGGAGCTCGAGGAGATAAGTGGCAATTCTAGATGTTTCATCTAGTGGTTAAAGTAGTTACATGGTTTGAATACAAAGAGCTTGAGTAGAATAAGTGTTAGTGTGAGTCATCGATGACTTCCTCTCTCCCTTCTCTCCATTTAAATTTCCTCCTTTTCTCTCCCCACCTTTCTATATATATCTCATCCTTTCTATTTTTTAAGGGTTCCCATTTTTTTGGAAAAGTTCCCAATTTTTAGAATTTTTCATCTTTTTGGGAGATGGACATTCATTAAGATATTGCAAAGTATGCTCCACTTGATTAGGCTCGACCCTGTCAAGTCTATTGTAAGAACTACTTATTGATGTAATAAGATGAGTTCTTTGCCTATCTTTTGTGATTGATCAGTGCCTTAATATGCTTGTGATTGGTGGATTCGTGAAGGATATTCTTCCTAGTCTATCAGCCTTATGCTTGCCTCTTTAATGTATTTTCAAGATCTTGTAAGTCTAGATTAGTTTTATACCTAAACCTCTTCCAATGTGTTAACTTGATCTCAAGATTGTGTAAGCCACAGTTGTCTTATGACTGATCTAGTGTGGGTTCAAGCATAGATGAGTGTCTATTTTACTTTGGTGCATCATTTGGTTAGCTTTCTTAAGAGCCCTTATCCCCTTTCTAACCCTTTTCTATATGAATCTTTAGTGTAGCATTATTTTAGGTGAGCATCAAAGAGGAACCGTCCTACTCTAGAGGTTCAACCTCACTGTAGGATACCCACAGCTTGAGGTTGTTCCCATGCTTATAGCTAGAAGTGAGAGAGCCTAAAAAACTCTCCCACAAAGGAAGCAATTCCATGCTACAATAGGACCATTATTCATTTTCATGTAAGTACGGGTATGGTGTACAAGAACCACGATGCGGGAGAACCATGGCATGAGACTAGTAATGTGAGAGTTGAAGGATGTGAAAGGACAATGGTGTAGAAGACCCAGTACAAGAAGACCCAGTCAAGAGAATGTGACATGAGGAACTTGAGAATAGAGGATCTGGAATAAGAAGCAGAAGACTTGGGGAGCATGAGGGAAGTAGAGTGTGAGGAATGCGGGAGAAGTTTGAAGAATAAATCAAATAGGACACTTTGACCCCACCAATCAGAGGTTTTGTACAGACCATGAGGAACATAACACTTATAAAAAAATGTATAACATAGAGCAAGCATTTAAGGTTACAAATGCTTGATTATATAAGAATAATTAATTATAAGAGCCACGACACTCAGCATGTTGAGAGTTTGTGTGCCATGTGTCCATTTTGGGTTGGGAACTTGACACTTGGATAGGGCAAAACAAGTATGAAAACCCCTATTGTAAAAATTCATGTAGGAGGATTTGGGGTGTGAACCTTTGAATGGAAATAGAGCATTTTGTCTTATAATCCATAAGTGCTTAATAAAAATCCAATGTTTATCATATGGTATTTTGATTAATGGACTATGTTGAATATTGAAATGTGTTAAGTAAATGAATTCATGAGTTCCTTTCTTTTATATTTTTCTAGTAATGGTAGTATAAACTATTGAGAAATTATAGTTTTATATTTGGTTGATAAGAAATGAGTAAACACATGTCGTGTTTCAAAGTCTTCGAGAACCACTCTTTTGTTATGTGATTTAGCTGAGTGTGTGAGACTCGACCCTCACATGATAGGGCCAACACACTAGCCTCTTGGGAAGAGGCTTCAACACTGACCTAAAAAGAGAGTCCAATTTTTTCCCTAGTGGTAATTAGGCTTATCTTTTGATCATTTTTGAGTTCATGGATCAATCAATTTATACAGTTTCCTTCTTAAAATTTTCATTTTGATCATCTATATTAGTGGATTGGAGTCTTAAAGGGTTTATATGCTCATTATTTTGGACCTGACTTGCCTTATTTTGATTTCAAATTAGCTAATTATTTTTTCTCATTTGTATTTATCATGGCTATTTTTTTTGAAATGAATTGATTTGAATGTATTTTTGATCTTAGGGTTTAATCATTTAATCTTTTTGAATAAAATCATTTATATTTTTGGTGAAATCCCCTTTTTCAATTGATAAATTTGAAAGGCTTTGTCTTAGTCATTTTTCATTAAATCTAAATTTGAAATTTTCACAACTAAATTTATTTTTTAAATCTAACAGTTAATCTTTGTTCTTGATCTAATCAAGAACTACCACTTATTGACATCTGAGAGCTCCACTCCTCTAAAATAAATTGGAAATATAGCAAGGGTCTTCATCCCTATGAGTGATTAGGATCATGCCACATGGCATAATCTACTTCTCCAATCCCTTGGGATGCTTGAAACAAACCAAGCAAGCAGGGAGATCTCTCACGTAAATAGGATAATTCCACATGGCATCATCCCACTTCTCCACACTTTAAGACAAATTAGTAGTAGTATGACATAACATAGAATAGGAGAGTCCCCAGGATGATGCCATGTGGCATGATTTTGGGGATCTAGGGTAGTCAGAACATGGAATAAGGTATGAGGACCCATAAATATATAAGTAAATGGGATCTCACCACCTTTAAAGATCATGTTTCATCATGGCATTTGAATTTTCAAGGTGACCTAGACACTTGGCCCCATGTGAGTTAACATAAAATTAACACATGACAGAACCTTGACATATAAATGACATGTTATCCTTCACAAGTAGAGAGGAATGGGCACATGGAAGGACTACTCACGAAAGACTTTGAGCCTCCAAAAATAATATCTAAGCCTAAAATCGATTCTTCTATCACCCATTTTATCTATCCAAGCCTTCAAAACCCATATATGTAACTGTAGGCCCACTAAAAATGGTAGAATCATGAATCATTTTGTCTTTTAGTGACTAAAGGGACCATGATATGTAGGTACTTGGGTAGATAAAATATTGGCATTAACTAAAATATTTGGCATGGGCATTGGGATTTATCTAAATCATAAATGATAAAGGGTTGTCTTAATTGGGCATGGCCATCATCAAGTAAAGTGTGGCCAACTGGTTGGCTTGAGGGGGCCTTTAATGACTCTAACCACTTGAAATTAAATTATAGGATCAATTACTAGGGCCTTGATCCTAAATTCATCAAGATTGTGCATGACCAATTTCAAGTTTGAGTAGAGGTAGGCAAGTCTCACTAATGATTTCCAACCACTAGTCAGGTGGTGGGATTTCAGAGTAAATAGAATTAGTGGCTTGTATAAGACTAGTTCACTATTGAAGTGAGGGCTCATCCATTTATAATTAAGATCTAGAGTAGAGGACCTAGATGTTTTCCTTCTCTTGTAATTTATTGATTTTTTAGTTTAGTTTCTCATTTGACCATGAGCTGAGGTTATTTTATGGTATTTTATATATTTCACATAAACATTGATGAATATTAGTATTATATTTCATGAATCATCTATTATATGAAAGCTCTATGATTGATATTCATTGCCTATGCATGTCTATGTGATTTTATTCCCCTCTTCTACTTATATTATTGGTCCTTAGACTCTTTCACCTTCCCTACTTTCTGGTTGTGTTATGTTGGCCAAAACGAGATCAATTTCACAAGAGGTTTGTATGTTCAAAAGAACCAAAACTACCCTCATTAAAAGCAATTTCATCTTTCCTTTCTCCTTACCCTCTCTCTCTTTTGATCTTTCTTATACCAGTGTTAGATTAGCTTTATTTTAGTCTGAATTGTAGTCATTATTCAAGTTTTATCTTGATTAAATGGTCATCCTTTAACCTATAATTTTTATGCATTGTTTAAATCACTAGACAAGGAGTAGGTTCCAACCAACAGTGAGTTCATTGGTAATCTTAAACTAGCTAGTTCTTTTGGGCACAAGATAGACCAAAAGTTTCTTACATAATTCTTAAAGAATACTCCAAACATGCCTCTTATATGGAATAAACTACATCATCCAACTGATGTATTTGTTACACCATGACTTGGTAGATAGAGACCTTGGGGAAGTATTTCCCATATCCTGCTTCTTTTCATGAGAGGGTGAAAGGGAATAAGAAGGGGGAATCCTCACCAGTTGAGTGTTTCCTCTCCCTCTCTTCCCCATATATTTTATGTGGTTGTGACAAATGTACCACCAATAGATTTGAACTAGAAGTAGGTCATAATAAAGTAATCTTTGATATTTATGCTTGATTGTATCTAACATCTTTCAGATTTTTCTTAGATAAGGAGCATTCTAATTTTTAAAAGATAGAAAATAGAAGATTTGTCACAAAGTCCAAGTTAGTTGAGGGTGACTTTGATTTATTTCAACTGTTAAGAAATATGAGAAATAGGATTTAAAAATGGAATTTAAATCCCAAACAAACTTGCTTAGCCAATAGCTCTTCCATTATCATAGTTCTTTTTACTAGCCAACCTTGCCTAGCTAGGAGAAGGTAGTTGTCTTGTGAAAATTCCAAGACTTACCCGTGACATTTTCAAAAATATTGAGAATTTGTACTTGAGATATATTCATTTTGGGTTAATAATAGCATAAGAACACATATATACATTCAAGGATGCCTTCATCAAGACTCAGGTCCAACATGAAGATGTTGCTTGAAATCTATTCCATTACATTTTACATGAGTCAGCATGTGGTTGGTACCTAGGACTCCTAGATGGATCCATCACCTCTTGGGATTACCTCAAAATTGTATTCACTAATCAATTTAGGATAGCAATAGACCTAGGCATACTTTGTTATCAGTTTACAACTACCCATAGAGAGCCTAATGAATTGATGAGTATTTTCAATACTTGATTTCATAAGTTGTATAAAAGACTGTAATATCCTTACACATAGACCAAGTTGGGTGTTATATATACATACTTGAGGGCTTTAGACCCCATGACTTCCATGTTCCTTAGAAGGACCCCATCAACTCTTACCTCCATGTCCTTGGCCTATAATGAGGCATTCAGTATTGAATAGTAGTTAGTACCCCAAGGATATGATGTTGGTCCCTTTCCCTCATTGGGATAATATGGTGCCTATAACTAAATTCCTATGGTTAACAAGCCCTTATGCATAACACTCATTTGATGAATCCAATCCCATGAGCTATGTATTCAAGTCTAAATCAAGTTTATAATATGATGCGCTTAAATCCCATGCCTAACAATCAATCCTATGTTCCCCCAAATCACATATTGACACAACCTATGAGTTAGTAAATCATTGTAGTTTCTTATAATAACATGGGTACCACTCTTAGTTCAAGTGGTTATGATGCTCCTAGCAACAACCAACAGGCTATACCATCATTCTTGAACAATCAAATGCCTGCTACCAATGTCCATAAAATAGTGCATCATGTTATCCCTACATTTTCGAATGCTACCACACTAGTGCTAGCCCACCACCCCAATTAGGTGTTAGCAAAAGTGTCCTTATGAACCCTAAAGTAGCTAATTTATAATAAATGGTCCATATATTAACCAATGATATGATCAAATTGCATAAGTAGGTGCCTCAAATCACCAACTAGGCTATGAACAACCCACCTTAGCATATGAATTATAACTTTCATGGAGATAATAGATAATGGAACACTAGGCCTAATAATGGGAATGTGCCTAGTCCCCTTGATAACACCAATCAAAAACACAATAGTGCCTCTAATTCAGTAAACATGGCATACCTATCCTTACCCACTTGGTGTAGATTACACAATACATTAAACCATGTTGAAACACACTATGTTCAGTTTGCATTAGCCTCAAACACATTCCAAATGGAGATGGACAACCTTGAAATAGTGTTTGTATTAGATACTTCCAAACTAGGCCCAAGTGGAGAAAAACCCTAGCACTGCTATGGTCTTGGAGACCTATGAATTCCCATTTGAAAGTGATAATGAGCTTGAGGATAACCTAGATGAGGTCCATGCTTTTAAATAGTTCCAAAAGGGGAAAATTTATCAATTGAGGAGTAAGTTTTAGGGTCCTTTGACTAATTTTACTCCTAACAACATTCAAGTTCCCCTTGATAGAAATTTCACTAATAATCCTCCTCCCCCAAAAGGACCTACTACCTCATATTAGCCTAGAAATAGTGTTGCATCTCCCTAGGCTGATAAACCCCTATAGTAAAGAAAACATGGATATAACACTGTAAGAGACATGAAGAAAACAAAGGCCAACATAATAATCTTTGAGTTAATTTAGATGTCTAACCAAAAGGACTTGTTGTTGAGGGAATTTTCTACCCCTAGGAGGAATGAAGCAAGTAACATTATTGATGCTCATTTTTTGTAAGGAAAAGATGGAGACCCCTCCTTTTCTTCTAATAATCATATTTTTTGGTGGATTTAGTTTCTTTAGGGAACATGATTCCTTATGCCATTTTACAACATGATGCCTTATGCCACATTCCAACAACTAGGACTAACACCTGCCAAATCTACAAAAAAAGTTATTCAACTGGATAAATCATAATTTAAATTCATTGGTGATTTAAATCACATCCACATGCAATTGGCATCTGATCCTAGAGTTTTGTAATTAATTGATATCTAAATGGTGGACATACCTGAGGCATATGTGATGTTTTTCAATTGAGATTAGTTTGAAACACTTAATGGGTATATGGTCTCCAATTTCTCTCACATGTGACTTCCATGGTGATGCATGCCTAATCAGACCAAAATTGAGAGGGATCCAAAGATGGCTAAAATTATTATAAAATATAATAAAACCAATGAGATCTTGTATGATGAATATGATCTAGGATTATATGCACTTAGTAGTAAGGAAGCATAAACTTATAACATATTATCCATCAAAATGTTGACTATGTAAGAAGGACCTAAATCTGAAGAGTTGGACCAACTATAATAGGAGGATATCTTCTATACACCTGAAGTATTTTTTAGTAAAAAATATTACTCCAAATCACATAATGTTGAACAAATCCATTCATGTGAGAATAAGGAATGCAAAATCCTAGATGTTTCCCATGCTATCATCATGGATAATTCTTCATCTATGTCTATTACTAAAGATCAGACCAGAAGTTCATTGATAGATAAAGAGGAAGGTGTTCCAACCTTAGAAGCTAGGAAAGTTAACAAGGAACTAAACATAGAAGAAACACACATCTTGAAGAACCCAACACACACAAATAAATATCATACGTGGACTCTCAAGTTTGATGGCTATAAATCATAGATTAGGGGTGGTTCTAGCATTGAGCTTATCAACCCAAGAAGAAGGTCATATTTAGTGGCATTATGACTACATTTTTCTTACACCAACAACTTGGTTGAGTACACAGCCTTGGTACATGGCCTTTAATTTGAACTATAGAAAAAAGTGAAGAACCTAAAAGTACTTATAGATTTAGAACTTATTTTCAAAAAAGTTAGAAGCCACTATGTTTGCAATGGCAAGTGAATTTTAAGGTACCACAATAGAGTGTGGAATCTGATTGAGGACTTCTACGCATTCAAAATCTGAATGATGCCTTAAAGAAATAATTATATAACATATATAAAGGATACATCTATAATTACCTTGAAACCCATCACTAATTCCAGGGTGAGGAGGTTCTCAGTAGAGTTGATCTCTACTCCTATTCTAAAGAACATCAAGAACTTTCAAATCTTCAATGACAATCAACATATCATTAACTTTATCACCAACACCAATGAATTTGAGTCCCAAATCATTGATGAGGATGACAAGAAAGAGTTTGAATTAAACTAAGAAGGGTTCATCAACCTAAAGAATAATAACATACCAAAAGGTATGGTGTCATTGGAGAGGCTATTTGACATGGAATATAGGGTGAAAATGACAAAACAACCCCTACCAAAGGAATTCCCCATTAGCATTACAATTCAGGTAATCTAGGATAATCAAAACCAATGATTTTAGGCACACCCTATACCCTAATTGAAAATCAAAGGATTGTGTAGGCTTTGAAGAACTTTGGTGACACTATTGCATGGAGCTATGAATATTTGAAAGTATTTTACACCTCCATCCTCACACATATTATCCCACTGAAGCATGGTGTGAAACCATTCCACCAAATTCATAGGCCAATTAATCCATTGCTAGATCCTTTAATTTTTAATAAGTGTAAAAATTACTTTATGTAAAGATCATTTACCCAATTAGACACTCCACTGAGGTGGCCAACTTGGTACCATTTAAATGAAAAGTGGAGAATTCAGACATTGTGTGGACTTCATAAATTTGAATAAAGCTTCTAAAAAATACAATTACATGTTGCCTTCATTGGATGAAGCATTGAAAATAGTGAATGGTGTTTCAGAGAAATTTTTCTTATGTTCTTTAAAAAAAAGAGAAAAGAAACTCGAAAAGGGTATGGTATAAAAAATGATATGTTGTGCACGCATTGAATCAGATGATTGTAGGTACTCCTCTTTAGCTTGGGAAGAATGACTTGCAGATAAGGAAGTACTGAAGCAAATGGTTGGTTAGTTAGATAGTAGGGTGGATTTCTTAACAGGCTGGATCCAAGAAACATGAACTTCCTTAGAGTTTGTCAATCCACACTTTTTTAAAAATCATGTTCTGAAAGATAAAGTACTTGCATAAATAATATAAGGTACTAAAATTACAAACAAGAAGTGATTGATAAAAGAATAGATGAAATTGACTAATTATAGAAATAAGTGGGTTAATATTAATGTTAAATAGGTCAAGTATGGTTTAGAAAATAGGGTAAGGCTTTATGATTAGGTGAGGGAAAGAAAGTTGGATTTATTTAAGGTCTAGTGGGTGAAAATAACTTTTTATTTTGTCATATAGTGACTGTAAGCAGTTATGGAAATTGTCGATAGTTGGGGTAACCGTCGATGGTTGGGACATACCATCAGTGGTTAGGATGACTGTATATGGTTATTGTGGGTTAGGTCTGATCAAGAAAAGGCTATTTTGACAAGGTCACAAAATGGAGTTTTGATAGATGGGTTTGGGCTAGGTTAATTATGAAATAGAAAAAAAGTAGCTAATTAATGAAAATAGATACTTAGCTTATTGATCTAAAGAGGGTTAAAGGATATGTTGGTGAAACATGGAGTAATTTTGGTAGATTAATGGTTCTTGGTTGTTGGTTGATGGACAGTATCACTTCGGACCTCTATCACACTTGTTGGTTCATTGGGAGAATACCTACAAAAGAGAATGTTGATTCAAGAGGCTCTGGCTTTGGATATGGATGATCATCACTTGATTTTAGATTCAGATTCATCCTCTCCTCCTCTATTTTTTAGGAAGGAAGGAGAGGTGAAATAATATGTTAAAAATAGGTTTAATAAGTAGTTCAAATTTAGATTTTGCATACATTATCTCTCACATGAATTAGCAAAGCTAAATATAAAAAACAAGTTGGAATTGACTGAAGTTTGACTATTCAGGTGGTTAAAACCTAACCATCAGTGGTTAGGTCTAACCATCAATAATTAGGGTGACCATTGATAGTCAAGGGTCAAAGGCTAAGTTGGATCAAAGTGGGTTAGTGAGCCAATTATCTAACTTGACTTAGGTTTACAGTCAAAGGGAAGGGGGAGAGTCCCTAGGGGTCCTAAGGTAGTCTAGGCATATTTCAAAGTCTAGAACCATTGTGTGTAGGTTTTTAGTGTCTACATTTTGCCCCTTTTTGTTATGCAATTTGTATCAATAAGTAGCAAAATAAAAATGGAGTATGAGTCAAAGGTTTGGTTGCCTCGATCATGGGAGGAGGTGTTCCCCCTCAAACTAGGAATTAATAAGGTAAAATAGAATCAAGTGCATGTTTGATAAGTAGTTAAGTTGGTGTTGATTTGGAGGTTGATAGGTTGGGCACTAAAGTGCAAACATATGCATAAAATGCGACTAAGTGTAATAGCTAAGATCACACATTAACTAGGTTGCCAATGGTGGTAAAAATTAAGGTCAGTACTAGAAGGATAAGTGACAAGTGGACCACATGACCATATGTGATGGTTGGGTTACACTTATAAACTCAAGTCTCCTAGAATGTTTCAATGTTTTCATGGGTATCCAAGGTAGGAAGTGCTCTCATGAAGACATAAATTGGTCAGGTGCATGTAATGTCAAAATGTTCAACATGGAAATTTAGTTGGTATGGTTAATAATACCAAGGCAAGGTCATCATAAAATGTGTGCTAATTTGAGCCAAAATGACAACTGGTGAGGTTGACGTGGTGTAGTCAAGGTGGGCATAGAAGTTGATCTCTATAGGTGGGCACTTGGTGTGGGTATGTGCTAAAAGGTGAGAATTTGGTGGTTTGGAGGAGAAACCCTTAAAATGTTGACCATCAATGGTTAAGGTTGACCCTAAAATTTGACCCTTGATGGTCACCCTAACCACCATCATTTGGGTATCAACCCTAAAAGGGTGAGTTTAAAAGACCGTTGTGGGTCCTTTTTTACTGATTTGAGCAAATTAAATGAGGGTGATGAGTGTTTTGACATTTTTGAGAATACAATTATGGGTTGCTAGCCTGTGATTGGTTAATATCATTCAGGTGGGCCAGTGTTGTTAGAGAGTTGAGTTTATTGAGGATGCAGTGTGGATGGCAGAGGGCACATGGCCACACCATGGGTCCTTGAGTTCCTCCTTGTCGATGGTTGAGGAATGAGGTAAGTGGTGTGTTTTGAATTGGTAGAGTAGTTTTGAATTTGGATAAATTCATTTGAATTTGAATTTGTTTTTTGTGATAAGTAGTTTGGTATGTGGTAGGTTGACCTAGGTTTAGGTTGTGAGAGGTATGTGGTTAAATTAGAGGGCAAAATGGAGAGGTAAGATAGGTAGAGGCAAAAGTTTTTATTTTGTTTATCATCGTTATTGGGTGGGTGTATGGGGTGGGTAAGATTTGGAGGTTCCATCGTTGGTCACCCACAATGATTAACGATGGTTACCATTGACCGTCAATGATCAATAAATGATGGTCAAGGGTTGACTAACCATCGATGGTCGACTATAGGAATAGTTGATCATAAGTGGTCGAGTTGTTTAGAATATTTTTAAAAGATAAGGTTAAGTGTTTGTTAGGTTAGATGGTGGATAGGTAATGGGTGATATGGTTAAGTGATAATGGTTAAGTTTGAATGTTAAGGTCAATTGTTAGGGCAAATGTATGAGTGGTAGTAGGTTCCAGTTAATAGTTAAGGTAGAAAAGCTAGATGCCCTAGGCAAATGTCATAAGGGTGATGGTCAAGTAATAGCTAATGGTAAGGGTGAAGGGTAATAGGTTGTGGTTAAGGGTTATTATTTGTGTATGGTCAAATGATATAGGTCGATAGGTAATGTTTGAAGAGTAAGGCTAGGTGTGTGAGGTGAAAAGGTAGATTTTGATAGGTTAAGATAAGTGATGTAGATAATCGATAAAAATAGGTTATAATAAGAAATGTTTTTTAGTTGAATTGATTGGAATTAGGAAGTAGGTGCAGTAGGTAGAGTTCATAGGGAAGATAGCACTATAGTCTATAAACTAATATTTGTTAATCAAATTTTTTAGGCATGGGAGAGGATCTAGATGAGGGATAAGGTACCCTAAATCTTTGATGAGATTCACTAGGTGCCCCAGATATTTGATGAGATTCACCAAGGTATGACTGCTAATGATTGGGCCCATATGGAGGAGGTGGGTCTCAGTGGTATGATGCATTACCAACATGTGCCATGGGACATGGCTATGATACTAGAACTCATCAAGAGATGCGATCCTTCCACTAAAACCTTTCTACTTCTGACAAGTGAGATGACTATCCTACTTGAGGATATACATAGGATCATGTGGTTACCCATATGAGGGGAACCAATCTATCATATAGAGAGCAATGAGTAGGACAAGCTCATGGAGTTGTTGTTTGGGGATGACCTTAATTTTGAGAGGTGACATGCAGAAGGCTTTAGCTATACTCCATTATACTAGAGGGCTAGAGTTGATAGGCAGCTACTAATGATGATGATGATAGTAGTGACAAGCTATGTATTGCCTAATTTGAATAGTGGGAGGTTCCATTACTTGTTAATAGGGGTACTGGTGGAGATGTTTTGGGGTTGCATAGTGTTCATGTGGGCACCTATGCTGTTGGTTTAGATTTCTAGGGAGTTATAGGGATTTTGATCCCATAGGAGGTATGGTATCAATGTATGGTTTGTTCCACATTGTTGGGCTTACGAGCGCATTCGAGTGCTGAGGTTGATGGTGATATCATGGGAGGGATATGCTCAAATGGGTTTTTGAGTTGGATTTATGTGGTGGAGATCTAATTTTACCCTCTTAGGACTAGGTGGAGGGGTTCATGATATTGAGTAGTTCAGAGGTTTACTAGATGCCTTGTTCATTAGAGATGTGATTTGAAGACCATACATCAAGTTTCTAAGATGGGTGCACTATGTTTAACACAAACTATCCCTACAGAGCTACCCATGGATACATGATAGATGGGATGGTGAGATAGAAAGGATACCTTTTTATAGGGTACAATGATAGTTTGGCTTAATACAGGGTATCCCTAGGGTATTCTTAAGGTACAAGAGGGAGGATGTATAGTTTTTTCTTCTCACTCTTTGTTTGCATTCATTGATTCCTGAACCTCCTCCACAAAATATTAATGCAACCAGCTTGATCTTGAGGTTGTGTAAGTCAGTATTGTCCTCTGTAGAACTAGTGTGGGTTCAAGCTTATGGGAGTTTCCCATTTTATTTTGGTGCATTGTCTGATTAGCTTCCTTAGGAGCCCTTATCCCCTTTCTAACCCTTTTCCCCGTGGAGCATTAGTTTAGCTTTAGTT
Source organism: Torreya grandis (assembly GCA_037957365.1). Taxonomy (NCBI): domain Eukaryota; kingdom Viridiplantae; phylum Streptophyta; class Pinopsida; order Cupressales; family Taxaceae; genus Torreya; species Torreya grandis. Next base: position 832,124 of record JARHVA010000775.1, on the reverse strand, counting down.
TTAGGTGATCTACCAAGAGGAAGCCCACCTTCTCTGGAGGTTCAACCTCACTACAGAATACCCACAGCGTGAGGTTGTCCCAACACTTGTAGCTAGAAGTGAGAGAGCCGGAGAAACTCCCATAAATGGTGCAATTCTAGCCTACAACAGTTTTTGGCACGTCCGATGGGACCAAAGTGAGGAAGATTGTTGGTGTGTCTCTCCTCTATCAGCTTTTGGAAGCAAGTAATTAACACCAATGGCGGCTCCAAATCAAAGCTTCTGGTTATGAGCAAACCAAGTTTGTCTCTTTGTAGAATTTAATCAGCACCTAAATCTCACTTGACATATGAGGCTAATATGAATAGCTATGGGGAATATCCCTATTATCCACCTCCTTATCAACAGTCCCAATTTGGTCCTCACAATCCATATAATGCCTATCTACCCTATCAAGACCTCTATCAAGGCTATGATGAACCTTGATGAGTTCCTCATGATCCATATATGCAAGAATATTGCCCTGATCCATCCTATGGACAACAAGCCCATCATAATATTTCTCCTCATCAACCCTATCATGTGCCATCCACATCAGCACTTAGGCAGACTCTAATAAGCCTTGACAAACATGTTCTAGAATTGTGCTCACAGAAATGTTATGGTCAAAATGTCCCTACTCACTAGATCCATTATGTGAGAGTGTCATTAGGAAAAATAAAAGCAAAATGGGCCCCTGTTGAGAGAGCAAATTAGAACAAACTCACCGGTGACATGATGGATATAGGAGGTTACATTCAGAGCATTGAGGACACGCTGAAAGGACTTGAGGAACAACAGGGCCAACCTCGCCAACCTTTTGTGCCTACATATACACCACCTCGACCTTCTTATATGCCATCCATTCTTCCTCAAGTGACCATTTCAAGTGCTCCTTTGAATGTTCCAAGTCCTTCATATGTTCCTCAGACCTTTCCTTCTTGGAAATCTATTCAAAGGAGCTATCAAAAAAATGAAGAGCTTGTTGTAGAACAACTTGCTATTGAGATCCAAGGCTCCATTCTTTCCCAAGAACCCCTTACGAAATCCTTCAAGGTTCCAAGCTGGAACCAAGTGGTAAAGTCATGGGGTGGGCAAGAGAAGGTAGATCTGGAATTAAGAGTCCAAGACAAAGAAGGATATTAACCCCTACAAACCTCCATCGTCCCTCTTCAAGATCCTTCTTCTATTCCTAACCACCTTAAGGAGGAGCTATTTCAAGAGAACATAACAAAACAAGTCAGAGAGTTAGAAGTAAAGACAAGGAAAGAAGAGGAAAAGCAGAATCAAAAGGTCAAAGGAGAGCCTCTATCTTTCCCATCTTGGAAATCCATTCAGAGCAATGGGCAGAAGAAGGAAAAGGTGGTGATCCCTGAAGTCAGACAAGAGACCTTGCATCCTCCACTCCTTTCCCCTCAAAAGCCCAAATCCTTTCCTTCATGGAGAGCCTTTCAAGAGGCAGAATCAAGAAGAGGAGGTGAAGGTGATCCAATTAGAGCAACTTCAGGAACAAAATTAGGAACCTATGGTAGCTTCCCTGAACCTTTCTCACTTTTTTGAGTGTTTTCAAGAATCTATTATGCCACTCTTTGAGAAAGAGCCTCTCCTCTGTGAGGAAAACCAAGAAGATGCATCCAAAGAGGCTGAGGAAGAGGATGTCACGAATAACTACGACGAATAAATCACCACAGGGTCCCCGCTTGGTAAACAAAAAATCAACTCAACCTTCTTGAACGAAGGGGAACATACTGAAGACTCTTTTGCAGTTGTGCATGAAATAAACTGCACTATTGAGGATGCAAAGCTACCACTTTATGTTGAAAATGAGGGGGTCGACATTGTTAATTACTTGGATGAACTGCCACGTTATAAAAAGAATGAGGAAATGAATGAAATAGCTGATCAAACTAATGAACTTGTGGAGTAGCCAGAGGTTACCAATCAATCAAAAGGCTCATTTGAGGACTTGTTGGAGATCTTGAGAGTCGGCTATTTTCTTCTCCAAGGCAACTATGGTCTAGTTGCATGTAAGGAGAGCAACCTTGTCAAGCAGATCAAAGGGGATGGAGTGGACAATCTTTCAACTCTGCCACCTCAAGAGTTCATTGCAGACATGGACTTGTTTCAGGGCTTCAGAATGGGCCATTAGCTCTTTGAGGACCCTGAAAAACATGAAATAAAGAACAAGCCTAGTCTTACTGAGGACACCTTAGAAATCAAAGAAGTATGCCTTGTTAAGCCACCATTGGAGGTTGTAGTTAAGGAGCCATATGAAGAATTTGAGACTATCTGGACTCACATACCTGACCTAGTTGGAGTTGCCTGGTTCTCATTGAGCATAATGACAAAGAATTCGACAGTTGCAACAAAGAAGAAATAGGGATCAAGACCATGGATCAAGAAGCTGCATGCCTTATTCAATCCCTTATCTCATGATGCAAGAAAAGTATCAAACTTTCATTTTGATCTAGGAGGAAAAGGTACACAGTTTTAGGGTGTATATATTAGATTAGTTTTGTTCAAATTCCTCCAAGTGTTGTTTCAGGCACATTTGTTTGTTGTCTTTGTTTTGTTCTAGGCTAGTTTCCTATCAATAAGTGCCTTGTGCACATTTCTTTTCTGTTCTGGTTTTCCTTTCCCAAGTGCCTTGGGCACTTTGTTTTGTTTTATCCTTGTTGCTTCAGAGGAAGTTCCAGAAAAGGTCAGCCTTGTATCTAGTTTCAGACCAACTCAGTTGTAGAGGCTAATGACTCCATGCCCAATGGACTAGACAAGGCAAGTGGTGTGGGTTCTCAAGCATAGCAGGCATGCTTCCTTGTGAGTCACCAAAAATGTTGGCCATTTTTGGCCCACATACTAAAATTTTGACTGATTTGAAAATCTACGAACTCCATCAAAAAATCTACAAACTCCATCAGAAAAGTTACGGACCTCGAAAAAGCTAAATGCAAAATATTTTATTCAACAAAGTCTTGACTGGTTCTTTCTTTCAGATTTTGCGTGGACAAAGTGTTTTTTTCTTTCGGGACTCTTTTTGGCTAAGTGTTGAATTCTTTCGAACAATTTGTCCAAAACAAAGTTTTCCTAAGGGATAATTCTTTCGGACAAAATGTCTGAAGCAAAACGAAAAGACCTTTTACTTTAGGAAAATTGTCTGAGACAATTTTTCCAAAGGGTAACTGTTGGCCAATTTTTCACCCACATGTAAAAGCTTTGGCAAGGTTGGATCGAAGGGGCAAAGAGAGGAATCTAAGCAAGTTGAGAGGGATCTGAGCATTGTTTGAATGCAGCAACAGGCCGAAGGACTAAGTCTGTGGAAGGTTCTTTTATTCAGCTGGGGTCATTCCTTGATTCTTTCCTCCAAGTTCTTTCTTACAGGTCTCTTCCTTGTTCATTCCTTTCGGGATTTTGCTCGAGAGACATAAGGAAGCGGAACAAAAACTTCCTTCGAAAAAATGTTCTGAAAGAAAAGAGAAACCCTACAGGAAGGAGGCCCAAAGGAAAAATCCGAAGACTTCAAGCGGTCGAGGTCCGAAGTAAAGAAGATGAACAAGTCCGAAGTTGAGAAGCTTTGAAAACCCAAATTACTCTGTATAGAGTAAATGGGGTTTCTCCAAGTGATCTACTTGAGGGACTAAATAAGTAAAGAAGATGCAAAAGCCCGAAGTAAGTAGGCTTGGAAAGCCCGAATTACTCTGTATAGAGTAAATCGGGTTTCTCCAAGTGCTCTACTTAAGAAAGCTTCACGAGTAAAGGAGCGACTGAGGTCCTAAGTAGGAGAGATCGGAAAGCCCGAGTTACTCTATATAGAGTAAATCGGAATTCTTTAGGTGCTCGACTTCAACTTGGTCCAATGGCATGAGAGACATGGAAGTAATGAATGACAAGCTACCGTGTGGCGTAAGCTGGAGCAAAAAGAGCCAATCAACACAGGACAAGTGGCACAAATGCGACCAATTAGAGTGGGAGAGTCCAAGCCGTTGGTAGATGGAGTTTTAATGAAGTTTTCCATCCTTCAACATGGCCATCGACAAATAGCCGTTTGGTTTAAAGGCAGCATGACTCAGACAAGTTAAAACACATGGAGGCTTGGGTCTCTTTTAGCAAGATATGTGAAAAGGGAAAGATGCTGTGCCATCTTGATGGCAAAGATCAATTCAGTTGCGTCAGAAAGTGACGTCTCAGTTGCTCGTAACATGACTTTCAGATACACCAAAGGGAGACTTGGATGCATGGGAGTGGCTCGAGGAGAGTTTTTTGTGGCAATTATGGGCGACGTGTCTCATGGCCGAACAAGGACGATGGCAGTAGTCAACAGTCATCAACAACTCACGACTTCTTTATTCTTCTCTCTCCATGCGGACCTTTCTCTCTCTTCCCTTCTCTATATATATCACGAGACTTTCCATTTGTAAAGGTTCTCAGTTTTTAGACATTTCTCATCTTACTGGGAGATGGATACTCATTGAGGCATTTGCAAAAGTGTACTCCCTTGGTTAGGCTCAACCCTGCCAAGATATTGTAAGAATTGCCTCTTGAATGTGATGAGACTCGATTTCTTTCCCTATTTCCTATTTTCCATTAGTGTTTTAGCATGCTTGTGTTGGGTGGATTCGTGAATGGTTTATTCCTAAACCATCAACCCTCTGCTTGCCTCTTCGAAGTGTCTTCAAGCTTTGTAGGTTTGGATTAGTGTTATCCTTGAACCTTTTCCTGCGTGTTTACTTGATCTAGAAATCGTGCAAGTTGCAGTCGCCTCATGGCTGATCTAGTGTGAGTTCAAGCATAGATGAGTGTCCACTTCATTTGGTGCATCGCCTGTTAGCCTTCTTAGGATCCCTTTTCCCTCTTTCTACCCCTTTTCCCATGAAAGTTTTATTTCAGCAGTAGTTTAGGTGATCCACTAGAGAGGAACTAGCCTTTTTAAAAATCCTAGAGGCTCAACCTCACCATAGGATACCCATATCCTGAGGTTGTTCCCACGCTTATAGCCAGAAGTGGGAGAGCCTACAAAACTCTCCCACAAGGGTGCAATTCCATGCTTTAATAGTTTCTAGTATGCCTAGTGGGACAAAGGTCTAAAGCAGTGGAAGGATTTTTGATGTTGTCCTTCTACTTCTCAGCCTTTAAAAGCACTCTGCAAACATCAATGGCGACTCCAAGTATTTATCAGCTAGTTTGAGCAGTCCAAGTGCCTAATCAATATTTTGGTATGTATCATCAACCATATTTTGACCAACAGGTTTATTCTCTACCTCAGCATCGCCCTCATCAAGTTAATGACATTTATGTGCTCCCCCCAAGTGGCCCTCAAGCAACCTATCAGCCTTATCATGAGCCATCTATACCAACACTTAGGCAAACTTTAGTGAGCCTTGACAAGCATGCACTAGAGTTGCGCTCATAAAAGAGTTATGGCCAGAATGTCCCTACTCACCAAATCTGTTATGTGAGGGATTCACTGCAACAAATCAAAGCAAAATGGACCCCTATTGAGAGAGAAAATTGGAATAGCCTCACTGATGACATGATGAATATATGCAGTTACATTTAGAGCGTTGAGTACAAGCTGGAGGGACTTGAGGGACAGCAGGGCTAGCCCCGCTAACCTTTGGTGCTTATGTATACACCGCCTCAGCCTTCTTATGTGTCGTCTTTTCCTCCTCAAGTGACCATTTCAAGTGCTCCTTCAAATCTTCTAAGTTCGACATATGTTCTGCAGTCTTTTCCTTCTTGGAAATCCATCCAAGGGGGCTGTAAAAAAATTGAAGTGCTTGTTGTGGAACAACCTGCTGTTCGGGCCCAAGACTTCATCCCTCTTCAAGAGCCTTCTTTTGTTCCTGACCACCTTAAGGAGGAGCTATTTCAGGAGAATATAGCAAAGTAAATCAAAGAGTTGGAGTTGAAAGCAAGGAAGGAAGAAGAAAGGTAGAATCAACAAGTCAAAGATGAACCTCTACCTTTCCCATCTTGGAGCCAAGTCACGCAGCCAGATAAATCCAAGGCCATTTAGCCTCCATCCCTCCCTTCTCAAGAGCCTCTGTCTTTTCCATCTTGGAAATCCATTCAGAGCATTGGGCCGAGGGGGCAGAGGAAGGAAGTGGTGATTCTTGAAGTCAGACAAGAAGCCTTGCAGCCTCCACTCCTTTCCCCTCAAAATCCTAGAGCCTTTCCTTCATGGAGAGCTATTCAAAGAGCCAAAATTCACGAAGAGCTGGTTGTTCCTTGCACATTTCCATCCTGGAAATCTGTTCAACCAGTCCAAGAGAAGAAGGAAGAGGTGTCAGTTGTGATGGTCCAAAAGCCAGTTCAAGGAAAGGAGTTAGTGGTTGAGGAAAGTAACATAGAGTGGTTAGTGTTGACGTAGTGGATTGCACCCTGGGTAGGAGACCGAGCTCTTGCCTTCCACACGCAACAATGGAAACTCCCCTCTCGCTTGTGGGATTGACGAAGCTGGGGGGAGAGTCTCTAGATAAGGGCTAGCTCCCTCTGATGTATGTTTTAGGTCCTGGACTTCCTACTGTTAACAAATAAATGAAAAAGGGGGGGATGAAAAGGAAGAAGGATGCTGAAAATAGAACCTAAACCTAAAAATAAAAAGGTGATACACCAAAAAAGTTGATACACCCAACCCGAACATACACTTTTCAGCAAGAAGAAGCTCCCATACACTTCATCTGATGTGGGAAACTCTTCTGTATCAGTGAGTCAGGGGTCCGTAGAGATACAACAAGGAAGAAACTATCAAAGGTGTTCTGAGACACACTTTGGCAACCTATTCACATGCGCCTATATTCCTGCTGTAGACACTTCTGACAGACCTGCAGAAGAAGAAACTTCACAATGCACTAGACATGCTGGAATTGATCTATGAAAAGCATAAAAAAAAATGACTTAACACAAAAAGAAAACATAGACATATGCGTGAGTGCAAGTCCAAATGGAGGTAAAAAATTGCTAAGTCTTGATTCAAGGTAAAACCCGACAGAGTTCTGCCTTACAAGTTAAGAGATGGATCCTCCTAAAAAATGAGAAGTTTACAATATATAGAGAGAGAAGGAAAAGACTTTGGCGCTCTTCTTTCAAGTGGCCCATGTGCGTTCCGAGCCTTGGGAAGAGGAAGCCGTTTGATTGTCAGCTCCTACTTTGACTTTGGCGTTCCAACATTAATGTGAAAGCACGGGCCGCGCCTCTTTTCTACAAACAAGACTGCTCTTTCTAGATATCATGCGGTTTGTCTGCTTATAAATGCAAAATGGAGAAAACAAGCCGCACCGCTTACTGTTTGCACCGTTTGATAACCACTTGGCAAGGACTGTTCTAACTGCAAGAATAAATCCCTGAGTTGACACCTCTTCTTTGCCACCTGGACTGTTTGTCTGCTTCTGCACTGTCTCTTCTTGGTTTTGTCTCTTTCTGGCTCCTTCGGCCCTCGGGGCTAACTTCTTGGCGGGTTGTTGAGTTCCTTAGGCTCTTCTTTAAGCTTTTCAAAATCAACGGCTATTTCACCGCCTTTAAATTGACGTTCGTGGGCCCATCACTGTTTGAAAACCAACGGCTAGTTTGTCGTGCTTGATTTTGACGTCTTCGGGCCCGTCACCCCTTGGACTTTCTTCGGCCTTTCTCTTTCTCTCAGCTTCCTGTTGCTTCACTTTCTTTCGGGCTTCTTGTTGCTTCCCTCCCGAAGGGAAGGTGCCCCGTTGGCTTTTGGAGAAGTGTCCTTCATTTTGGCCGAGAGTCCCCTGCAAGGGCACTTGCCCTTCGGGGTCCTTCAGCGGCCTTTTCCCTTCGGCTAATTTCCCGCTGACACTTTCCCTGCGGACATTTTTCACGGCTAACTTTCCCGCAGACAAAAAGTCCGCAAGAATTGTCTTGCTCGTTCCTTCGGAGACTTTCTTCAGGTTTTTTACCTGCGGCTCTTTTCATTCGGCCACTTTTCCCGTGGGCAAAAAGTCCGCAAGAATTGTCTCTACCACTTTGCCTTTGACCTTCGGGATTTCTCTTTTGGGCTTTTCTCCCGCAGCTTCCCTGAATTTCTTCAGACTTTTTGTCTGAAGGAATTCCTTCGGACAAAAAGTTCGAAAGAAATCGTTCTATGCCTTAGTCTTTTTCCGCGCCTTTCTTCGGGCTTTCTTGCTCATAGCCTTTCCGAATTCCTTCAGACTTTTTGTCCGAAGGAATTATTCCTTGTCTTTTCTCTCAACTGCCTTTGAAAAAGTGCCCTTCGAGAAAATTGGAAACGACCCTTCTGAAGGGTACTTTGCCTTAAACAAATTTTCGAAAGAAACTTACCTTTTCGGCTTTTCTTTGTGTCCTCTTTGCAAATGTTCCCTGCCCTCCGCAAGGGCACTTGAGTCCCGAACTGCCCTCCGCGAGGGCACTTGAAATGGTCCATTTTGCGCCTAAGTGTTGGGAACTCGTCTTTGCCTGCAAAGTCCGTAGAAAACTTCCCTACAGAGTCCGTAGAAAGTCCTGCAGAGTCCGTAGAAACACATGTAGAGTCCGTAGAAATGGGCCTGCAGAGTTCGCAGAAATGGACCTGCAGAGTTCGTAGAATTTTCAGACTTGTGCAAAAATCAAAAAATGAACTAGCTTAGAACAACAGGGAAGGAAGGAGACCGATTTTGGCTTGCAGGACCAAAATGGTCAACAAATTGGCGACTCCCAAGGGAAACATGCCTGCTATGCTTAGAGCCCAGTTGCCTTAAAATCCATTGGGCACGGAGTCAGAATGCAGCTTTGAAAGAGTTAGTAATTGCCTTGAGACATCCAAGAATCAATCATGAAGCTTTTACCCCAAACACAAGGGAAAACACACACAAGGCTAAAAACACTAGTGCAAACAACACTTAGGGAAAACAGGAAAAGAAACTGAAAGCAAACTACTATATATAGCTAACCAAGTATATTTGCCTCCCTCCTGGATCAAAGGGAATTTTTTTTAAGTCTCCTGCCTGGCTAGGAAACTTACGGTGCCAGACAAGTGGCTGAATGAAATGGAGATTTGGTGACCTGCTCCTCTTTCCTGTCACCTCGATTGGCCTGCATCCGAGTGGATCAGAATCAAACATGCTTCCAACATATATGTACTCTTCTTGTTCTTGGAAGCTTGTTGAATGCTGGTCCTTCATGTTGGTGCATTTCACCAAGAAATAGATGGCTGTTGGCTCATCACCATAGGCCCTTTGATGTGCATGGTCCCTTTGCAGTGCATCATGGTTTGACTCGTTCCCTTCTGCTTTGTTGAAGACCCTGTCAAACTCATCCTCTGCTCCCTCAAGGCTTTTTTGAAGAAGGGTGATTGTTGTGATGTCTAAAATGGAATCACAAACTGATTGCTCATCCCACAGAACATCACCTCTTTGTTCAAAGCTCTCTTATTCAAGGCTTTTCTCAAGGTGAACTGGCCTCTCCTTTTCCTGCTCAAGGATCAGAGTCTCTAGTTGTTCAAAGACATTCATCTGATCCTCTTCCAGCTCAGGCTCCTCGGCATAGTCATCCTCCTCATCAAAGCAACAAGGAAGTTCATCAAACAAGGGAGGAGAGAGCTCACCATGCTTACGTTCCTCCTCATATTGCTGGAACATCCGCATGTATGCATGACCTACGTCTTCTCCATTGCTAATGATGTCTTCACAAGGAGCATTGATGATGATTTCTTCTTCATTGTCGCTCATGATAGCCTCTTGGACAACTGCAGATTGGAGCTTCTTTTCCTCACTTGCCTCCTGCAAAACAGGGTCCTCCTTGAGAAGGGGTGAAGTGGAAAAACCATGTGGAAGAGGAGGCAATCCTTGAGCTAGAATCGAATGATTCTTCTCTTTTCATTTGGCCAACACTTCATCTATATCAGGTGTGGCCTGATAGCTCTCTTGGAGGTGTGTAGATGGAGTGTGTTCAGACAGGTCCATCACATGTTGGCTGAGGAATCTCGCATTGGATTCCAACTTTGCAACTTCCCTGGCTAGATCTTCTTGGAAGAGCCTTTCTTGGAGGTCACTAGCATCATCATGATGAGGAGCAGCTTCGACTTCTTCAAGGTTTTGAGCAAAACCTTTTTCCTCCTCTTCCTTCTTACCCCATGATTCCACTATTTCCTTCCAAGTCAAGATCTTGGGATTGGAACTTTCCCTTTGTGAACAGGGAGTAACTTTATCCTCTCCAAGGTCCTGGGCTGGTTCATGACTTTCCTTCTTCCAACTTGGAATTTGGAGATCATGTTGAAAGACTTGAGGAGGTTGGGGAAGATTTGGGAGGTTTGCTCATGTATAGGAAGAGTGTCTGAAGAGAGGTGTGTTGGAAAGCTAGGTGCACGTGATTAAGAGCATGATTGATTGATGCATCGAATGAGCTAAAATTAGCAAGTGCTATCTGATAGAAAGAATTTGGTGCACAAGAGGGGGCTTTCTTTAGAATAGGAGGGGGCATGCAAGGCTGACTGCCTTGCATGAATGGATTCCTCCATTTTGCTACCTCCTCCTCCATGGATTGCAAGGCTTGAGCTTCCCTGAGCAAACACTCCTCTTTATACATCAGCTCTTGTTGATATCCATACTGCTCATCTAGTCTGTCAATCTCCACCACCTGCTTCTCAAACTCTAGTGCTACTTCCCTTATTGTTGAAGGGAAACTAGGAGAGTTGCTTGAGGGGATTGCATGAACATTCTGAGCTTGATTAAAACCATATGAAGGAATACAAGGCCCATGATTCTGGGTAAAGTGATTATTCATACAAAAAATAATTTTTTTTTATGGCACCAGAACTGCTTTACCAGCTGATTCAACTCAGAGTCACCATTGGTGTTGATAAGAAAGCCTCCAAAGGCTGGTTGGTTGAAGAACACACCAAAAATTCTTCAACTCTTTGGACACAACTTGTCCTAGTTGGTCCCACCGAGCGTGCCAAAAATTGTTGACGCAGTGGATTGCACCCTGGGCAGGAGGCTGAGCTCCTGCCTTCCACACGCAACAATGAAAACTCCCCTCTTGCTTGTGGGACCAGCGAAGCTGGGGGCAGAGTCTCTAGATAAGGGCTAGCTCCCTCCGATGTATCTTTTAGGTCTTGGACTTCCTACTGCTAACAAATAAATGAAAAAGAGGGGATGAAAAGGGAGAAAGATGCTGAAAACAGAACCTAAACCTAAAAATAAAAAAGTGATACACCAAAAAAGCTGATACACCCAGCCCGAACATACACTTTTCACCAAGAAGAAGCTCCCATACACTTCATCTGATGTGGGAAACTCTTCTGTATCAGTGAGTCAGGGGTCTGTAGAGATACAGGGAGAAAGAAACTATCAAAGGTGTTCTGAGACACACTTTGGCAGCCTATATTCTTGCTGTAGACACTTCTGGCAGACCTGCAGAAGAAGAAACTTCACAATGCACTAGACATGCTGGAATCGATCTGTGAAAAGCATAAAAAAAATGACTTAACACAAAAAGAAAACATAGACATATGCGTGAGTGCAAGTCCAAATGGAGGTAAAAAATTGCTAAGTCTTGATTCAAGGTAAAATCCGACAGAGCTCTGCCTTACAAGCTAAGAGATGGATCCTCCTAAAAAATGAGAAGTTTACAATATATAGAGAGAGAAGGAAAAGACTTTGGTGCTTTCCTTTCAAGTGGCCCATGTGCGTTCCGAGCCTTGGGAAGAGGAAGCCATTTGATTGTCGGCTCCTGCTTTGACTTTGGCATTCCAACCTTAATGTGAAAGCACGGGCCGCGCCTCTTTTCTGCAAACAAGACTGCTCTTTCCAGATATCACGCGATTTGTCTGCTTATAAACGCAAAATGGAGAAAACAAGCTGCGCCGCTTACTGTTTGCATCGTTTGATGACCACTTGGCAAGCACTGTTCCAACTGCAAGAATAAATCCCTGAGTTGACACCTCTTCTTTGCCACCTGGATTGTTTGTCCACTTCTGCACTTTGTCTCTTCTTGGTTTTGTCTCTTTCTGGCTCCTTCGGCCCTCAGGGCTATCTTCTTGGCAGGTCGCTGAGTTCTTTGGGCTCTTCTTTAAGCTTTTCAAAATCAACGGCTATTTCACTACCTTAAAATTGACATTCGTGGGCCCGTCACTGTTTGAAAACCAACGGCTAGTTTGCCGTGTTTGATTTTGACGTCTTCGGGCCTGTCACCCCTTGGACTTTCTTCGGCTTCCTCTTTCTCTCGGCTTCCTGTTGCTTCCCTTTCTTTCGGGCTTCTTGTTGCTTCCCTCCCAAAGGGAAGGTGACCCTTCAACTTTTGGAAAAGTGTCCTTCATTTTGGCCAAGAGTCGCCTGCAAGGGCACCTGCCCTTCGAGGTCCTTTAGCGGGCTTTTTCCTTCGGCTAATTTCCCGTGGACATTTTCCTCGCGGACATTTTCCATGTCTAACTTTTTCGCGGACAAAAAGTCCGCAAGAATTGTCTTGCTCATTCCTTCGGAGACTTTCTTCGGGTTTTTTACCCACGGCTCTTTTCATTCGGCCACTTTTCCCGCGGACAAAAAGTCCGCAAGAATTGTCTCGACCACTTTGCCTTTGGCCTTTGGGATTTCTCTTTCGGGCTTTTCTCCCGCAGCTTCTCCGAATTTCTTCGGACTTTTTGTCCGAAGGAATTCCTTCGGACAAAAAGTCTGAAAGAAATCATTCTATGCCTTAGTCTTTTTCCGCGCCTTTCTTCGGGCTTTCTTGCTCATAGCCTTTCCGAATTCCTTTGGACTTTTTGTCCGAAGGAATTCCTTCAGACAAAAGTCCAAAGGAATTAGTCCTTGTCTTTTCTCTCGACTGCCTTTGCAAAAGTGCCGTTCGGGAAAATTGGAAACGACCCTTCCAAAGGGTACTTCCTTTGCCTTAAACAAATTTTCGAAAGAAACTTACCTTTTCAGCTTTTCTTTGTGGCCTCTTTGCAAATGTTTCCTGCCCTCCGCAAGGGCACTTGAGTCCCGAACTACCCTCCGCGAGGGCACTTGAAATGGTCCATTTTGCGCCTAAGTGTTGGGAACTCGTCTTTGCCTGCACAGTCCGTAGAAACACCTACAGAGTCCATAGAAATGGGCCTGGTCCGTAGAAATTTTCAGACTTGTGCAAAAATCAAAAAATGAACTGGCTCAGAACAACAGGGAAGGAAGGAGACCGATTTTGGCCTGCAGGACCAAAATGGTCAACAGTTAGCTTAGTTCAATGAGCTTGCCCTACAAGAATTCCAATAATCTTTCTCCCTCCCTCAAGAGCCACCAAAGAGACCACTCAAAGTGCCTAGTTGGAAAGACTCTCTCAAGCTGCAAGCAAGGTGAACTTTTTCACCCTCCCACCATCTCCCTCTTGGAGGAAGAGCCTATTTTGCAAAGAATAGAGGAGGAGCTTGCCATCAAGTTTGAGCCTGAAGAGGACAACACAAATTCCCATGATGAAGAGATCATGATAGGTAGTCCACTTCAAAAAAGGGAGGAGAAATCAAGTTTGGACCAGCACTATAACATAGCTTTGATATTGAGGAATTAGAGCCTGAAGGTAGTACTGATGCCTTCATACTTAAAGAGTGTATTTAGGATACAGCTGAGAGCAAAGAGGATCAAGATGAGGTTGATGAAGCTGACCAATCCCAAGATGAGTTGTCCATTGAAGGCAATACCGATGTCTTCAAGAATCAAGGAGAATAAATGGTTAGATCAAGAGCCACAAAATAATGACATGTTGGGCCTTGGATGGATTGACGAGCTGCCATATGACTCTTTTCAACATAAGCTGAACACATATGGAGTTGAAGTTGGCATTGTCTCGGATGACCAAGAGGAAGCTGCCTTTTGAGATGACTTAGAGCTGTTTTGCTTAAACTTTGACAACAAACCAAGCACCAACTCAAAGGCGCCGTCACACATAGTGCTTGATTTAGAGCACAAATTTGAGCCATCAAATGAGGAGTTTGCCAGAGCCCCTACAGTCCAACGTGAACCAAGTTGGGAGGACATGAACCAGTATGTCTACATTGGAGACATGTTTATTCCTTTTCCTCCATTAGAGGGAGCACCAAAAGGATTGACCATAAAGCTGCCTGGTTCACCAATTCTGGTACCTCCAAAGCAAGGTATCTTTCATCTTGACTTGTTGCAGGTGGATAATACTCACACTTTCCCATTTGATCCAGGAGGGAGTACTTGTAAATTTTAACCTTGTATATATTAGGATAGATTTCGTGCTTTCCTTAAAGTGCCTTGTGCACATTTTCTTTATGTTTTGTTTTCCTTTCTCTGTGCCTTGGGCACTTTGTCTTGTTTTGTTTTGTGTTTTCCTCATTGCTTCAAGAGGAGGTTCCAACGAGGGTCAGCCTTGTATCCAATTTCAGCCAGCCTTGTCAAAGGAAGCAGTGACTCCATGCCCAATGGACTAGGCCAGGTAAACGATTGGGTTCTTCAAGCATAGCAGGCATGCTTCCCTGCGAATCGTCAAAGATCTTGGTCAATTTTTGGCCCACATGTAAAAGCTCTGGCAAGGTTGGATCGAAGGGGCAAAGAGAGGAATCTAAGCAAGTTGAGAAGGATCTGAGCAGTGTTCGAATGCAGCAACAGGCCGAAGGACTAAGTCTGTGGAAGGTTCTTTTATTCGATTGGGGTCATTCCCTAATTCTTTCCTCCAAGTTCTTTCTTATAGGTCTCTTCCTTGTTCATTCCTTCCGATATTTTGCCCGAGAGACATGAGGAAGCGGAACAAAAAGTTCCTTCAGAAAAATGTTTTGAAGGAAAAGGGAAAGCCTGTAGGAAGGAGGCCCAAAGGAAAAATCCGAAGACTTCAAGCGGTCGAGGTCCGAAGTAAAGAAGATGAACAAGTCCAAAGTTGAGAAGCTTGGAAAACCTGAATTACTCTGTATAGAGTTAATCGGGTTTCTCCAAGTGCTCTACTTGAGGGACTTCATAAGTACAGAAGATGCAAAAGCCCGAATTAAGTAGGCTTGGAAAGCCCGAATCTGTATAGAGTAAATCGAGTTTCTCCAAGTGCTCTACTTAAGAAAGCTTCATGAGTAAAGGAGCCGCTGAGGTACGAAGTAGGAGAGATTGAAAAGCCCGAGTTACTCTATATAGAGTAAATTGGGATTCTTCATGTGCTCAACTTAAACTTGGTCCAGCAGCACGAGAGACATGAAAGCAACGAATGACAAGCTGTCGCGTGGCATAAGCTGGAGCAAAAAGAGCCAATCAACACAGGACAAGTGGCACAAAGGTGACCAATCAGAGTGGAAGAGTCCAAGCGGTTGGTAGATGGAGTTTTAATGAAGTTTTCTGTCCTTCAACATGGCCATCGACAAACAACCGCTCAATTTAAATGCAACATGGCTCGGGCAGGTTAAAACACGTGGAGACCTGCGTCTCTTTTAGCAAGACACGTGAAAAGGGAAAGATGCCATGCCATCTTGATGACAAAGATCAATTTAGCTGTGCCAAAAAGCGACGTCTCGGCTTCTCGTAACACGACTTTCAAATATGCCAAAGGGAGACTTGGATGCATGGGAGCGGCTCAAAGAGAGTTTTTTGCAGCGATTTTGGGTGACGTGTCTCATGGCCGAACAAGGACGATGGCAGTAGTCAGCAGTCATCAGCGACTCACAACTTCTTTATTCTTCTCTCTCTTCACACGGACCTCTCTCTCTCCCCTTCTCTATATATATCACGAGACTTGCCATTTGTAAAGGTTCCCAATTTTTAGACATTTCTCATCTTGCTGGGAGACGGATACTCATTGAGGCATTTGCAAAAGCGTGCTCCCTTGGTTAGGCTAGACCCTACCAAGATATTGTAGGAATTGCCTCTTGAATGTGATGAGAGTCGATTTCTTTCCCTGTTTCCTTTCTTCTATTAGTGTTTTAGTATGTTTGTGTTGGGTGGATTCATGAATGGCTTATTCCTAAACCATCAACCTTTTGCTTGCCTCTTCGAAGTGTCTTCAAGCTTTGCAGGTCTGGATTAGTGTTCTGCCTGAACCTCTTCTTGCTTGTTTACTTGATCTGGAAATCGTGCAAGCTGTAGTCGCCTCATGGCTGATCTAGTGTAAGTTCAAGCGTAGATAAGTGTCCACTTCATTTGGTGCATCGCCTATTAGCCTTCTTAGGAGCCCTTTTCCCTCTTTCTACCCCTTTTCCCATGAAAGTTTTATTTCATCAGTAGTTTAGGTGATCCACTATAGAGGAACTAGCCTCTTTAAAAATCCTAGAGGCTCAACCTCACCATAGGATACCCACATCTTGAAGTTGTTCCCACGCTTATAGCCGGAAGTGGGAGAGCTTGAAAAACTCTCCCACAAGGGGCAATTCTGTGCTATAACAGTAACTCTTCAATAGAAGGGTCCTTCGCAAAATTTTTGAAGGTATTTTTCTAAAGGCAAAAGTAATTTTCAAATGCTGAAGGACCATTTCAATTTTTTTGAAGGGTCACTTTCCCTTCGGAAAATTTCATTTGCAAAAATGCCGAAGGATCTTTTCAGAATTTTCAAATGGCTCTTTCCCTTCGGGAAAGTCCATTTCAAAAAACTTGAAGGGCTTTTTCCCTTCGGGAAAGTTCATTTCAAGAAATTCGAAGGGTACCTTCCCTTCGGAAAGGGACCATTTCAAAAGTCCAAAGGGTACCTTGCCAAAAGTCCAAAGGGCATTTTTATAAAGTTCGAAGACATGAATTCCTTCAGACAAATTGTCCGTGGGAAAGTGATAAACAAAAATTCCACGGAAATTATCTGCAGGAAATGGCCGAAGAGAAAAAATCCGAAAGAATTGACTTGTACGCAAACATCAAAATCTGAACCCTGCAAATAGTCATTGGCATTCAAAAGCCGTCAAAGGGGTCTCTGGCCAAACGCAGAGATGACATGTGGCAATGTTTCAGGAGTTAGATCCAACGATGCATATCAATCTTACATCAAAGATCAACGGACATGCAAAATCAAGGACGGTGTCTATTTTAATCTACAGGAGGACCATATAAGTCCAAGATAGCAATAAGGGGCACGCCAAGTTTTAAATGCAAGGATCAACTCATTCACATCAGGCGGGAACATGCAGCTACCTTCGAGATGGCCTTGTCAGTTCAAAAGGAAGGGACTTGAATGCATGAGGGGCTCGAGGAGATTTGCAGTGATCTTGGACGGTTCATTTCATAGTCAAGGCAGTTGCACGCTTTGAGTGCAAGGGAGCTCGAGTACAACAACAGGGGTCCTGGTCATCGACGACCTCTTCTCTTAGTTCTCCTTGCTCCCGCAAGCCCTTTATTTTTCTTTTCCTTTTCTATATATATCGGATGCTTTCCATTTTGGAGGGTTCCCAATTTTTTAGACTTTTCTTTCTCTAGGAGACGGGACACTCTTAGAGATATTGCCAAATATGCTCAGCTTGATTAGGCTCAACCCTGTCAAGCATTTGTAAGAACTACCTCTTGATGCAATAAAGGATTTTCTTTGCCTATCTCTTGCCTTGGATTTGTGTCTATTGAGTTGCGCACTATGGCATTGTGTGAAGGAGAATCTTCCTTGCCCATGGTCCTCCTTTCTGACCTTGTTTAGGGAGTTTTCAACGTTGTTTGTAGGTCTAGTTGAGTGCTCTTTCCGCCATTGATGTGAATTTCAGTGAGTCTTGGAACTCCTCTTTGTTTGCATTCATTGATTCCTGAACCTCCTCCACGAAATATTAATGCAACCAGCTTGATCTTGAGGTTGTGTAAGTCAGTATTGTCCTCTGTAGAACTAGTGTGTGTTCAAGCTTATGGGAGTTTCCCATTTTATTTTGGTGCATCGCCTGGTTAGCTTCCTTAGGAGCCCTTATCCCCTTTCTAACCCTTTTCCCCGTGGAACATTAGTTTAGCTTTAGTTTTAGGTGATCTACCAAGAGAAAGCTGGCCTTCTTCGGAGGTTCAAGCTCACTACAGGATACCCACAACCTAAGGTTGTCCCAACGCTTGTAGCTAGGAATGAGAGAGCCTGAGAAACTCTCCCACAAAGGATGCAATTCTAGCCTACAACAGGGCCAACATGACAATGATCCTGATCTACCTAAAGTCACCACTAGTCAACATGCAAAAAATTACTTCATCAAGCATGTGTGGTTGCATTTTGGATTAACTACATCCAATTATCTCCAAATGTAGCAACGTTACTAGAGTCTTTTAGAGAACACATTGTGAAACTCATGGACACATTACTCAATTAGAACAAAACATTTCATCAGAGATACAATCAGCAGTTGTCAACCATAAAATATTACATCTATTGTGGGCCTATAATCACCAACACTTAAGACTTGGGAGGCGATGCGCCTTAAATTAAAATTGACTTCACCTGTGTGTAGTAAACACACAGCTCACCCTCAAGGCATGCCCTGAATTTCAGCCCAAGGATTCTATGGCAATCAATAACATTATATCAAAAGAAAATATTACAAAAGGATTAGAATCCCAGTAAGGTATTCATTATAGCAATCATATTATGTAGGTCCATCAATAGGAGCAAGGAACTCAACAAAAAGTTAAAAAAATAAAAAGAAGGCATCGTACAAATGTACCAATCATCACTTCCATCAAGTTTGCATACATCTTCCAGAAGATCAATTCACAGAATGGAATTGCAAGATAAGGTCGATCTGCAACATACTTGTATATAATAAAGAGAGTGGCAATGTCTTATGGATATCTGCTGCAATGCTTGGAGGTATCTACCTAGTGTTTTGTGTCAATGACCATAAACTATATAAGCCTTTAATGTTCAATGAAGATGGAACTGAGTGTGCAATGACCACATTGCCAAGAGAATTTATTCTCGATGAAGGAAAGTTCCTGAATCAAGACACCATTGCCCAAGCCCAGGATCAAGAAACTGAACAAGGAGCTTGATCCAGGTGGAAGTTCAGAATGGGATCCTCTTCAGCGTGCGCTGTCCCCAACCAAAGCTTTCATTGTCTTCCAGAAGTAGACCCTACAGGGGAGACTCATGCCTGATGGCGATGAGCAAAATTTGCATGTGCAACAGGTATATTGCAAAAATGAAAGTGCAAATATGCAACAATTATATGTATGTGCTCTGGTTAAGTAATACAGGAGAAAATTTCATATGTGATCTATGAATTCTCTTGTACTTCCATACACGATCTTACACAACTTTCTATGAATTTAGATTCCAAATAGATCATAGCTCAATATGAATGGTAGCATCCAGATTAATTTGACAATAGAAAGAAAAATAAATCATAGCTCAATATGGATGGTACCATCCAGATTAATTTGACAATAGAAAGAAAAAAATCATATTAATGTCCACAGATGACCAAAAGTAGGTCAATGAGACTTGAGGATACAGCAGTTAACTATATTAATGTCCATAGAGCAATTGAATGTTTATGCTTGTTAACCAAAGCATCAAGAAAGATGTGAATTTCTATATAATCAGTGAGATTTAGGATACTTTCCATCCGATAGTTTTGAACCAAAGTTGTTTTAGTTAAATGCCTATATCGGGACAGATTCATTATGGATTCCAATAAAAAACTGAGAATGCCTATAAGAACAAGCATGCTCGTTCAGAGTTAGATCTTAAGTCTCTTTAATTACATATAGAACATTTGTAACAATAGGATGAGCCAAAAAATTAACAGAAATTATGGTGTCATAAAAACGTAAAATTATATGGAAGACAGTTTTGCATTGCCATAATTTGACACATCTTGGAGCTCTAACTCTGCAAAGTTTTTATCCCGAACATGGCACAAAGGTGATCAAAGTGAAAAAGGTGTCTTCTGACTCGATATGTATGAAAAGAATAAAGAATTGCAGCACATGTCACTGACAGGAAAGAGGCAAGTATTAACACTCCGAAATCCTGCACAAGAAAAGTAAAACCAGTTAGATAAAAAGAGCACGCACAAATTATCCATTGTGTTTTCTCTCAAAAGGGAATTTTATCATATATATATATATATATATATATATATATATATATATATATATATATATAATATTACAAAGTATTTGTAAGAGATGCATGAAAGGATAACTCTCACAGGGATGCAAATAATGTCTGAAGTATTAGACAGGGGGAAACTTTTCAATGTTTTTCCTAACATTTTTACTTTATATGCCTTCTTAGATGTATTTTTTGTAAGTATATCTTTTAGATCTTTGAGATTTCCATGGGTAAACAGTTTAGGTATTTTATCTAGAATCAACTGTGTTATATCCCTGTTATTTCCATATAAAAGAGTACAGCACAGTTGGTTCCAGATAAAATAGCTAAATTAATAATTTTTACTGCAGTTAACTCTCATTTTCCTTAAATTAGATCACAAAAAAAAATAATAAATAATTTTTAATATTTAGGAATTAATATTTAAGAACAAAGGCACAGACAGCTATACATTGCTAATTCATCTTATTCAACTTGCATGATACCTTGTATTAGATCAGCTAAGTAACACCAGTAGTGTTATTTCATACTTCTGTAAGAGATCAGCATGGAACGCTAGGATCAATTGTATGTGAAGTAAGATCTATTAAAATGGAAAACATAATCATTCATAATTTCCAACATTTAGCATACGTTAACTATTTAAAATAACATTTTTAAATCAGACCATATAGGAATAAAATCAAGATACCACCATTATAAGGTAATCTTAGATGGTAAAAATATATGTTATTGCCAACAACAATGTTGAGGGAAAATTGCATTTGCAATGAACTTGTAGAAATAGAAATCTATGCTCACAATGCATGTAAAGCAATGAGAAAATTAAAAATAAAAAGAAATATCAATTGTTGTCTTCCCAAGTTTTCCAACATGTTTGTTAAAAAAATATTTTTTATATAATAGTAAAAAAGGGACCAATATCTGAACAAAAAGTGAGTGTCAAATCAGTTACAATCCTAGACTCCTCAAATATGGGTATTCATGTAGAATTTTATTCAATAAGGATTATGCACATGTTTTTAGTCTAATGCATATATATTTACAAAAACATGTGCATCAAAATATTAAAATGAAATGGCCTTATAATCGAGAAAAAATAAATATTAAACAATAAACGCAGGAAGTTAATATTATCAACAAGAATAATAGTTGTAAAAAAATAAAATTCACCTTCCTTGGTGTAGAGCCTAGGCCTAAAATTTCTTACCTCATTAACTATCTCTGATCTTCCTCTTGATGCCTTCAATAATCCTCAAACTTTCTTGCAACTTGCAGGTGCTTGCTTGCTTTATATCCTTTCTGTCTCTTGTCTTGACTAGGCTCATAGACCTCCTTCTTAGCTAGCCCTTAATCATGAGATTGAAAACCTATCATCCATCAATTGTCATTCTCTGCATTATCTCCCTCATCACCATCATTATCTCCTTTACATCTTTCATCTCTATAGCCTCCCTTCTTTGTTCCAACTTATCTCTCTTCTTATGTGGATTCATAGGCTTGAAAGCCTAAACATGCTCTCATGGCTTTAGATCCTCCAACTGAACCTCATATGGCCCTCAACCTGGTCATTTGGAACTCGCATGGACATACCATCATAATCCTTAACTCCCAAGTTTGCATTCCTCACTGAGCTTCACTTTCCTTCTTTATGCCACCTCTTCTAGTAGCCCTGTTTTAATACAAATCTCCTTGGTTTGGACAAACTGCAGAGGCTCTCAACAAACCAAAACCATTTTTAGGTACCCTTTATCCCTTTTCAACTCTTCATAAAGTTTCATGGCTTAAATCTCAAGATACACTACTTAACTCAATACCCCCTTCACCTAATTAGGCCTCTTTAGCCCTCATGCAAGCACACAGTCCAAAAATACGTACTGTACGGTATGTAATCATCTTAAAATCTACTGAATCCTCTATAGAACATTAAAAAAACACTGATTGCAAAGTTTCATAATTTTTGGAGGGTGGAAACTCAAAATAAATGAGTTGCAAGATCAAACCCTAGTTCTAGGTCTTGACAGGCCTGAGCAAGGCTGAGGATGAACAAAAAGGCACAAAAAGAGTTTTGGTCAATTTAAAAATCTACTTCCACCTGGGTTAGGTCTGCCCCAACATGATTAACCCTCTCCAACAGTTACTTTACCTTTATCGACCACAATATGTTCATAAAATGCCAATACACAGAATTCTGAGAACAAAAGGAGGACTGTGTTAGTGAACTTTAAAGTTTTTGAGAGAACTATTGATTTCTACATAGAATGATGACTTGTGTAGGGTCTTCCCTAGCCTATTACACCTTATACAATAGTCATATGGTGTAGAAACACCCTCAAAAAGCTTCAATCAACAAATATACAGAATCTTATGTGAAGAAACTTGACTGTGTGTGAAAGTTCATAACTTCTTGCTATTTCAATCAAAATCTGAGACTCCAAATGGCTTGTGCTCAAAGACTAAAAATATTCACTATTATTAAAACCCCAACATAATGCAAACATCACTTAAAACCACCATCATACAACATACTTCTTTCACATTCCTGACTGTACCTTGACAGAATTGCTACAAGCTGGACTGTATGAGGTGATACAGAATTTGAATCAAATCTTCAATTGATAAATGGTTTCTTTAGCATCTCAAAAATATCAAAAAAACTAGGCAAGACTCCACTACCTCTCAACACCTCAAATCATTGAATGAAACTTCACAAAAACTCATGATTATCTTCCCTTCTTGACTGTGTTGACAGGGTTTTCAAAATCCCGTGCAATACAACTGATAACCTATAGATAAGTAACCAATATCAATTATATTCAAAGGAAGAACAACCATATAAAAAAGTTCACATACCACTAAACCAAAAATATTCCTTCAAAGAATTCTTTCTATATTGATATCAAAGCATACAAAATAGACAGGTACATAATTTTAACAAAAGGGAGACAGTTTCTCAATATTTCCTCTTTCTTGCTGTTTCATCCACTCTAACCCTGCCTCCTTTCCAGATTCTTCTCCTCTAACACCCTACTCTACGCACACTCTAACCTCTTTTTGTATTCAATGCCTCTTATTATACTAATCATGAAAGACAAACCTCCAAATCTTGACAGCCCACGTTGAAGGGCAGTTACAACCTCTATTTTCTTGGCTTATGTTGCTCCTTGCCATGACTTGCACGTTATAACACATCAGACCACCTCTTAGGACCTTCTATGAACCATTTACAAACATTTACTAACATTAGATTTCCCCCAAGACTCTAAAACTCCCAACAAGCTAGACTAGAAAATTCAAATTTTCAAATTATGAAATTTGGCGGGAAAATCAAAAAGACCTATGAACACAAAACTCTAAGACTCTCAATCACTCCAAGACATCCTAGGGGACCTAATAAGACCCCTCACACTGATCCAAGACCAAAAAGGGTCAAAATGAATCCTTTAAACACAATTACATTGTTTTCACCTTGTGATGCTCTGCATCATTCCTGGCCTGATCACAAAGTACTAGAGCTTGATCGGCATCTTGAACGGAATAGAGAAGCTGGCCTGATTGGAAGGGAATAGAGCTTGATTGGATACGAAGACTCCACCTGATCGGCCCCCATCATGAATACTTGATTGGCCTCCAGCTCTTGACCAGCATGTCAAGGTGTGAGCAATAGTGAACTGCTCTCTCAATGAGGCTAGACCATTGGAAGAGCAATCGACTAATGGGTCTCAAACAAGGACTCGACCAATGGAAGAGAGATTTGAAATAATTTATTGAGTAGTTTGATAAGGATTTTGTAAATGACTTTTTATCATCATTAAGAAGAGTATTTAACTGTCCATTTTCATCTTTTTCTTTAGTTTCAATGATATCTAAAATTTTCAGGTCTCGTCTCTTTTAATTGACATTTGTTCACAAAATAGTAAGATACATTTTTTGGTCCCTTATATGCTTAGAAAATAAATTGTCTCCATCATATATTTGTCCCCCTTGTTGTTGAAGAATTATATTTCCTTAGGAAAAAGGTTGAGTAATTTGCTCCATCTCTAAGGGGAAATAAGTTTTTTCACATAATCCCAGACTTATCAAGCTTATACAAGCTAAGGGCCAAAGCTAAGTCCTTGGGATAAGAAGTTGTCATGAAATACATTTACTAGTTGCTTCAAATGAAAACATAATCATTTTTTGTTTATGTTTTACGAGATCATCTTTCATAAAACCACTTTATATGATGCCCATTGCATCCACGAACATCTCCATTGACATCTCAAGGATGCTTACAAGGGAATGTGTTTGATTGGTATTGAAGTTGAATGTATTCAGCATAATTGAGCATTCGTGAAAGCAAGCATGTTTTAACCCATAGTAGGTCCTAAGGCATAATAACAGGGAAGAGTGATCTATGCCAGTTTTAAGTTTAAATGCTGTGTTAATAAGCACATGTCAGGATTTATGCCAATGAATTTTTTTTGAGTTCTTTCATGTATGTTTTTTGTATTGGCATGAAGAATCAAAACCCATGAGCATCACACTTAGCTTTGCATGATAGTTAACTGCAAGTTAATACAAAAAAAAATATAATATCTTAGTATGACAGCAGGGCCATAATATCATTAGGATTATAGCATGTAAAACTAAAGTTTTGTAAGAATGCAGGGGGGATTGCGTATTTAATGAACTTCTTTATTGATCATTTACTGATATACAATCACAAGGAATCTTGCCTTAGGATTTGAGACAATGATTCCCATGATATAAGTCATCAAGTCCATGAATGATTGAACAGAGTTCTGAACACCTCCCACCACACCACGATCTGATTCTGGAACAGAGTCCTGCAACCACCTTCCACAAGTTAGAACGGAAAATATTACAAGTATAAATTTCCTAAGCTTGATTTGCAATGCTTCAGGTATTCAGTCAAATTTAGTGATGTATTTTTGTAGCAAATATCATCAATGGCTACATCTTTAGTTATTAGGAAAGGTTTTTGGTGTCTCTAAAGTTAGGAAAATGTTGGGGCTCATCCAAAGCAATCTAATGAGTTAAGCAAATATAAATGTCTGAGTTTATTTAAACAAGTAAATTATTGCCTAATCATGAAAAGAGCTCACAAATATTGAAGGAACTTGCCACAAAAATTAAACATTTTCATTTTATGCTATTGGAGCCATAACTAACTACTATTCACTAACAAATGATTATTTCCATCGACCCAAGAAGGCCTTACACCACAAGAGAAGGCATTCAAACTAATAAAGGAAATCCTGAGATCAGACATGCAACAGAGAGCACAATCTAGGTCCCAGAGGAAGTGATGGCAGTATGATAACTCATTCATGACCTCATTATGACATTGACATTTATCTAAGATGAAATTTATAATATATTTGGGTATAAACACAACCATTCTTCTCCTGGTTGGTCAGGCCATTTTGACATCATTAATTACCCTTGTACAGCTCGCTAGGCCGATCTATGCCATGTTAGAGCAGATAAAGTGCACATAATGCGTATAAATGCCAATAAATGAACTCCATCAAATGTATCATTCAAGTGAGTTTCTCTCTTTTTGAACAGCAAGGATATTGAGGGCAGACTAGGGGATTAGGAAGCTCTGTATTAGTCAAATTGGCACAGCCCGTGGTGACATTCAAAGCTGTCAGATTGACTTTTACTCATATTGACCCCTTTGACCACTGTTGACTAAAATATACTGCTTTTTTAACCCAAATCTACAGTTAGGAGGGGTAAGCATGCCGGACGTCCAAGAGAAATTATCAAGTAGGCCATCTTCCTTCTTCTATATAGATGGAGATGGGGCCCCCTGACTTGCCCAAACTAAATAACTATTGTGTTCCTGCCTCTGGACCTTGCCGTGATTCTCTTCTCCTTGTCCACCACAACATCCTTGCCCCCGCCGCAATCACTTGCATCTTCTACTCCCGGACACTCATCTATGCTTGTAGGCAACTTGCTATTTGACCATTGACCAACTATAGATATAAATTTTGATTCATTTTAGAAGGTAAGTTAACAGTTGACCTTCTTTGACTGTAGGAATTTGCTTTTGACAAGTAAATGTTTTATGTGATTTGACCAAGAAAGAAATGCAACTTGACATTTAGCTTTGACTGCTATATTGGACCATCAGTTGACTATATGGTCATAGTCGACTGCCATATATGCTAATTACCGTTTCATAAATGATTTAGTTTACATTACCGGATACGTCCCCCCAGCCCTGGGAGCGTGGGGGAAACGCTCCTAGATATGGGAGCGCGGGGATACACCCAGGGAGCATCTCTGGGCTGTGGATACGCCCGGATACGTCACCCAGACGTATCCAGGCGTATCCACAGCCCAGGAACGCTCCTTGGGCATTTCCTGCAAATTATTTTTTATTTTTTTCAATTTTGCTCAATAAAAAGTCAAACACAGACTTCAAAAAAAAAAAAAAAAAGTATGAAAACACCTCTGCAGTTTCAATGGCTGGTTGTGTTTGACTGTTTTCAAAATGGGAGCCTCAGTCGATTCATCTGTATCTTCATTATTAGGGCTGTATACAACAGCTGTGAAGGTTGCCAGAGCAAGTCAGCAAGTCTTCAGTTATTGGATCGCGTTTCAGCCTTGCCAAAATAAAGGAAATAAATGTCTGTAACATGATCAAGATGAGGGAGAGGCTTATCCTTTATGTCCCAAAAATATGGTTCTCCAGGACTCTTTCTGTGCAGTACATACGGTAAGATCATTTGCACAGGTATAATACAAAAGCTCAACTCGTGAATAAGCTCAAAGAACAGAACAGGGCATAGTCTTAAGTTCATTTAACATCAGGTCATCTCATTGTAATCTTCACCAAACTGCAGAGAGTATATCTTCTTTTGTCTTTATTTTTGTCCATGTATTGTAAATTGTAACATTTGCACTATGTACTTTTAATAATAAATAAGACTAATCTAAGTTCGACAATTGAATATTATGATATTTGGCATTGAATTATTAGTATGTTTTGTGGTTATTTAACGTATTATGTTTCCTCTATGCATATTATGTGGTTGATTTTGCTTATATGGCTATATTTTTATATCCAAACCCCCCCGAAAAAAAATCCCCGTATCCCCATATCTGATTCTCATACCGTATCCGTATCGCCAACGTAGTAATTACTGCATTGGTTTATTCCTAGTCAAGACATTTGTAGGTTGCTTTGTCAGGAAATTGATTGGTTCATTCCCAATGACAATACCTAAGTCATCATGTGGGGATGTTAATTGGTTTGATCCCAGTTGAGATGCCTAAATCATCCCATGAAGATGATAATTGGTTAGTTGCAGTTGAGAATGCCCATGTGACTATGTGGAGAATAGTGAATGGTTTGATCCCAGTCAAGAAACCTAAGTTGCCTTATTCAAGAGGATGTTGAAAGCTTCTAAAGAATATCTATTGTCATCTCTATTCGGGTCAGCACCCATATACCCTCCCATGGAGATATTTTCATGTTTTCTTTCCCTTGAAGATGCTTGTGAGGCATCTATAGAAGACAAGCATGATGAAGTAACATGGGAAATTGTATTGTTGTATTTATGAATTATTGTTAATATATGTTTGTTACAAGATAGATGGTAAAGGCCACTAGGTTGGAGTCCAAGATTAGTCTTGCCTTTTTGGAAATGAATGTCAAGGGATGCCTATCCTCAGGCATGCTTTGGTGATGTTCCTCATTTGTCATACTTCTGTTGGGTTGCTAATATTGGTGGTTGTTTGCAAGTATTGATATAGTCAAACATTGATCTCTTTTATTTTTATTGTTTGCAGGTATCCGGGTGGAAGGATCTGTGACAGTGGTATTAAAGGAAATTAACTTTTTTGTCACACATCCACACCAACAAATGGAATTTAGTAAACTTTGATTGCATGGATGGCATATTAACGAGGGTTCAGGTTAGTAGAAAATTACCTTTAGCTGTGTTATTTGGTGAAGGTAAGTTCCTGCTAAAGCTTTGTATCTCAAGGAGTCAAATTAAACTAGAAATTAGTAAACAAAACCCACCCCACTAGGTCGAAAATCAACAACACAATGGACAAGAAATTCCAACCTCAAAATGACATCTTCGAGGCTTCAAGGCAACAATTAGAACTTATAAAATAGTTATTGTTAAAAACATGCGACAAGACAGCAAAAACGTTAGTAGTTAGAATCCCTCAAATATATAATGTCTTAAACCTTTAAACTGAGACCCCATGGTTCTAAACAAACCCAAATACAATAGCAAAAGCCATAGCACTAGCCTTCAAAATGGAGAAATCTAAGCAAAAATAAAAGGATATTGACCCATATACATAAAATAATGTTTTAGAGAAGAACATTGAGGGGCAAAGATATAGGTGGATCAACACTACATCAAAGAATTACAAATTCATAGAACAACATGCAAAGACAAATAAAAGGTGTTGAGCAAGACAAATAGTATTAGTGAGCTAAAGTTCGCATGTTTGAAACTGCATGTAGTAGGGATCTCTGCTAGGGTTTGGAGAATACGGTGCTTGGCATAATAGTTTTATCTGGAGGTTTCTAGACTTCAGATCCAAGGTTCCTGTTGTCAACCTGGAGTTGCACCCTGAAACGAAGACGTTTTGAAATGGATAATCCTCTCTCCAATTGAAACAATGGGATCTTCTCACGAGAGTGGGTGCCTCAATGGTGAGAAGAACCTCCAGAGAAGGCTGGTTCCTATAAGATGTATCAATGCGGATCTCTACTCTGTGTTGCGGACTACCATGAAAAAAGGAGAAAGAAACTTGAATGGGAAATCCTACCTAATGACGCTGATACCCCAGAATGTTGATCCACCCTACTTGGAACCTTGAAAACTAAACAAACAAGGGAAAAAGAATACCTTTGATTTCAATTGATCACTATGCATAAGTATTTCATGAGAAGGTTCGATCCAATGACAAAAACGTGAGGGAAAATGATAGAGAGAGGTCTGATACAAGACACTTTGCAGCCACCTAACATCCACTTACAGCTTCAGCAAAAGACATATAAAACACTGAACATAACCTGCATAACATGATAAGCTAGCAACTAGGTACGAGTCAGAATTTGAGAAGGGAGAGAAATCTACCACGTATGCAAATTGCTGAATGAATGTACACTATGCCAGCACTTGAAATCTAAAAGTACAATCCTTCTATTGATTAAAGAGGTTACACAACTCACCAATGGCAGAGTCTGGTCTTACCAAGAGAGGGATGGATTTTACAAGGCTGAAAAACCATTAATATAGAAAATTACAAAAAGCCAAGAGATTGGCGTTGAAAAATAGAGAGGGAGTAAACTCAAACTAACTCAGCCTTTACAAAAGTCTATTTTGCTTTGCATAAAAATTCCTTGCATTGAAAGAAGAAGAAGACAAGCTTTGGATGCATGAAATCTACGAATAGATGTCTTGACTTGAAAACCAGTCAACTCTAAAACAAGATTAGTCAAATCCACTCGAACCGCCGGAACGTTTTAAGCTTTGAGACAAACGAGAGTACGTGCATGGAATTTCTGGCTATTTGAGACGTTCAACACTTTGCCCATTCATCATGCAAGACAACTTTATTTTCAGAATTGAAGCATGCTTGTTTTCTTAAACATGTTCACTTCGTTGGAGTCACTCACGTTAGTCTGTGCATGATCTTTCTTCATCATGCGTTTGTCTTACTGTTCATGCTTATGTCCATGTTCAGTTCTGCTTCAGTCTTGTTTGGCTTTTCTCGTGTTCATGCTATTGATCATGCTCATTTCAATTTGTGTTCTCTGGCTTTTCCCGTGTTTTGCTTTAATTTGGGATTTGGGCTTTATTTTGGTCGGGCCTCTGTGTTTTTTTCCTGTGCTTGGCATTTTATTTTCTCTTTTTTGGCCTTTGCTTACGCTTTAGCCTTCGGGCTTTTTGATCTGTCTGAATTCCTTCGGACTTTGTTGAAGGAATTCATTTCCTTCTGTGCCTTTGCTTTTATTTCTATCAGGGTTTTGTCCTCTCGAATTCCTTCGGAAATTCTGTCTAAAGGAATTTCTTCGGACAAAAAGTCCGAAGGAATTTGTCTCATTTGGCTATCCGAGAAATTTGCTTTTGTCCGTCGCTTTATGAAGGTGCCCTCCACAAGGGCTTCTGCTTCCCAAAAATGCCCTTCGGGCTTTTTGATTTGGTCATGTATTTGGCTTTGGTGCCCTCCACAAGGGTATGTTCTTCCAGAAGTGCCCTTCGGAAGAATTGTAAAGGTCCACTTCGCTGCAAAGTGTCCTCCGCAAGGGCTATTCGTCCTCAAAAGTGCCTTTCGGAACTTTTGAAAGGGTCCTGCCACCGACCAAGTGCCCTCCACAAGTGCAGGTGTCCTTCGAAAAAATTGATTTTGTCCTTCAAAACTTTTGCCAAGGTCTTCTTCGTGCTTGAAGTGTCCCCCGCAAGGGCACATACCTTCGGGGTTTTCGAAAATGACCCTTCAGGAAAAATGAAAGGCCCTCTCGCTGCTTGACTGCCCTCCGCAAGGGAGTTGCCCTTTGGAAAAATTGATTTTGTCCTTCGAAACTTTTGCTAAGGTCTTCTTTGTGCTTGAAGTGTCCCCTGCAAGGGCACATACCCTTCGGGGTTTCTAAAAATGACCCTTTGAAAAAAATGAAAGATCCTCTCACCGCCTGAGTGCCATTTGCAAGGCAGTTGCCCTTTGGGCTTTTTGAAATTGTCCTTCGGATGAATTGTCTATGTTTTTAGAAACATAAAGTGAACCAACCCGAAGGGTACATACCCTTCGGGACTTTTGAATTGGACCTTCCTGAGGGGCAAGTGCCCTTCGGGTCTTTTCAACTGTGTTTTTTCCTTTTTCCTTCGGACAAAAGTCCGAAGAAAATAAACTTTGAATGACTGCCACTTAGTCATTTTTTTTGGAATTTTATACAATCCTTTGAGAGTTCTTTCTCTCGGACAAAATGTCCGAAGAAATAGTCCTCTTATAGCCCGAAAAAAATCCTTGGGAAGACAAAATAAATAAACTTACAGCTTGTATGTCTTGGCTGTATTTGCACAGATGGCTGTAATCAGAAAGCTCCTTGGAAACCTCTGAATGACTAAAATTCACCTGGCTGTAGATGGCCACTTTGGCTTGGCTGTAAATGCACATATAAGGACCCCAAAACTGATTCACAAGACAAAATTGGCACCATAGCAAAGTTCTGAATAGTAGGGGTGACAATTTGCCCTGTGGGGGGCAAAATTGTCAACAGTTCTTGGCCTTGGATTTGTTCTTAATTTAGTTCTTGGGATGTCTAGAGGCAAGGGGGACACTTTAATACCCCAGGCCCTTCTTTTTTTCAAATTTTTATAGGGACTAATTTTTCCTCATTAGCCATGGTTACGGAAGCAAGCATTGGCGCAATAGAAAAACAAAATATCGGCATGGACTATAATACCCTGAACATGTGCTTGGAAGCAATGGAGATCTCAATCCTAAGTTGGATTCAGAAAAATTGCGTGACAATATTGTGATGTTGTCTAGTCAAGGGTTAATCTGTAGACTCCTTGGGATCAATGTGTCCCTCGATGATTAGTATTCTTGTGTGAACAAAAATTGGAAAATGCGAGGGAAAAATGAGATTTATTGTGCCCATGGGAATATTTCATTGTAGTATTTGCAAATGAGGAGGATCGATAGAGGATTTTTCAAGGAGGCCCTTGGTTCTTTCAAAATTTAGGTTTTTATGAAGATTTGACCCTTTGATTCAGACCTACGGAGGAGATGCCTACCAATGGCCCAACATGAATCAAGTTGGAATGAATCTCTTTGATCAGATTGAATTTTTTCTTGGGCAATTTCTGTACTTTGAAGATGAATGTTGTCCCAGGCCTTGCTAGCTATGCCATGATCTCTGTGATGTTGGATCTTAAAATCTCTCTTCCAATAAGCATCGCGCAAAAAATAAAATCAGTAAACAAAACAATAAGAGATTTGGGGTGGAAAATACACTAAGTTATTGTTGGCAATTTTTGACCCCACAGGTCAAAAATGACACCCTTACCATTTGAAGCTTTGCACTTCATACTAATTTTGCCTTGAAGGTTTTTTTCATGTTGCTCAGAGTAGTTCAAAGAAGCAAGAAAAGGGTCATTTTCGAGAAGAAAGTCATTTTCAAAAAGGCAAAAGGTGCACTTCAAAAAATCCGAAGGGTGCATATCCTTCGACAGAGGTTCATTTTCAAGTTTGCTGAAGGGTACTTTCCCTTCGGAAAGACCATTCCAAAGATTTTCGAAGGGTAGTTACCCTTCGGAAAAGTTCATTTGCACAAGTCGAAGGGTCTTTTTCTCAAGAAGTGGTCCTCTTCTCAAGAAGCGGTTCTCTTCAAAATTTCCAAAAGGTACTTTTTAACTTTTCCAAAGGGTATGTTCCTTTCGGAAGGGCCATTTTCACAAAGGAAAAAGGTACTTTTCAAGTTTCCTAAAGGGTATATTCCTTTCGGGAAGGTCTCTTTCAAAAAGCCGAAGGATTTTTTCCGAAAAGTACCCCAAGCAAAAGTCTACGGAAATTGCTCAAAAGGAAATGCCTAAAGGAAATAACTCAAGGAATCGACGTGCCCGCAAATGTCAAAATTTGAGCCCCAGCAAGTAGTTGTTGGTATTCAAAAGATCAAAGGGTTCGTCAAGATTTCCGTGAGCTTGACACTTGTTGAGATCTCACGATAAAAGATCAATGACATGAGTGATAGTCAAACAGTCAACAAATCTGGAGGGCTAATCAGTCAGGAACAAATGGCATAAGCCCATCCAACTGGTAGGAGATCGACAACTCGTGGGCATCCATGCACAAGCAGGTCGACGGACATGCAAAAGGCCAAGGGGGTATCGATTTTAATAGAAAATATATAAGTCCAAAACAATAGTAAGGAGCTCGCCAGGTTTTAAATGCAAGAGATCAAATCGTGTACACTTGGTAGGAACATGTAGCTACCCACGACATGGCTCTCTTAGATCCAAAAAGGGAGACTTGAATGCGCGAAGGGCTCAAGAAGATTTACGGTGATCATGGACGGTTCATTTCATGGTCAAGCAATTGCACGCTCTAAATAAAAAAGAGAGTTCAAGGACACAATGGTGGTTATGTAATGAACCTCACTAGTAGGATCACCAAAACACTAATATTGCACTATGGACTTTTGTCAAACAATTGGCAAGCAATCAACTATACTGCTGTAAGTGTAAACTGAATATGAAATTGTTAAGCAACAAATCCACTCAACTCAATGATTCAAAAATCAGTGCCAATATATTCATTCAATGGAGATATAGATCCTTTTTCAATAGATTGCAACTTTTAGATTTCAACAAGACATCTTAGCACTCCCAATGCAACTAGATGCAAATAATATCCTTTCTTATTATGGACGGAATACAAAGGCTTGGCACATAATTGAGTCTCTATTATAGATATGCAAATGTAAATAGAACCTTTCCCTAGAATCACTAATACAGCTGTGTACAAATTCAGTGACTAAAAATGTAAACCCTCATAACCAAAATAAGACATGTGATCATCAATTGGCATTGTTTATTAGATATGCAAATGACTGGTATAGCAGTTATCAAATCCTTATAGCAAGAATGTATCTTACAAACATGTACCAAGCAATGACAATTAAGAAGAGGAACCTAGACTATGCCGTTAATTACAATGGATGTATTGTTGTTGCTGATGAAATCAGAACCTCACATGAATTTGCTGATGGCAATAATGAAACCCGATCTGTATGTTGTGCCCAAATGCTGTCCGTACACTGCCCATAATGTTTTCCGTACACTGCTGCAAGTACAAGCCGTACCTTACTGACTGGTGCGATTTTGATATTAATTTGTCTTCACTAACAAGTGCCAAAAATGCCATGAACATGAACGCCTAGGCTAGGGTAAATGCCTCCCACGATATAAAAATCAATCTCCTAGCCAAATAGGAGTTATGAACAAAAAAATAGGTTCAAGATGTGAATTGCAGTATGCTGAAAATGCCACCAAAACTTCTAAAATGATCTTCAAACAATGTCAATGCAATCCTCCTGGTAAATGGATGAAGAACAAGTTTATTTGCAACCAAAATTCTCAAATCCTTAATAGAGTCTGAGGACTCCAAATATATCGAAACTCAGTCCAAGATTGAATACTCAAGTGAAGCTCAACATGAAATGGTTGAATACCACTTCCAATGTGCAACCCTTCAGAAGCTATTTCACCTCCTCAGTTATGCAATCTCTTGAGAGGTATCGTTCTCAAGGATTATGCTGAATATTTGCAAACTATCAAGCCCCACAAATGCTCAAGAAGACTCAATGAGAAAATAGATTCCGATGCCAAATGAGAGACCCATGGGGTCTATTTATTCATTTTTTTGGAAACTTCCTCTAGAAGCCCCATAATATTCTTATAAAATCTCATTGTACTTTTTAGATAAAAAGTAACTTTATAAAATAAAAGTGCACCTTAATTTGAAAATATAACATTTTGGCCCCATATAAAAAAGTAATAATAAAATATAATGTCTCCAAGAGCATAATGAGCCATCCAATCACCAAGTAAACGCAAAAATGACTCTCTCATCACCACCATCTACCTACGAGAATTTGGAATAGGCAAATCCACGTAAAGTGTCATGTCGTACTAGAGAGGGGACATGACAGGTTACAGCCATTTATGACCCCTCTTTGTCCTCTCACGCAAGTCCCTTCTTCTCTCATCCTTTTCTGCTATATATAGAGGCCTTTGAGCTTTAAAACTTATCCCTCGACTGGTGATAGAGTGATTCTGTCAAAATCGCTTTGTAAACACTCTCTTGAAGCAATAAGATGAATTTTCTGATTCTAGTTTGAAGTCAAGTGTACATTATTGGAGTTTAACTTGTAGATGTATGCCCTTTTTCATCATCTGTAAATTCTCTACGTATCTTGCTTTAATTCTTTTGGTTCCTTGCAGGTTGTGTGAAGTGTTAGACATTGGTGTCTTTCTTGAAGTGTCATAAGTTATAGTGTCTCACTCAGACCTATTTCTTTCTGTCCTTCGAACTACAGGGTTTTCCTTCGACCTCCACACAAAATACTTATGCTTGTGGCCTTGAGATCGGATTAGATTAGTCTGTCTTGAGTAGTTGTTAAGGTTTCTGTTGACGCTGTGGATTGCACCCTTGAAAGAAGACTCGGCTTCTCTCTTCCACGCGACACAATGGAGACTTTCCTCTTGCTATGGGTATGGCAAAACTGAGGAAAGAATCTTTAGATAAGGGCTAGCTCCCTTTGATGCATCTTTGAGGTCTTTGACTACTACTTGTTAATAATGGGAGGGGGATGAAAAGGGAGAAGGATATAACCAAAACAGAAACCTATCTAAACGGTGATGCACCAAATGATTGTGATCTACTCAGCTATATCAACACTTCAGACCAAAAGGGGGTGAACAGACACTTTATCTGACAAAACGACCAGATTGTAGGGCGATTTAACATGGAGGCTTAATGAAGACAAAGTAAAAGAACTTACCACAGGCGCTACAAAAACACACTGTCAGATAACTACTCTTCTGTCTCTATGCTCCAAATGAAGCACTTCCTATAAACCTGCAGAAATGGCCTTGGCTACATTGGATATATTGGTGTCAATCTATGAAAGCATCAAGCTAAAATGACTGAACACAGAGTTGATACACAGACATACTCAGAAGTATAACTAGTTAGATAGAGGTAAAACGCATTCTATTGATTCAAAGGTAAAATTTGGCAAGGCTTCGCCTTACACAAGTGAGAGATATCATTTCTCTACTGAGAGGTTACAATATATAGCATGAAGAGAAAGACTTTTGGCGCCTTCCAGAGCAAGCAGCCCATATTGCATTAAACACCTAGGAAGAAGGAAGTTCGCTAAAGGAACCATGTTGTAGATGTCACAAGTCTTGACTTTGGTGGTGCTTAAACCGTATTAAATGTCACTGCAAAAGCATGGGTCGCTTGATTGTTTGAATGACAAGGCTGCCCCTTTTTATGAGACTTATGCAATTATCTGCTTATCAAGGCTTAGACGAAGAAAAATAGGCCGTGCTATTGAATGCTTGCGCTCTTCGATGACCACTTGGTGGAGACTATTTTATCCGCAACAATAACTTCTCTGCCAATGCTTTCTGTGTGCCACCTGGACTATTCTATTCATTTTTGCGCTTGGCCTTTGTCTTTTCCTGGCAACTCGGCCCTCAGGGCTCTCTTTTATCTCCTCCTGGCTCTTCGGACTCCTTTCTCGGTGGGTCACTGAGTTTCTAAGGAAAGTCTGCATTGTGCCGCATGGAAGAGAGAAGCCAAGCATTCTTTCAAGGGTGCAATCCACAGCGTCAACAGTTTTTAGCAAGCCTGATGGGACCAATTTTAATGCTCAGAGAAGTTCCAAGATTGGTGCTGGTCTTGTTACTGCAAGAATGAACAACCAACCCAAATTTGGCGACTCCATTTTCAAGAACATCAGTCTCTGATCAGAGATCAGCCTGACATCCCATGCCTAAGGTCACTACAAGATCTTCTGCCAAGGGTGTCCCTTTTGAATTCGTTGAGCTGTCCTTAAACTCAGCAAGGTGGCTAAGGTTTGCAAGGACTCGTCCCTATATAGCAAACCAATTTCTCAGACCTACCATAAAATACACTTACACAAGAAGGCCCCGGTTGAACTCTGTCATCGCCATGGCTTTACTTTTTGTAGCCTTCCATGGTCAGAGCCCTTTAAACCTTCTGCATTATGACCCAATTCCAGGGACAGCCCTTAAGAGTGTTCCTCCTTTTAATGGAGAGAGGCCTATTACCGCTATTGAGTATATCAGAAGTATCGCCAACCTCTGTAACATTCATAATGTCACTGAAGAGAACATAGCCATTAGGTTGTTGGCATTGTCTTTTAAGGGTAAAGTTTTACGCTGGTATGGAACTTTGCCTATGAATTCAGTCGACACATGGAATGAATTAGGCACTCTCTTGACAAACAGATTTGGAGAGAAGAGTGACCACCTCTCTCTTGCTGAGCAATTAACCACCATAAAAAGAGCTCCACATGAATTCATGCAGGATTTCAATACCAAGTTTCAAAAAACCTGGGACAAAATCCCCATTTTAGTGAGGCCAACCCCAAGCTATGCTTTTCTCTATTACTTGAAAGCTTTGAACAATGACATTATTGTCATGATACAGTCCATGGGAGAACAAGTGTTACTTGCTGCTTATGAGATAGCCATAGCCACTAAAAATTGCCTGGTGCAAGCAGGAAAGATAGCCCCTAGACCTCATATGCCACTCTTTCCTGAATTGCCACCTCCAATTCAGACTACTGCACCCACCTTAGCTCTTCTGCCTGGCGTAGAAAAGCCGACTGCTACCTCGCCCAATGACCTCCATGAAGTTAAGAGCTTGTTACAAAGCGTGACCAACGAATTACTGGCTCTCAAAAGGCAACAAGCTCAAAACTATCGGCCGAATCAGGGATACTAGTAGTTAGAACAAACAAGTAGACCCCATTTTCAAAATTATAATCAAGGACAGGGTCAGTTTGCACAAGCCAGACCATATCAAGGTTATAATCCAGACACTCCTTCATCGTCCAAAGCTCTTGTTCCTACTCAAAATAATCTGGTACAGAAACAATCTAATTGCCCACCTCTGAGATACGGTCAAGAACATGTTGCTTATACAAATGAGTTTCCAAATCAATATGTGAACACGCAAGACAACCAAACAGCCTAGTTTCCAAGTTTTGAGGCGTCAATACAACTTGAAACGGACAACAGGCAGGCTCAGTCTGATTCCACTCTCATGAATCACCTGGAAGGTGAATTCTATGCAATAAATTGTGTGAGCAACATGAACAACCTGGGTGATTATGTTGCAGCCAACACTAGGTCCAAAAGGAGAGCTATGGAGGAAGCTCAGGCAGTTGCCCAAACGTCTACAACATCTTCTTCATCACATGTGAACCAGAAATTTTCAAATTACAGGCCACCAGTTGCATCCCCAGCTTCTCGGCCTTGTGCCTCAAGCTGCAAGCGCCCCCAAAGAAAATTTAAAAGGGAGCAACCCTCCGATCAATGTGGTAGACCAGATGAAGAAGCTGCACATGAATATCTCTATGAGATTCATTAGCAATATCGGAACAAAAGGACATACTCCAGAAGGAATCACATGGGCTAAATGAACAAGCCATCCCAATAAAGGATGATAATGTTTTGATTATGAATGGGCACCCTTCCATAACAAGCCAAGCAAAGAAGGATGAAAAGGTTCCTCCTTTTTACCTATCCTTAGTCATTGGAGATTTTCTGGTTCACAATTGCATTATTGATAGTACCTCAGTAATGCTCAAAAGTACCTCAGTAATGCTCAAATATATAACGGATAAGCTAGGACTCAAATACGAAGAGATGACCAAGGGATTCCTGCAGCGAGATGGATCACCAGCTAAGACACTAGGAGTGGTACAAGGCTTGAATCTAACGCTGCATACCTATCCAACTTTCTTAGTTCCCCATGACGTGGTAGTGGCGGATGTTTCTCCCTACTTTACTCTCTGCTTATCCAGGGATTTCACATCTAAAATAGGTGGGTACCTAGTAGCAAACTGGTCTTACATGGTTTTTAAAACCAAATATGAAATTAAGATCAAGATTGAGTCGGAGCCAATCCACATAGATCATCTGGAGCCGTACTCACTCAAGGCGGCGAATGTTTGCTATGCCATCATTGATGAAGATGAATTTCAAATGGACCAATCTCCGCCCTCTTCTCTTGAAGGAGTTGCTGATCTGCTCTTAACAAATGGGAAAGTGACAATTTTGAACATGACCCATACAAATTCATAGAAGAGGCAGGTCTCGAAATTTATTGCATGCATGAAGAGGGTACTTTTGTGCCAAATTTGATAAAAGCAAACCAAGAGAGCTTGGGTTTATGGCAACTCTTTTTCGATGGCTCAAGATGCAAATTGGGAGCTGGTGGTGGTGTAGTGCTAATTTCATCCTCAAAAGAGAGATACTTCTCAACTTTCAGATTCTAAGTTTCCTGCACTTGCAATGTTGCAGAATATGAGTCCCTCATTCATGGTTTGGAGTGGGCAAGGAAAAGAGGAATTAAAAAATTGTAGGTTTTTGGAGACAGTGAGTTAATCGTAAATCAGGTAAGAGGCCAAAATCTGACAAAGAATTCCTTGCTTAAGTCTTACAAGCACAGGGTGTGGGACTTAGTGGAGAGTTTCCTTGCTTTCAATGTTAATTCCATTTCAAGAGAGCAAAATAAGCAGGCAGACAGACTAGCAGCAGTTGGTGCCCAGTTTGACATTCCCAAGGAGATAGGTCGAGACAGCAGTCCATGCCATTTAAAAGTGGTAATCAGACCCTTCGTGCCTGATAACGTCACCAATTGGCAAGTGTTTGACAGTGATCAGTAGATAGCGCTCTTTTTGCAGGGGGAGGCTGAGTTTGCTTCCAAGAATCAAGCCAAGTTGCACAAGCAGTATGGTGGCCAGATTGTTCAGCGAAAGAACAACAAACTTCCCAAAGGCTTGGTCACTCTCGAAAGCATCTTCAACGAGGATGACCAACTAAAAAATGACAAAGTATCACAATCGAGAAGAAAAACTACGAAAAAGTTGAAATATTCAAAAACACATTGCTTGCACTTGGGAAGGTATGTACAAATGATGAAAGGCATGCTTTCATTTTTTTATGTCAAGAGTTTGCCGATGTTTTTGCTTGGGAGTATAGCGACTTGAAGGGTTTTGACCCAAGCTTGGCCCAACACACCATTGAGCTAGATGAAGGCGCCAAACCCATCAAACAAAGACAAAGGCTTATTAATCCGAAGATTGAGCCTTTCATGCGGAAGGAACTCACCAAGCTGATTGAGTCTAGGATCATATTTCCTATCAAACACTCTTCTTAGCTAGCCAATCTAGTCCCTGTTAGAAAAAAGAATGGAGAGATCAGATTATGTGTGGATTTCAGAGACCTCAATAGAGTCTCATTGAAAGACCACTATCTCCTCCCAAGTATGGAACAGATCCTCCAAATGGTGACAGACAGCGAGCGTTTCTCCCTCCTAGATGGGTATTGAGGGTACAATCAAATTCTAGTGCAAGATTGTGATCCGTATAAAACAACCTTCACTACCAAGTGGGGAACTTTTGCTTACCAAAAAATGCCATTCAGACTGTCAAATGCTGGAGCTACCTTTCAGCGAGCCATGGACATGGCTTTCTAGGGCTTGATAAATAAAATTGTATTGGTCTATCTTGCCGACATGACAGTGCTCTCTAAGGAGGTAGGCCAACATCTGGAACACCTGAAGCAAATCTTTGAGAGGTGTAGAGAGTTTGGTATCTCTCTCAACCCAAAGAAATGTGTGTTCGCTGTCCACGAAGGTAAACTCTTTGGCCATGTGGTTTCAAAGGGGGACTTGACTATTGATCCAAAAAGAGTATGCGCCATCCTAGCGTTGTCCTTACCTAAGCATAAGAAAGGTCTGCAAAGCTTCTTTGGTAGGATAAATTTTATTAAGACATTTATTCCTAATTTTGCCGAGATAGTCAAGCCACTGACTTCCATGCTGAAGAAAGACGACAAGTTTGCATGGACAGCACAAAGGAAGGATAGTTTTGAAGGGATCAAGCAAGCTATTGCTTAGGTTCCTACTTTGATCAGTCCTGACTTCACCAAGGATTTCAGCATTTACACCTTCGAAAATGAAGAGGTAATCTCCGCCATGCTTTCTCAAGCAAATGATGAAAACCTTGAACAACCTCTTGCATTCTTCAGCCAAGGTCTAGAAAGTTTCAAAATCCGGTACACATGTTGAAAAGCAAGTGCTTGCAATCATA
This sequence comes from Torreya grandis, assembly GCA_037957365.1. Taxonomy (NCBI): domain Eukaryota; kingdom Viridiplantae; phylum Streptophyta; class Pinopsida; order Cupressales; family Taxaceae; genus Torreya; species Torreya grandis. Next base: position 791,287 of record JARHVA010000775.1, on the reverse strand, counting down.
CAGAGCCTAAAAAAATTCAGACATATGCTATCAAACAACAAGGTTCATGTCATGGTGCCACATCCCAGTGTCAAGGATTTCTTGATTAGCCGTGATTTAAATGAAAAGAGGGCAAGGTGGATCACTAAAGTAATGGAATATGACGTGGATATCAAAACCACCAAGCTGGTAAGGGGAAAAGGGCTGTGTGAACACCTTGCTACAGACCTTAAACAACAAAAAGAGGACATTTTGCTACTCCATGATGAAGCTACAATAGAAGAACCAACAGTCATGAGGGACTGGGCATCAGACATGACACGTTTCCTTCTCACCGGTGAGTGCTCACAGGGCCTTGATAGGACTAAAAAGAGGTATTTCAGACTCCAATCTCTCCTTTATGTCCTGATTGACGGGGTTCTGTTTAGAAGGGATTTTTCAGGAGTACTCTTGAGGTGCATAGACTCAAGTCAGATCGATAGGGTACTATTCGAGTTTCATGATGGGCCAGCTGGTGGTCACTTTGTTCCTAAGTCTACAGCTGCAAGGATTATGAGGGCTAATTACTTCTGGCCCACTTTATTCAGAGACACCCATGCCTGGGTAAGCAAGTGCTAGAAGTGTGCCCTCTTTGATGGAAAGCAACGGCTAGTTGCAATGCCTCTACAACCTATTCAAGTAGAACAACCATTCATGCAATGGGGCCTATACTTCATTGGGATCATCAACCCTCCTTCCAGTGCTGGCCACAAATGGGTTTTGACTGCTACAGACTACTTCACGAGATGGGTAGACGCTGTTGCTTTGAAAGAAGCCAATGAAAGTGCAGTCCTAGAATTTTATGAAGGCCTGGTGACAAGGTTTGGAGTCCTAGCTACCATCATCTCAGATAACACATTGGCTTTCTTGGGAACCAAAACAAGTGAGTGGGCGTTGGGATACGACATCTACCTTAGCACTTCTTCCAATTACTACCCGCAGGGAAATGGGCTGGCTGAGTCCACCAACAAGGATTTGATCAGAATCATCAAAAGGACAATGGAGAAAAATCAAAGTTGGCACACCAAGCCGAAAACAGCCATGTGGGCAGACAAGGTCACTCCAAAGAGGGCAGTTGGCAATTCACCATACACGCTTGTGTATGAAAGGGAAGCTAGAATTCTTATTTCACTTGAATTGCCACCCTTGGATCTTGCTCACCAGCTGCAATTAGAAGGTGACAACATGGAGGTCAGGATTTGTGAATTGATGGAGCTTTAGGAGACAAGAGACCAATCCATGGTTTCTATGACCAGCCGTCAGCAGCAAACGAAGAAGCATTTTGATAAGAAATCCTCATCAAAAGGCTTTTCAGAAGGTGACATTGTCTTAAAATGGGATGAGGACCGAGCTAAGCCTGGAAAAAACACAAAATTTGACGCCTTATGGAGTGGTCCGTATATCATCACTCAGTGCAAACAACATAATGCATTCCAACTCTCCAAGTTGGATGGTGAGGAACTGTATATCCCAGTTAATGGGATATATCTTAAGCATTGTCACTGAGCCTTCTCTCATTATGTACATATTTTCTTTGTTTTTTCCCTATTTCTCCTAAGTGCTTTTAGCGCATGTTCATAGTTTTTTAGCCTTGTGTGTGTTTTGTTTATCGTTTGGAGGTAAAAGCTTCATGTTGATTCTTTAGTCTCTCAAGGTTATCGTCAACTGTTCGAGCTGTATTTTGACTCCGTGCCCAACGGACTTGTAAGCCACTAGTTTTCCTAAGCATAGCAGGCATGCTTCTCCTGAGAATCGCCAAATTTGTTGACCATTTTTGGTCCTGCAGGCCAAAAATCGGTCTCCTTTCCTTCCCTGTTGTCCTGAGCAGTCAGTCTTTTGATGTATTCACCTTACTGCAATTATGTTTTTTCCTTTGTAATAGACCTGTTTCTATAAAGAGCCAAGTGAATTGGGCCTTGTAGATGTTTTGGGTTGATCCAGAGGCTTATTTTGCTTTGGACAGTTAGTTTGCACAAGCCTTTCGGCAAAAGAATGGGCCAGTTTCAAAGGAATATGAGTCTTTCACAAGGGTCCAAAGGACAAGTGCCCTTGTGGAGGGCAATCAGGTTGCAAATGGGACTGTTCAAGCAGGCTCCGAGGGGCAATTTTGGACCCAAGGTGCCCTTGCGAAGGGTAGTGAGTACATTTGGGAAAATGAGCAAGGCAGAGGACCCGAAGGGGGATTCTCCTTCGGAAAAGAGAACAAGGCAAAAGGCAAAGGATTCCTTCGCATTTTCTATCCGAAGGAAATCCAAAGAAAAGACGAGGGATTCCTTCGAACTTTTGTCCAAAGGAAATCCAAGGAAGAACCAAAGGGTGAATTCCTTCGGACAAAGTGCTTGAAGGAATTCCTTCGGACATTTTGTTCGAAGAAATTCATCCAAGGAAGAAACCAAGGCAAAGTCCTTCGGACAAATGCCTCAAGGATTTCCTCTGAACTTTTGTCTGAAGGAATTTATCAAAAGAAAAGACCAAGACTTTGAAGGAGGGATTTCCTTGGGCAAAATGTCGGAAGGAATTCCTTTGGACATTTTGTCCGAAGGAATTGGGAAGACGAAGGGCAAGTGCCCTTGCGGGGGACTCTCGGCTGACGAAAAGGTATCCTCTCCTCTTTTTCGAAAGATCACCCTCTCTTCGGGAGGGTTCATTTTGCAAAAAGCCGAAGGAATTACCAAAGGGATGACGGGCCCGAGCACGTCAACCTTAACATAGTGAACTAGCCGTTGGTTTTCAAACGATGACAGGCCTGTGGACGTCAATTTTACGGTGATGAAGTAGCTGTTGGTTTTTGAATAGTGACAGGCCTGCAGATGTCAATTTTGATGGGATGCGTCGGCCATTGAAGAGAGACCAAAGAGACAATTCCTTCGGGGAAGTGCTCGAAAGAACTCAATAGCATGGACCCAAAGGAATTCAATGGCACAAGGCCGCAAGGAAACTCAGTCACCCGCCGAGAAAGGAGCCCGAAGAGCCAAGTGGAGATGAAAGATAGCCCCGAGGGCCAAGTTGCTAGGAAAAGACAAAGGCCAAGCGCAAGAATGAATAGAATAGTCCAGGTGGCACACAGAAAGCGTCGGCAGAGAAGTTATTGCTACGGATGAAACAGTCTCCACCAAGTGGTCATTGAAGAGTGCAAGCATTCAATAGTGCGGCCTGTTTTTCTTCGTCTAAGCTTTGATAAGCAGATAGTTGCATAAGTCTCATAAAGAGGGGTGGCCTTGTCATTCAAACAATCAAGCGACCCATGCTTTTGCAGTGATATTTAATATGGTTTAAGCACTAAAGTCAAGACTTGTGACATCTACATCATGGTTCCTTCAGCGGACTTCCTTCTTCCTAGGTGTTTAATGCAGTATGGGCTGCTTGTTCTGGAAGGCGCAAAAAGTCTTTCTTTTCATGCTATATATTGTAACCTCTCAGCAAAGAAATGATATCTCTCACTTGTGTAAGGCAAAGCCCTGCCAAATTTTACCTTTGAATCAATAAAATGTGTGTTACCTCTATCTGACTGGTTATACTTCTGAGTATGTCTGTGTATCAACTCTGTGTTCAGTCATTTTAGCTTGATGCTTTCATAGATTGACACCAATATATCTAGTGTAGCCAAGGCCATTTCTGCAGGTTAACAGAAAGTGCTTCATCTGGAGCATAGAGACAGAAGAGTAGTTATCTGATAGTGTGTTTTTGCAGTGCCTGTGATAAGTTCCTTTTCCTTGTGTCTTCATTAAGCCTCCATATTAAAGTGCCCTACAGTCTGATCTTTTTGTCAGATAAAGTGTTTGTTCGCTCCCTTTTGGTCTGAAGTGTTAATATCGCTGAGTAGATCAAAATCATTTGGTGCATCACCGTTTAGATAAGTTTTTGTTTTGGTTATATCCTTCTCCCTTTTCATCCCCCCCCATTAGTAACAAGTAGTAGTCAAAGACCTCAAAGATGCATCAAAGGGAGCTAACCCTTATCTAGAGATTCTTTCCTCAGTTTTGCCATACCCATAGCAAGAGGAAAGTCTCCATTGTGCCGCGTGGAAGAGAGAAGCCGAGTCTTCTTTCAAGGGTGCAATCCACAATGTCAATAGTTTCCAGGCTAAAAGTTGATCATTTCATATTTTGGTGCATCGCCATCCTTAGCTTAGATTTCCATTTCATGATTATTTTTTTCTCCCTTTTCCTTAGTAGTAGATTTTAGTGTGGAAAACAAGGTGAAGTGAAGCATCTAAGGAGCTAACCTCATTAAAAAGCCTAGAGGTTCAACCTCATTACAGGATACCCATAGCCTGAGGTTGTCCCAACGCTTGTAGCTAGGAGTGAGAGAGCTTGAGAAACTCTCCCACAAAGGGTGCAATTCTATGCTTCAACAATTTATGGTACGTTCGGTGGGACCACTTTCAAGGAAGATTGATCAAGTTTGATGCTGGTTTGATCAATTTGCAGCGGTTATTGCTTTCATCTTCCAGTATCTAACAACTCCGAAGAACACTCAACAATCTGGTGGTAGAACAATAACTATCTTTCATGCCAAAGGTGACTACAAGATCAGCTTCTGGAGGTATTCCTTTTGAATTTGTTGAATTACCTTTAAACTCAGCAAGAAGGTTAAGGTTCACCCATACCCATACGTAGAAAACTATTTTCCTAAACCAGTTGTGAGGTATACCTATGCAAGAAGACCTTTGTTAGCCCCTTTTGCTACCATGATTCCCCAAAGAGCTTTCATAGGCTTCGGTGGCCAAGTCCTTTGAATTTGCCACAATATGATCCTATGCCAGTAGCAACCCTCAAAAGTGTCCCATATTTCATAGGATACCAAGCCATAACTCCTTCCGAACACATCACAGACAGCGAATTTTTGCAATATCCATAATGTCACACTAGAAAATGTAGCTATCAGACTATTGGTTGTATCCTTTAAGGGAAATGCTTTAGATTGGTATAGAGGTTTAGCTCCTAACTCTATTCAATCATGGAATCAGCTGAGAACAACCTTATGTAAGAGATTTGTAGACAAGAGTGATCATTTGTCACTAGTAGAACAGTTGACCACAATCAAAAGAGCTCCTGATGATGTTATGCAAGATTTCAACAAAAGATTCCAACAAGCTTGGGACAGAGTTCTAGCCGCTATTAGACCATCCCCTAACTTTGCATTCTTATACTATTTGAAGGCTCTAAATAGCGACATAGCATTAATGATCCAATCTATGGGAGGGGACATATTGCCAGATGCTTATGAGGTGGCTATTAAAGCAGAAAATTGCTTAGTTCAAGCTGGCAAGCTTACTTCTAGACCCCCAATACCTCTTTTCTCGGAATTCAGACCATCCCCTGCGGTTATTCCCCCACTTGATGTTATTCTTCCAACTCCAACAATTGCTACTATGCTTTCACCCAAGCAAGAAAAAGCCTCCACTAGCGGATTGAGTGATTCCCAAGAGCAGAAAAACTACCTAGAACTTAAAAGCATGCTCCAATCCTTGACAAATGATGTAGTAAATGTAAAAAGGCAAGCTCAGTTCAATAAACCTTATCAAGCTCCATATCAGCCTCAACAACAGTCTTATCAAGCAAATAGGCCACCCTACAAAGGAAATTTCTAAGGACAAGGGCAGCCTAACTATGTTAGACAAAAAAACTATAATCCAAATGTTACAGGCTCTTTCAACTCCTTGGTTCCTGTTCAAAACAATATGGCTCAAGAGGCTGAAGGGACAATGCCTTGGAATCAGTCTTTTGGGCAATCCATTGTCCCAACTAATGGTTTTTGTTGACGCAGAAGATTGCACCCTTGGCAGAAGGCCGAGCTCCTACCTTCCTCACGTCAAAATGGAAACTCCCCTCTCGCCTATGGGACCGGCGAAGCTGGAGGGGAGAGTCTCTAGATAAGGGCTAGCTCCCTCTGATGTATCTTTTAGGCCCTGGTTTCTCCTACCGCTAACAAATAAAATGAAAAAAAGGGGGGGGGGGATGAAAAGGGAGAGAGAAATGCTGAAAACAGAACCTAAGCCTAAAAATGAAAAGGTGATACACCAGAAAATGTTGACCCACTCAGCTCGAACATACACTTTTCACCAGGAAGAAGCGCCCATACACTTCATCTGACGTGGGAAACTCTTATGTTTCAGTGAGTCAAGGGTCTGTAGAGATACAAGGAGGAAGGAAACTACCAAAGGTGCTCTGCGACACACTTGGGCAGCCTATTCACAAGCGCCTATATTCTTACTGTAGACACTTCTAGAAAACCTGCAGAAAAGAGACTTCACAATGCACTAGACATGCTGTAATTGATCTGTGAAAAGCATGAAAGACAATGACTTAACACAAAAGAAGAACACAGACATATACTTTAAAGTGCAAGTCCAGATAGAGGTAAAAATGCTAAGTCCTGATTCAAGGTAAAAATCTGGTAGAACTCTGCCTTACAAGCTCGAGAGATTTTTGGGCAGAGTTTTGCCTTAAGGCTGAGAGATTGATTCTTCTCAAATGAGAAATTTTTACAATCTATAGAAAGAGGGAGAGAACTTGGCGCTTTCTGGGAAAGACTTTGGCGCTCTTTTTGCAAGTTGGCCCATGTGCGTTTCGAGCCTTGGGAAGAGGGAGCTGTTTGATTGTCGGTTCCTGCTTTGACTTTGGCGTCCCAACATTAATGAGAAAACATGGCCGCGCCTCTTTTCTGCTAACAACTGCTCCCTTCAAGGCATTTGCGCAGCTTGTCTGCTTATAAATGCAAACTGGAGAAAACAAGCCGCGCCGCTTACTGTTTGCGCCATTTGGTGACCACCTGGCAAGCGTCGTTCCAATTGCAGGAATAAATCCCTGAGTTGACACCTTTCGCCACTTGGATGCTTTGTCCGTTTCCTGCCTTGTCTCATCCTGGTTTTGTCTCTTTCTGCTCCTTCAACCCTTGGGGGCTATTTTTTGGCAGGTCGTTACGTTCCTTGGGTTCTTTTCATGGTTGGCACTCAGGCAATTTAAAAACAAACGGCTATTTCACCGTCTTAAATTTGACGTCCACGCCCCTGTCACTATGTTTGAATACCCAACGGCTAGTTCGCCGTGTTTAACTTTGACGTCCTCGGGCCCGTCACCCTTGGACTTTCCTTCGGCTTTCTGCTTCGGCCTTTCTTCTTCGCGGGCTTTTCCTTCGGGCCGTTTTCTTTTGGGCTTTTTTGCTTCGGGCTTCTTTGCTTCGGGCTACTCCCGCGGCCTCCGCGAATTTCTTCGGACAAAAAGTCTGAAAGAAATCGTCCTTGTCTTTTGCTTTTGCCTTAAGTCCCTTTCTACGGGATTTTGTCGGGCAGCCCTTCCCAATTCCTTTGGGCTTTTTGTCCGAAGGAATTATGCCGTTGCCTTAACAAAATTCCGAAAAATCTTACCTTTGCGGCTCTTTTTCCTTTGAAGTGCTCCCTGCCCTCCGCAAGGGCTCTTGAACCTGGAACTGCCCTCCGCAAGGGCACTTGTCCTTCAGGAGGCTTGAACCTTTCGCGTTGAACTGCTCCTTTGAACCAACCGTTGAACCAATCCATTGAACCGGTTCAACGGTTCAAACGATTGTTGAACCAAGGCTTTGAACTGAGCGTTGAACCAAGCTCGTTGAACCGTCCAATGAACTTTGAGTTGAACTTTGCCGATGAAACAAGGCAATGAACCAAGAGCGTTGAACCAACGTATTGAACCAAGCCAATGAACCGACTGAGTGAACCAAGGCTTTGAACCAAGCGATGAACTTTGCCGATTGAACCAAGGCCGCTGAACCAAAGCAATGAACCAAGGCGTTGAACCTCAGCCGTTTGAACCAAAGCGTTGAACCGGTTCAATGGTTCAACGGTTCAAAGCTGCTAACTCTTTGAGAGATCATGCCGTTGAATCACTCTTCCAACCTTGACAAAAAGTGACTTTGAACCATTTTAGCTCTTTTTCCTTGTGAATTTCTTCAGACAAGAGTCCGAAGAAGCTTTGTAAAACCTTGCACTCTTCAATTGGTTCTGCATGCGCCGAAAGACTCACTGCATAGTTTATAGAAGTCCCTGTGAAGTCCGTAGAAATGGACCTGTAGAGTCCGTAGAAATCCAAGCTCTGCAGAGTCTGTAGAAATCGCCAGATTCATGCAAAATCAAAAGTGAAATGGCCCAGAACAACAAGGACAGAAGGGGACCGGTTTTTGGCCTGTTGGGCAAAAAATGGTCAACAGTTCTAACCAGGCATTCAATGAACAATGGCAGTGAGCTATTGCTTACGGATACAATCAAGCTCTTATGGCTCAAAACATGGAGATCCCCACGATGACAAAGCCGGAGCTGTCTCCAAAGAACAAGGATCGAATCAGGTACCAAACCAATCGGATACTACAATGGTCATCAGTGAGCAAAAAGAGTGCTATGCACTCAATCAACAGGCTAGTTCCAGTCAAACATACATTCCAGTGGCAGCTAATACAAGATTCAAAAGAAGGAATATGGGTGACAACCAGGGAGCATTCAAGGAACTTCCTGCCACCACTCCTTCATTGTCTAAGCCACAACAACTGCAGGTAAACAACCAAGCAAAGAAGCTGAGGTCCTCACTAATGGAGCCAAGGGCCCTGCTGGCCATTTTTTGGCCCACATACCAAATTTTTCCCAAGTGTGAGAAGGTAGACTTTCAAGGAAAAGTGGCAAGTTCAGACAACTTCGGGTTTCCAGAGGAGCACTACTTAAAAAAGAGCTTTATAAGTAATTAGTTGCAAAAGGTCCAAAGTAATGGACTAGTAGAAGCCCAAACCAGTCATGGTAGTGCAATTCGGGTTTCCCTGGCAGCATGACTTCATAAGTAGGCAAGTAGAAATCAGGTATAAACCCGAGTACCAGCAAGTAAGTTGTGAATTATGGAAACCCTGGTGGTCAGGTGAACAGTCCAAGTGCAAAAAAAACCCGAAAGGAATTTCTTCGGTAGTTTGTTCAAGTGTCGAAAAATTGTCTCAGACAATTTGTCTGAGACAATCTTTCCGAAAGATATTCTCGGGCCGGAGGGTAGTTGTCAAAAACCCAAGTAAAAAGTACCCTTGCAAATCTTCTGGGTTCCCTTGTCAAAAATTTTGAAGGGTGCATTTAAAAAAAAAGTGCCGAAGGGCACAATCCTTTCGAAAGGTCTCTTTCAAGCTTTCTGAAGGATTTCAGTCTTTTTCAAATGGCTCATTCAAAAGGCCCAAAGGGTACCCTACCCTTCGGGAAAAGTCTTTGGCAAAATTCCAAAGGGCAGGTGCCCTTCAGAAGGAACACTTGCGAGAGACCCGAAGGGTAGATACCCTTCAGAAAAGTTGATAGGGGGTGTTTGCAGGAAACCCAAAGGGTAGGTACCCTTCAGGAAAATTGGCAAGGAAATGGTGCGGAAAAAATCTCGAAGGAAAATTGTCCGAAGGAATTCCTTCGAGAGATTTTCCTGAAGATGAAGAAGTCCACAGACTTCGCAAGGGAAAAGTCTGAAGACTTCAAGATGGACAAGTTCGAAGTAAGCTTGGAAAACCCGAATCACTCTGCATAAAGTAAATCAAGTTTCTCCAAGTACTTTACTTTATAAGCTTGATAAGTAAAGGATATGGAAAAGTCCGAAGTTGGAGAGATCAAAGAATCCGAATTACTCTGCATAGAGTAAATCGAGATTCTTCGAGTGCTTGACTTAAGCTTGGTCCAGCAACACAAGAATCATGATCAGGCGAATGAAAGGCTGTCACGTGGCATAAGCTAGAGCAAAAAGGGCTAATCAGTAAAGGACAAGTGGCACAAGGATGACCAATCAGCGTAAAGGGGAGTCCGAGCGGCTGGTAGCTGGGAATTTATGAAGGCTCTCGTCCTTCAATATGGTTTACTCCCGAAAAATAGCCATCCAAACACAGGAACAACATGGGTTGGTTTGAACTCCCAAGCATGGAGACCTGCGTCCTTCTTTGAACAGGGCATGCAAAAGTGAAAGACGCCATGCCGTTTAAATGCAATTGTGCTAGAAAGAGATGTCTAGCTGCCCGCAATGCGACTTCTCTCAGCTCCACTAAAAGAGACTTGAATGCGGGAGTGGCTCAAGGAAGTTGTGCGGCGATCCTGGACGATGCGTTTCATGGCAAAGGATGACAGTAGCGGTCATCAATGACTTTTTCTCTCTTTCCACGTAGCTCTCTCTCTCTTCCCATTCTCTATATATATCACGCGACTTGCCTTTGTAATGGTTCCCAGTTTTTAGACTTTTTTATCTTTTTGGAAGACGGGATGCTCTTAGAGATATTGCAAGATATGCTCAGTTGGTTAGGCTCGACCTTGCCAAGCATTTGTAAGAACCACCTCTTATGCAATAAAAGATCTTTCTTTGTCTGTCTCTTGCCTTGGACTTGTGTCTGTTGAGATGCGTACTATGGCATCGCATGAAGGAGAGTCTTCCTCGTCCATGGTCCTCCTTTCTGACCTTGTTTAAGGATTTTTTGATGCTGTTTGCAGGTCTGATTGAGTGTTCTTTTTGCCATTAATGTGAACTTCCAATGAGTCTTAGAACTCCTCTCCATTTGCATTCATCGCTTCCTTGAACCTCCTCCATGAAATATTTATGCAACTAGCTTGATCTTGAGGTTGTGTAATCCAGTATTGTCCTCTGCAGAATTAGTGTGGGTTCAAGCTTATGGGAGTTTTCCATTTTAAATTGGTGCATCGCCTAGTTAGCCTTTTTAAGAGCCCTTTTCCCCCTTCTAACCTTTTTCCCTGTGAAAGTTTTATTTCAAGAGTAGTTTAGGTGATCCACCGAGAGGAACTAGCCTCTTTAAAAATCCTAGAGGCTCAACCTCACCATAGGACACCCACATCCTGAGGTTGTTCCCGTGCTTATGGCTGGAAGTGGGAGAGCCTGAAAAACTCTCTTGCCAAGGGTGCAATTCCAAGCTATAACAGGTCCTATGGGAGGAAGGTCAAGTAATGTGGTCAAACCTCCTCCCTTCTACATTTCATTAATTATTGGTGACTCCTTGGTGCATAATTGCTTGGTAGATAGTGGAGCTAGTACTTCGGTAATACCAAAATCTATAGCAGACCAGCTTGGTTTAAGGTATGAACCTCAATCTAAAGGAGTTCTGCAGCTTGACAGTTCTTCCACAAAGCCATCTAGTATCATCAAGGATTTGAGCTTGACCTTGCATGCTTGCCCTAGTGTTTTGATGGTTCAAGATGTGTTGATCCTTGATGTAGCTTGTCGTTTTGCTCTATTCTTATCTAGGGAATTCATAGCCAAAATTGGGGGTTATCTAGCAGCATATTGGTCCTACATGGCTTTTAGAACAAGGTATGGGACTAAGGTATCAATCAAAGTTGAACCTGTTGTGGCGTGAAATAGCACCCTTGTGAGAGAGTTCTTCAGGCTCTCTCACTACCAGCTACAAGCATAGGGACAACCTCAGGATGTTGGTATCCTATGGTGAGGTTGAACCTCTAGGCTTTTTAATGGGGCTAGTTCCTCAAATGCTTCACTTCAGCTCTTGATTCCCACACTAAAATCTACTGCTGGCTAAGGAAAAGGGATAGGAGAATAACATGAAAGGAGATCTAAGCTACGGGAGGGGATGCACCAAAAGAAATGATTCGCTTAGTCTGGGAATCAACACTAATTCAGCATAAGATAAATTTTTGCTTACACAACCTCACAACCAGTTAACTTGCATAAGTATTTCGTAAAGTAGGCTCACTGAACCATACATGAAGCAAAGAGGGACTTCGAAATCCACACCAAGCGTCCATTAATGGCTGAAAGAGCTCAAGTCCAAACCTGCAACTAACTGAAAAACACCTGAAAATAGGTAAAAAAGGACAATGAGCCTGGAAGGACACTTCTTCACAACGCCATTGTGCACAAGCTTGCTCAACACAATTTTCAGACAAAGAGGTAAAAAATTAATCTTTATTGCTTCAAAAGGTCTTTTACAAAGAGATTTTTAGTAGAGTAACTTTATCGCCAATCCAGGGATAGTTTCTTGGCTCCAAAGCCTCTATTTATAACATAAAAGGGGGAAGAGAAGATGGGAACATGTGAGAAAATTGGGAGGGAAGCCATAAATTCCTGCAACCACCACTGTCGTCCTTCTTTGACCATGGAGTGAGTCATTCTAGGTCGTCCCAATCTCCTCGAGCCCATCCTGCATTCAAGTTGCCCTTGGGTGAATTTTGAGGGAGCCATGTCGCGAGTGGTTGTGTGTCTCCATTTTGCATGATTGAATTGATCCATGTATTAAAATCATCATGGCAACCTTCCCCTTCACGTGTCCTGTCTGAAGAAGGACGAAGTCTTCATGCCTTAAAATTTTGGTTGAACCATGTTGCCTTTACGTTGAACGGCTATTTGTCGGGAGCGGGAGCCATATTGAAGGACGAAAGCCTTCATTAAATTTTCAGCTACCAGCTCCCGCCAATTGTTTGGACTCCCCTTTATGCTGATTGGTCGTTAGGAGTCATGAAATAATCTGAGCCAATTTTTTCTTTGATTTTCAATTATCAGATTACAACATTACAATCAAGTACCCGTTAAAGTTAGAAGATAAACCCAAACGTACTGAAATAACTCTAACCAGTATGGCGCCGATGATGGCGAGCATTGGTCAGAGGATCTAAATGCAGAAACAGAACTGAAATGAACTCTAACCAAGAATGGCACCGATGATGGCGAGCATATGGTCAGAGGGTCTTCTACTACAAGTGTTGAAAGAGAACTCAACACCAAGTATGTGCTACCCAATCCGAGACGGAGTTGAGGTGACCATATGGTGGAGTAATAAAATTAACAGTACTTAAAGAACTCAACACCAAGTATGTGCTACCCAATCCAATATGGAGTTGAGGCGACCATATGGCAGAGTATTACAATAACAATGCTTGAAAGGGAAACGCTGAAAGATGAAACTACTCCACACCCAGCATGTGCTTGCTAACCCCAAGAGGGAAAGTAGCTACCATAGGGCGGAGCTCAACACCCAGAATGTGCTTGCTCTCCCCAAGAGGGAAAGTAGCTACCATAGAGCGGAGCTATAACTAATATAATGACTTTAGTTGAAACTGAACATTACAATCAGATTTGAACAAATTTGAGAATTACTGCCAGTACTACTGCCAGTTTACAAAATGAAACTCATTCGCCTGCCAAGAGCATAAGAATTGAAAGATTAGCATTACATCATATAAAGAACTCTCCTTGGCTTGATTAGAGAATGCCGAAACAATAACTCTCTCAGTGACCAAATAATAATTCTGTTTTTTTTTTACAAATCTGCACTTTAAATTGAAAAACCAGCAACCTATGAATTTACTCATATGCTCATAACTCTCTCATTTCTCACCCAAATGATCTCAAATCTGATGCAATAGACCCTCAAAATGATGGCGCCTAACTTAGTAATAAGAAATGGCATCTAAAAATGGTTATTAATTACTGACACGAATCCCAATGCACTCTAAAAAGTACGGCCTTCAAGGAATGACGGATTTGCATTATAAAATCATAAGCTTCGTATTAAAATCTGCAAATATTCATGAAGGGGCGCCCTTACCAATAAGATGCAATGACACAATACCCAGAACGAGATTATTTTTGTTTTCTGATTTACCAATGAAAACACGGATCTGCTGTAGCTTAAAATGCAATTTCCAGAAATTAACTAATATGCTATAATCTGATCTAGACAGCCACAAGCTGATTACAATGCACGCAACTCAAAGCAAACTCACAAACTAGACTAAATCACCACTAGTCGTTATATTGCAAGCAAGAAGCGATGCCCGAGCTAGGAGGCCTTCATTCCTCGAAGCGATTCCAGAACCAATGCGGCAGCATAACAATGTGGTAGACAAATATAATGAAATGAGAGCACTCTTCCTCCTTTTATACTTTTCCAACTGGGAGTCTCTAAAATCCTCTTGTATATGGGATAAAACATGAGAGGGAAAATAATATAATCCTCTTTAATTCTTTTTTTTTTTTAACCTCAACATTAAGTCGTTGAGCCTAGGCACCAAGGTCCAGAATTAAATAATAATGTTTAATTTACGGACTTTAAAACGGAGGCCAAGATGATGTCGGAAACCAATGATCTATAGCTCGTTGGAAAGGTCTTGACAAGACGAATCCAACACCACTCTAAAAATCTCGTTTCGGTGCCAATCCCGAACTTACTAAAAATAGAAAGTCCCTGAAAGTGTTTTGTGTGCCAAGTAAAACATATCACCGCGAAGCTTTCAGAAAACCCAGAAGGAATCCGCAATCCAAGTTCAACATTTCTAAGTGCAATCTCCACAAAAAGACGAAAATGTCCTCCAAAAAGTTTGGAAACCCTGATTTGAGCTTCTGCTTAACCTACAAGTTCCCAAAAATAGGCTAAATCCAAAAGAAGAGCATAGGGCTAAATTGGGGACATTACAAGTCACCTAGGGTCCTTGACTTGCACCGTAGATCTTTCTGTCGTGGACGCTTGTGGATCGTCGATCTCCCTACCAGCTGGATGCCCTTATGCCACTTGTCCTTGATCAATTTCTTTGAAAATCCAACCTCTACTCTAGCTTACACCATGTGGTAGCCTCTCATTCATCATTTCTAGGCCTAATGTCTTCGGGCTTTCGGAGCTACTTTACTTATAAAGCTCATAAGTAAAGCACTCGAAGAATCCCAAATTACACTATGAAGAGTAATTTGTGTTCTCTAAGTTCCTCAACTTCGAAATTTTCAAGCTTGATGTCTTCGGGCTTTTCAAGACGGATTACTTCGGACTTTTTTGGTGAAGTAGCTGATATACCAAAACCCGAAGTCCTCTTTCTCAAGACTAATTCGGGTTTTGCATGTCCTCTTACTTACTTCAGGGTTTTGGACCCAAATAACTTATGTGAGAAAGCCCGAAGTCTTCCACCGCTGAAAGCCCGCGAACCATTGCTCAAGACGAGTTCAGGTTTCTGGACTAAGCCTACTTTGGGGTTGCGACTCCCTGCCACTTATAAGGCAATTTAAGCAAAATAGTTCCACTGATGGAAACCATAGTTCTGATGGAGTCCATAGTTCTTCTGAACACCTGCTTGAAATGCTTGAACTGCTTGGTTTCTCCATGAAAACTAGTCAAGAACCCTTTTCTTTGCTCTGCAGACCTATCCGTTAGGATTTGACAAAATACGCTTTAAGCAATCTTAAAGTGTTTCAAAAGCTTTGTGAGAACTGTGAGATCTCTCTAGTCCACTCATTTCATTCAGGACATCTGTTCATTTGCTCATCCATAGCAACTTGATCCACTTGGGTGTAGCTTGGTATGTGGGCCAAAATTGGCCAATAGAACCCATGGCACAATTTCACATTTGAAAGATCCCTGATAGATCCCTTCTGTAGATCTGCTGTAATTTTGTAATCTGAAATGGTGTTTACCTGTTTCTGAATGTTTTCTTTCCGTAATAGACGGAAAGTTGCAGAAGGATTTGTTTGTTTTTCTTTTGTTTTTGTGTTTTGAGGAATTTTGCAATAAATAATTGAAATTCAATAACATAAATAACTTATGAAATTAAAACCCAAGTACAGCCAGATCCAATTTCAAAAGCGCAGAATTTAAGATATTGAATCAAATAAGGAACCAATGATGAATTCTCAATAATTCTGGTAAATTACAATGACAAACAGCCAACCTGAATTGCTGAAGGTAATCTAATCCAGAAGAAGAATAGCGGCCAGCTGAAAGAATCCTTTGTTGATGCGCTACTGTGATAAGAAATGGTTGTCAAGTACAGCCGTACTGTTTACACAAGCTGCCAGGTTCAGCCGTACAAAAGAAACCCTCACAATCTGAAATCGCTCCTTAATATCTGTTGAATTCTGTCAAACTTCTAGCTCCTCTCAAAGAAACACTGATTAATCTCCCAACGAATCTGAATGAGTAAAGTCCACTGTATGGGGGCTACGTCCCAAACAGGCCAGCAATTGGGGTTTGGCGTCCCAATGCAGAAAGCTCCTCCTGAGCCCAAGCGCACTTCTCCAAAATATAATATGTCAAATGATAATCCAACAATGAAGCTTCCATCTCCTTATAACCCTTCTCAAATGCAAAGCGAACCCTAAGTGTCTCCAAGTGGCATTGGGAAGTGAAGGTGTTATAATTTCTTATTTTAAAGTGGTCATGTTACTAGAAAATGACATTTTTCCTCATAGACAGAAATCCGTTCACTGAATTGCCCTGAGACCAAAGAGAAAGATTTAGAGAATTTTGAGACCTTTCCAACGAGCTACCATACCATAGGGTGCGCATCCAGATGAGGCCAAAAACCCTTTATTACTCCAAAATAGCTAACAACTTAGCCTTATTTAAATATAAAGACGGAAACTTAGGAAATATTAAAAATATAACCCAAGTAGCCACAAATTGTCCAACTGACATCATGAACCAACAAATCATCCTGTCACCTGTGTGTGACTGAAGTCGAAAATCAAGGATCCACTGGCAGTCTCATCCCTAAAATCTAGGGATGCTCCTAAAATCTAGGAAACAAGCCCTATCCCTCTGAAACTGAACCCAAAGAGTAATCTCATGGAGTCCCAACCCTGGGCATGATCATACCTCCTAAAAAGTAGGAATAACCCCCATAAATGTAGGAACTACCTCACCAAGTCCCCAACACTGAATAACCAAAATTGAGTCCCAATGACTCTCCCCTACTGTGTGCACCTCTGAGAGAACCATCACCGAACTGGTAGTTCCTCCTAAAAAATAGGAATGCCTCCTAAAAAATAGGAGATGCACTCTAAGTCTCCAAAACGTTTGCCGAGGTCTCCAAATGCCTCCTAGACCACTCCTAGTCAATCCCTACAAATTAGGAATCCCTCCTAAATTGTAGGAAACTGTTGTCTACTGCTCCAAACTACCTGGGAGGCTCATGCATGACTCTCAAAACCCCTGGGTTGGTTCCCTCTATGTTCTGCTGGCCTATGGGAACCAGATAATAGACCAACCCTGCTAGAAATCTTGTCACTAAGGAAGGGCAGAAATTGGGGACATGACAACATTGAACCCCATCAGTCAGATAACGTAAACCTCAATTGTACTATCCTTGATGAGGATGAGTTTACAATTGGTCAAGAACTAAATACTTATCCTAAGGAGATTCCAAATTTGTTCTTGGATGAGCTATGGGGGGATAATCAATTTCTCAACCTTTTGGAAGGTGTTGAGGAAAGAGACATGGGTGTCTATTTGCTACATGAAGAAAATCAACTCATGCCTTCTCTCATTGGACCTATAGAAGACCTCAATGGTATGTGGAAGTTGTTCTTAGATGGTTCAAGGAGCAAAAATGGAGTAGGTGCAGGGGCAATGCTGGTTTCCCCTTCTGATGGTAAGTTTGTCTCTTCTTATAGGCTCCATTTTAGTTGCTCTTCTAATGCAATAGACTATGAAGGCTTGATTTGTGGCCTCCAATGGGCCAATAAGAGAGGAATCAAAATGTTGCAAGCATATGGAGACAGTGAGCTTATAGTGGACCAAGTCAGAGGCTTGAACATTACAAAGAATCTTTTGATGAGGTCCTCCAAAAATAGAGAATGGGACCTAATTGAAGATTTTGAAGCCTTTAACATTCAGACTATGCCAAGGAACCAAAATCAGCATGCTAATAGGTTAGCCGCTGTGGGAGTGCAGTTTGATATTTTGAGTAAGCGAAAAGAGGCCAAGGTTCAGCCAAATGTTAGGGTGGTGGTGAGGCCATTAGTACCAAATAATGAAGCCCACTGGTAGGTCTTCAAAAATGACAAACAAATTTCCTGTTTCTTGCAGCAAGAAGCGAAGTTTTCCTCAATAAACCAAGGTAAAATTCAACATCAGTATGAGGATCACATTGTTCAACTAAAGTCTAACAAACTTCCTGTTGACCAATTTTTGGTCCTGCAGGTCAAATTGGGCACCCCCTCCTTTTTCTTTACAAAGAGTCTTTCACATCCATGATTTGGCTAAGTCATCCCTCAGCTGCCTTGTGCAAAATACCCCCTGTCAGACCTGTTCCATGAAAAAGCCAAGTGTTTTGTCATTTTGCTTAGTCTAGTGTAAATCAAGTTTGTGCAGGTACATTACTTGTCTACTTTTATAAGTAGAAGCGATTGAAGAACCCGAAATGGTCTAAGCAGTTTGCAAAAAAGGGCAATAGATTTCCTTCGGAGGGCACCTTGGTTGGTGGCAGGACCAAATTAAAAGTTCCGAAGGGGCATTTCAAGACCCAAAATACCCTTGCGGAGGGCAGGGAACACTTGCAGAGGGATTAAAGAGAAGGCCAAAAGGAAAGTTTTCCTTCGGAAAAGTGAGCAAGGCAAAGGATTCCTTCGGACTTTTGTTCGAAGGAAATCCACGGCAAAAGGCAAAGGTCCTTCGGAAAAAATGTCTGAAGGAAAATACAAGAAAGAATCAATGGATGAATTCCTTCGGACAAAATGTTTGAAGGAATTCCTTCGGACATTTTGTCCGAAGAAATTCACAAGCAAAGGACCAAGGCAAAATTCCCTCGGACAAAATGTCCGAAGGAAATTCGAAGAAAAAGTCGAGACTTTGAAGGAAAGACTTCCTTCGGACAAATGTCCGAAGGAATTGAAAAAATGAAGGAGCCCGAAGGGCAGGTGCCCTTGCGGGAGACTCTCAGCGACCCAGAAGGGGACTTTTTCCATTTTTCAAAGGGACACTTTCCCTTCGGGAAGGTTCAGTTGCAGAAGGCCGAAGAAATTATCAAAAGGGTGACGGGCCCGAGAACGTCAACTTCAGTGTAGCGAACCAGTCATTAGAGGTTCAGACGTCCAGTTATGTCCCTACGGACATCAAAATCAGGGCAACGAAATAGTTGTTGGCTTTCAAAATGGTGATGGGCCTGCGGACGTCAACTTTACGGTAATCAGATAGCCATTGATTTTCAAATGCTTAAGGACGGGCCCGCGCATGGAAATGGATTGACAGTTGGAGAAGAAGCCGAAAGAATTCATAAGCGCGACCCCGAAGGAATTCAAAGGCCTTAAGGCCAAAAGGAAAAGACCGCCGAGCAAGGAGCCCGAAGAGCCAAGAAACGACAGAAGATAGCCCCGAGGGCCTCACAGCCGAAAAAGACAAAAGCCAAGCGCAGAAGCAGACAAAATAGTCCAAGTGGCACGGGAAGCGTTGGCACAAGGAGTTATTGCTGCGGATGAAACAGTCTCCGCAAAGTGGCCACCAAGGGGAGCGTGGGCATTAAATAGAATGGCCTGTTTTTTTCTCATTTTGCATTAATGAGTAGACAATTGCGTGAACTTGACTAAAGAGTGGCCTTGCCATTCAAACAAACAAAGCAACCCATGCTTTCGCAGTACCATTTAAAGCGGTTTGAGCATCAAAGTCAAGACCTGCGACATCCACAACATGGATTTTTCAGGACATTTCTAGAAGGATGACACTAGCATGAGCAAATTTCCTCTTCCCTAGGTGTTCAACGCAGCATGGGCTGCTTATTCGGGAAGGCGCCAAAGTCTTTTCCTTGATGCTATATATATTTTAACCTCCAAGAGAGGAAGACATCTCTCAGCTTGTATGGTAAAGCCCTGCAAGAATTTACCTTGAATCAAGACATAGCATTTTTACCGCTATTTGAGTTTGCACTTTTGCATATGTCTATGGTTTTGTCTTGTGTTAAGTCATTTTCCTTCATGCTTTCACAGAATGATTCCAGCATGTCTAGTGTATTGTGAGTTCTTTTGCAGGTCAGTAAGAAGTGTCCACAACAGAGTATAGGCGCATGTGAACAGGCTGCCATAGTGTGTCTTAGAACACCTCTGGTAGTTCTTCCTCTCTATATCTCTAGAGGACCCCTTACTGAAACACTGATGCAAAAGAGTTCTCTCGTGTCAAATGAAGTGTATATTAACTTGTTCTTGATGTAAAGTGTATGTCAAAGCTAAGTAGATCAATCATTATGGTGCATCACCATTTAGATAGGTTTTATTTCGATTGTATTTCTCTCTTTTCACCCCCCCATTGTTAGTAGTATGAAATCCAAGACTTCAGAGATGCATCAAAGGGAGCTAGCCCTTATCTAGAGATTCTCCCCTCAATTTTGCCAGACCCATAGCAAGAGGGGAGTCTCCAATGTGCCGCGTGGAAGAGAGAAGCCCGGCCTTCTTTCAAGGGTGCAATCCACAACGTCAACACTTCCTAAAGGGCTGGTCACCCTTGAAAGTCTTTTCCATGAAGGAGACCATATGAGGAAAGACAAGACAGTAATGTCAACTGATGAAGAAAATTATGAGAGTCATCATCTTCAAGGACAAACTTCTCAAGCTTGGGAAGGTAAGCAGCAAGGTTGAAAGGCATGCTTTCATTGAACTTTGTAAGGAATTTTCAGACATATTTGCTTGGGAGTATAGTGATCTGAGAGGCTTTGATCCAAAGTTAGCCCAGCATATTATAGAACTAGCGGCCAATGCTAAGCCTGTGAGGTACAAGCAAAGCCCTATCAATCCAAAAATAGAAGAACTTATGAGGAAAGAGCTAACCAAGTTGATTGAATCCAAGCTTATCTTTCCCATCAAACATTCATCATGGGTAGCCAATTTGGTGCCTGTAAGGAAGAAGAGTGGGGAGATTAGGCTGTGTATTGACTTTAGAGATTTGAACAAAGTCTCCTTGAAGGATCATTACCCTCTACCATCCATGGAGCAACTTTTTCAAATATTTGCAAGTTCATAATGTTTTTCTCTTTTGGATGGATATTCAGGTTACAACTAGTATTGGTAAAAGAAGAAGATTGGTACAAGATTGCCTTCACCACCAAATGGGGCATGTATGCGTACCAAAAGATGCCCTTTGATTTGTCAAATGCTAGGGCAACTTTCCAAAGAGCCATAGACATGGATTTCCAAGGATTGTTGAATCAAATGGTGCTGGTCTACTTGGATGACATCACGATTTTTTTCAAGAATGCCAGCGAACATATGGACCACTTGAGGCTGATCTTTGAAAGATGCAGGGACTATGGGATCTCGTTAAATCCCAAGAAGTGTGTGTTTGCCATACATGAAGGTAAGCTATTGGGGCACATCGTTTCAAAAGAAGGGTTGTCTATTGACCCTAAAAGAGTAGATGACATCTTAGCACTCTCTCCCCAAGCACAAGAAAGGGTTCAGAGCTTCCTTGGAAAAATAAACTTTTTAAGAAGGTTCATACCGGGTTTTACAAGCTTGGTCAAGCCTATTATTGCCATGTTAAAGAAGAGTCAAGTTTTTTCTTGGCCAAGAGAAGGAAAAGATGATGTTGAAGCCATCAAACGGGCCATTGCCCAAGCACCCTCGCTCATAAATCCTGATTTTTCCAAGGATTTCATGCTATACACCTTTGCCAACATTGACAACTTGTCAGCTATGCTGATACAAAAGAATGGTGAGGGAATGGAGCAGCTAGTTGCCTTTTTTAGTCAAGGGCTGGATGTATATGAGGTGAGGTACACTTTTATAGAGAAGCAGATCCTTGCAGTAGTGAGGAGTCTTAAGAAGTTCAGACCAATGCTCTCCAACAACAAGATTTATCTCATGGTACCCCATCCTAGAGTTAGGGACTTCCTCCTTAACAAAGATCTAAATGAGAAAAGAGTTGGCTGGATCACCAAAATCATGGAGTTTGATGTGGAAATCAAAGTGGCCAAGTTGGTTAGAGGTAGAGGTTTGTGTGAGCACATAGTGAAAGATCTTCAAAAAGACAAAGAAGTTGCCATGGTGATTCAAGACAACTCACAGAGGCACCTCTACTTCATAAGAGTTGGTTCCATGACATGACACATTTGGTGATTCAAGACAACTCACATAGGCACCTCTACTTCATAAGAGTTGGTTCCATGACATGACACATTTTTTGCTAACAGGAGAATGCCCCCAAGGTTTAGACAAGGCAAAAAGAAGGTATTTTAGACTTCAGTCCATACTTTATGCATTGGTTGATGGGGTTTTATTCAGAAATGACCTCAATGGAGTGTTCTTAAGGTGCATAGATGATGACCAAGTGACAAGGCTCTTGGAGCAATTCCATGATGGGCCTACAGGAGGCCATTTTGCCCCAAGGACTACAACAACAAAGATAATGAGGGCTGGTTATTACTGGCCCAACCTCTTCAAAGATGCTTATGCATGGGTAAGAAAGTGTCAAAAGTATGCTTTCTTTGTGGGTAAGCAAAGATTAGCAGTCCTTCCTCTCAACCCAATTCAAGTAGAGCAACCCTTCATGCAATGGGGGCTAGATTTCATAGGAATGATCAACCCTCCATCAAGTGCAGAACATAAATGGGTGCTTACTGCAACCGACTACTTCACCAGGTGGGTGGAAGCCATTGCGTTGAAAGAAACTAATGAAGGTGCAGTCCTAGACTTTTATGACAACATTGTTACCAGGTTTGATGTTCCATCCACTATCATCTCTGATAATGCA
Organism: Torreya grandis; assembly: GCA_037957365.1. Taxonomy (NCBI): domain Eukaryota; kingdom Viridiplantae; phylum Streptophyta; class Pinopsida; order Cupressales; family Taxaceae; genus Torreya; species Torreya grandis. The sequence goes on along the minus strand of JARHVA010000775.1, from coordinate 768,838 downwards.
TTGGCATTCCTTGGTCTAAAAACAAGTGAATGGACTCTCAAGATAGGCATCTACCTCAACACCTCTTCCAATTATTATCCTCAAAGAAATGGACTGGCTGAGTCCACAAATAAGAATTTGCTGAGAATCATTAGGAGAACTATGGAAGAGAATTAGAGGGCATGGCACACCAAACTAAAGACAGCCTTGTGGGCTCACTGGGTAACTCCTAAGGCTGCCATTGCCAATTCTCCATATGTTTTACTATATGGAAGGGAGGCCAAGTTGCCCATTTCTCTTGAGTTGCCTGCTTTAGAACTAGCCCACCAGCTGGAGCTACTGGAAGATGAGCCCATGAATGTGAGGTTGGTAGAACTCATGGAGCTTGAAGAAACAAGAGACCTTGCAATGAAGACACTAAAGTTACATCAAGCTCAAGTCAAGAAAGCCTTTGACAAGAGAGTCGTAGCAAGGGACTTCAAAGAGGGGGATCTAGTCCTCAAATGGGAATCAAATAAGGCCAAACCAGACAACCATACCAAATTTGACAGCTTGTGGAGTGGCCCTTATTTGATCCATGGATGCAAACAACATAACGCTTTTCAGCTTGCCCAACTAGATGGAGAGGTATTATCTATCCCAATCAATGGGATTCATCTAAAACCTTGCTATTAAAAGAGTTTACAGCCATTGTATATATTGTACATTTTGTATAGTTTTTCATGTTTTCTTCTAAGTGCCTTGTGCACATCCTTTTCAATTGTGTGTTTCCCTTCCCCAAGTGCCTTGAGCACAGTATTCTTTTGTTTTGGTTGTTCTTGTTGCTTCAAGGGGAGTTTTCAGATAGAGCCAGCTTTGTCAAAGAAAGCAGTAACTCCATGCCCAATGGATCGAACGAAGCAATAAGTTGGGTTATTCAAGCATAGCAGGCATGCTTCCTTGGGAGTCGCCAAAAATGTTGGTAGTTTTTGACCCCATAGGCCAAAAATGACACCCTTACCATTTGAAGCTTTGCACTTCATACTAATTTTGCCTTGAAGGTTTTTTCCATGTTACTCAGAGAAGTTCAAAGAAGCAAGAAAAGGGACATTTTCGAGAATAAAGTCATTTTCAAAAAGGCAAAAGGTGCACTTCAAAAAATTTGAAGGGTGCATATCCTTCGGAAGAGGTTCATTTTCAAGTTTGCCAAAGGGTACTTTCCCTTTGAAAAGACCATTCCATAGATTTTCGAATGGTAGTTACCCTTTGGAAAAGTTCATTTGCACAAGTCGAAGCGTCTTTTTCTCAAGAAGTGGTCCTCTTCAAAATTTTTGAAAGGTACTTTTCAACTTTTTCTAAGGGTACATTCTTTTCAGAAGGGCCATTTTCAAAAGGTTCCGAAGGGCATTTTCACAAAGGAAAAGGGTACTTTTCAAGTTTCCCGAAGGGTGTGATCCTTTCGAGAAGGTCTCTTTCAAAAAGCCGAAGGATTTTTTTGCAAGCAAAAGTCTGTGGAAATTGCCCGAAAGGAAATGCCTAAAGGAAATAACTCAAGGAATTGACGTGCCCGCAAATGTCAAAATTTGAGCCCCTGCAAGTAGCCGTTGGTATTCAAAAGATCAAAGGGTTTGTCAAGATTTTTGTGAGCTTGACACTTGTTGAGATCTTGCGATAAAAGATCAACGACATGAGTGATAGTCAAATCATGAGTGATAGTCAAATAGTCAGCAAATCCGGAGGGCTAATCAGTCAGGGACAAATGGCATAAGCCCATCCAACTGGTGGGAGATCGACGACTCGTGGGCATCCATGCACAAGTAGGTTGACGGACATGTAAAAGGCCACGAGGGTATCGATTTTAATAGAAAATATATAAGTCCAAAACAATAGGAAGGATCATGCTGGGTTTTAAATGCAAGAGATCAAATCATGTACACTTGGCAGGAACATGCAGCTACCTACGACATGGCTCTCTCAGATCCAAAAAGGGAGACTTGAATGCGCGAAGGGCTCGAGGAGATTTACGGTGATCATGGACGGTTCATTTCATGGTCAAGCAGTTGCACGCTCTAAATAAAAAAGAGAGTTCAAGGACATAGTGGTGGTTACAGCCATTTATGACCCCTCTCTGTCCTCTCACGCAAGTCCCTTCTTCTCTCATCCTTTTCTGCTATATATAGAGGCCTTTGAGCCTTAAAACTTATCCCTCGACTGGTGATAGAGTGATTCTGTCAAAATCGCTTTGTAAACACTCTCTTGAAGCAATAAGATGAATTTTTTGATTCTAGTTTGAAGTCAAGTGTACATTATTGGAGTTTAACTTGTAGATGTATGCCCTTTTTCATCATCTGTAAATTCTCTACGTATCTTGCTTTAATTCTTTTGGTTCCTTGTAGGTTGTGTGAAGTGTTAGACATTGGTGTCTTTCTTGAAGTGTCATAAGTTATAGTGTCTCACATAGACCTATTTCTTTCTGTCCTTCGAACTGCAGGGTTTTCCTTCGACCTCCACACAAAATACTTATGCTTGTGGCCTTGAGATAGGATTAGATTAGTCTGTGTCTTGGTTAGTTTCATTAGTAGTTGTTAATGTTTCCAGGCTAAAAGTGGATCATTTCATATTTTGGTGCATCACCATCCTTAGCTTAGATTTCCCTTTCATGATTATCTTTCTCTCCTTTTTCCTTAGTCAGTAGTAGATTTTAGTGTGGGAAACAAGGTGAAGTGAAGCATCTAAGGAGCTAGCCTCATTAAAAAGCCTAGAGGTTCAACCTTATTACAGGATACCCACAGCCTGAAGTTGTCCCAACGCTTGTAGCTAGGAGTGAGAGACCCTGAAAAACTCTCCCACAAAGGGTGCAATTCTACGCCATAATAGTTATTAAAGGTTGGAGGGTGGAGCTGATACCCAAAATGAAATCAGTATGCAAAAATCTGAAATTTGGAAACAAACAAAAAAATTCAGCTATGAGAAGGCCCTGATCATTAGACTTTGATACCAACTGATATGATTTCTATTTTTTAATGGGTTTTTATATAAGAGAAGCATGTATTTATAGGATTAAAATATTACAAAGACATTTTGTTTCCAACTCCACCTACCAACTCCCAACCGTATGCTTCCACTTTATTTAATTATTTATTTTGATTTGGTAAATTTCCCTTGTAGGGTGTCCTTTAGATTAGATGCCACGATTGGTGGTATCTCTTCCGTCAAATTCACCTAGGACTTGCACCTGGCCTCTTCTATTGAGGTATGCCACACCCAAAATTGAATGTGGTAGTTTACCCACTTTCAACATTCAACATTTGTAAATTTTTAGCATGTAACATGTCTCCTAGGGATTTGAACACGGGTCTCCACTATGAAATCACTAATAATTTACCACTTACGCTCATCCCATTTGACAAAATTGGGGTAAATTTAGGACACATTGAAGTGTGCATGAGCGTTGTCTTAGGTCCACAGTGTCTGGGAGTGTGTTCCGCATAGTTCACATGGAGAAGTTCGACCCCTTCCTTCAAGTGTCCCCATGGCTAATTTTTTGAAGTGTCCAATGACACTGTGGGATTGGAACCTGGGTCAATAATGTGAAACTCCTTTCTTCCTACCACTAGCCCCAAGCCCAATGGGGATTCACTTACATTTTAAATAATATCTATCTACACTTTGAATAATTCCACTAGCCCACTCAGATTAAATAACTATATTTAACTCACTAACTATAATGGACATCCTCATCAAGATGCTAGGGTAAAATGGCTACATGAAGGGAACTAAAACACCAATTTTTTCCATCATTGAATTATGGTTAGAAGAAAATGGAATAGAATAAAGACCCTGTAAACCTCTTCTCTTGCTGTATTAGAAGGGCACAAAGACACTGGCCTTATGATGAGTGGGATTTTGAGTCTATGTTGGCAAAATAAGGTGGATAGAGAGGGATCAAATTGAAAATCCAAAACATGTCCCCAATCTAAATTTAGATGTTCAGAACAATTCAATAATGACTCAATTTTTTTGATATGTGGCTAGGAAAGCTTTGTTGATATGAAAGGAGACAGGGCTCCTAGCCTGGATGGATTCCCGACCTTATTTTTTCAAAACTTCTGGGAGGTATTAGGATCTGATCTTACAAAGGCAGCGGAAGAATCTCAAAGGACTGAAAAAATCTTGAAGTCCATGCACACAATGTTTACTTCTCTTATACTATAGAGCAAGGACTCCATAATTCTTGCTAGGTTTTACCCTATTTCTCTTTGCAACACAGCCTACAAGTTGATATCTAAGGTTCTTCCCAACTATTTCAAACCCTTCCTTTCACAATGTCCCAAGAGCAGGGAGGATTTTTCAAGTATAGATAGATGCTAGATGGCATAACCATTGTCCATGAACTCTTTTACCTTCATGATCAACAAACGAAGTGGGATTTTGTTTAAGCTTGACATTTTCAAAATCTATGATAAATTTTGTTGGGTATTATTGAGTAAGGCTGTCAAGGAATTCAGATTAACTGAAGAGTGGTGGGAATGGATGAAATAATGCTACTCTACCTCATAGTTTTCTTTCTTTTCCAATGGGTATCCTGAAGGATTCTTTGAATCCTCCAAAGCCATTAGGCAAAGTAATGTGCTCTCCCTATATCTACATATAATTATGGCAGAAGCCCTAGTGAGATCTTTAAAGAAAATAACGAAAGAAGACAGTTGAAGGGACTCAGAGCTTTGTTGAACAGTGATCCAATCACTCACTTGCAGTTTATAGAAGATACCATGCCAATTGCTTTTCCCTCTCTTCAAGAAACTTGGGCTATCAAGTAATTTTTGGCAAGATATGAGAAATCTTTTGGACAAACCATCAACTAAAATAGGGTAAAAGCTTTCTTTCTAAATGTTAGTCTTCATTGGAGACCTTTTTGGTTTCCCGCTTTTTCCTAAAACAATTTTGTAATCTGCAATCCCTTTGACCTACTTTTGTGGTCATTAGTTGGACATTAATATATTTATCTTATCTTATCTTCATCATAGGATTGATTCTTGCAAAAAATACTAAGGACGTTGGTGACAGAGTAAAGAGATGGTCCAAAATTAATAGGCAACTCTCACTCTTGATGAAAATCTTCAGCATAGCAATGACTCAAATGCCCCATATTGTCAAGACATAAGAAAGTTCTCTAAATAAGTAAATTTACCAGAAATTTGCTAAAATTACACTTAAATCTCCAAAATAGAATAACTGGGGGCACCTGCGCACCCAATTAAGTGGACTGCACTTGCAAATCCAAACTAAGTATGAAGGAAATGCTTCTCCAGAAAATGTCATAGACACAAAATATTATATTGATATGAAAAGAGATTGATTACATAGAGAGGGTAAACTTCAAATTTATAATAAAGTGAGTTACTTCCCATACCCTAAACTGTAGTGGTATTCCACCCATAGTTTCACAAAAAGAGTGGTTTCTGTTGTCAACCTGGTGTTGCACCCTGAATCGAAGACGTGTTGAAATGGCCAATCCTCTCTCCGGTTGAAACAATGGGATCTTCTCACGAGGGTGGGTGCCTCAATAGTGAGAACCTCCAGAGAAGGCTAGTTCCTGTAAGATGTATCAGTGGATCTCTACTCTGCGCTGCGAATCTACCATGGAAAAGGGAGAAAGAAACTTGAAAGGGAAATCCTACCTAATGACGGTGATACACCAAAACGTTGATCCACTCTGCTTGGAACCTTGAACATTGAATCAAACACGGGAAAGAGAAGACCTTTGATTTCAAGTGATCACTATGCATAAATATTTCATGAGAAGGTTCAATCCAATGACCAAAACATGAGAAAAAACGATGGAGAGAGGTCTAATACAAGACACTTTGCGGCCACCTAACATCCACTTAGAGCTTCAGTAAAAGACATATAGAACACTGAACATGGCCTGCATAATATGATAAGCTAGCAACTAGGTACGAATCAAACTTTGGGAAGGGAGAGAAATCTACCACATGCAAATTGCTGAATGAATATACACTATGCCAACACTTGAAATCTGAAAGTACAGTCCTTCTATTGATTGAAAAAGTTACACAACTCACCAATGACAGAGTCTAGTCTTGCCAAGAGAGGGATACAATTCAAGGCTGAAAAGCCAACTTATATAGAAAATTACAACAGCCAAGAGTTGGCGTTGGAAAAATAAGAGAGAGGCTAAATCCGTCCAACTCAGCCTTTACAAAAAGTCTATTTGTCTTGCATGAAGCTCCTTGGCGTTAGAGGAAATGGACGGTGAGTTTGTTGAAATTCAAACTCTTGTCATGCAAAAATGCTACGCCCACCTCCAAATATGGACTTCCTCTTGAGCCATTTGTTCGTTTGAAAGCACGAGATAACGAGAGCATGCATGAAATCCACGCCATGCTAAAATTAGAACTCGAATTGAAACGTTGGAAGCTGAGTTGGAACGTTTGAAAGTAGGAGTTGATCCGGAGATGAGCTTGACTTCAACAACCAGTCAACTGAAGCTTTGACCAGTCAATTGAAAATAGCCTTTGCTTGCATGGATTTTCCTTTTATTTTGGTTTGCCTGTTCATGTTCATTTTCTGCGGACTTCTATTTTTTGTCCAAGTCCAATTATTCCTTCGGAATTCTGTCTTGCCTTTGTTTTTTTAATTATTTCCTTCTGAAATTCTATTGGTTTCTCTTTCCTCGGACTTTTTGCTGGTTGCAGACTTTCGTGCGTGTCCTCTCCTTGGCTTTGGATTTCCTTGGCCAACTTTTTCGAATAAATTTCTGCCTATTTTCCCAAAGGAATCCTTCGGACAAAAGGTCCGAAGGATATCTGTAACAATCCTTGCCCAATCTGGTCTTAATTGTCTCAATTTGCTGCCTTGTAATTTTTTCAAACACTTTGTAAGCAAAGTGCTTTTTGTTGGTTTTTGTCACAGTTTTGATGATTTGTTTAAATGACGATGGATTAAAGCTTCAAGAAGTTTTAAGAATGACAATGCTGAGTTCTAGATGCAGGTTTTGTTCTTTTCTATGCAATTAGATGAATTCACAAAGCAAACTAATCACTTACAGCCAATGGACATTTAGTCGAACAGTTGGCATGCAACCTACTATCTCAATTAAATGCTCAAAAGATAACCATAAATGACCAGTAACTTGTGATTCTTAATTGTATTGATGATTTGATACAATGCTCCACTAAACTAGCCAAGACTCTTGGCATAAACAAGAATTACAATTATATGGTATGCTGGTATGAAGGACATACACCTACAACTGCAAATATAAACTATACTAAAGGCTGGGTTTTATGCAATGAACCCTGGTGGGATTGAGGCGCCCTTGAGAATAGATAAGGAGCAAGCAATTTCCCAGCGAAAGGATGATCTCCCAAGCCAAATCGAATTTTTCAAGCCAGTCTCCCCTGTTTTGATTTGATCTCAAATTTAAAATAATATGCACTGAATATACGCTGCCTCAAGCATCTAATATCATCTCCATGCTCCAAGGAAGTGGACACACCAAGCCAAGCAAAGAATCGATGCAAAATGGAACCCCCAAAAGCAAAAACGTCCCTCCTAATGGCGTCCTTCCTTGACTATAAATATCTGATTTTTATATCAGCTTTCTCTACAATGCAACTGCTCTCTTAACCAAGGAAAAATCGATGCCAAGCTATATAGAAACCAACACCAAGGAGTTAGCTATGCAACCTCCACAAATTCACCAAATCGATTTCTCCAAAATTGGCCAATGGCCACAAATTTTGCTCCAATTGAGATGACTGAAATATCACCTCCAAAATGCAACTCTTCAAGAGATATTTCACTCCCTCAGTGATGCTATCAATGGGAGGTATCGTTCCCAAAGACAAATTGATTCACTGCAGGAAACTCTAGGCTCCACCAGCATACCACAGCAAAGACAACATCAAATCGGGATAATTCATAATGGCAGCCCACACCTCCCTTTATACTCTTTTTCATTTGGGAACCTTCTAGAAACATCATAATATTTTATTATTATTTTTCCCTTTTAATATATTATATTTGCACTTTAATATAAAATAATGAATTATATCATAAAGCACAAATATAACATCATTTTGTAACATGAGGTTTCTAAAAATAGAACATTCTAATAAATCATTAGAAAACCTCCAGTATATGTCGAAACTTCCCCAAAGAAACCGACTGCCATTTGGGTAACTGTGGAGAGGACCCTCAAACCTTGCCGTATTAGCCTACGAGGACCACTGATAGGCTAATCATGTTGAAAGTACAATGTCTAACTAGAAGGGGACATTACAATATCCTCCTTTTCATTTGCTTATTTTATCATACTCTCTCGGGCTTTTTTGGATTTGACTTCCCACGCAAAGTGCCCTCCGGAATTTTCAAACAGCCCCCTCGGACTTTTTGGACAGCCCCTCAGTTTATTCTTTCGGAATTCTTGTCATGACCATTCTTTCCTTCGGGTTTTCCTGGCTTTGATTTTTTCTCTTGCCAATTTTTCTGATTTTATTCCTTTTGGCTCTTATGTCCTTTTAAATTCCCACGGGCTTTTCGGATGGCTGACTTTTCCTGCTTGCAATTTCCCAAAGTATTCCTTCAGACAAAAAGTTCGAAGGATCTCCCTCCCTTTTCTTGCTTGGCTTTTATTTATATTTTCTCGAGTTTGTTCTTTGTCCCAAATTTCTTCAGACTTTTTGTTCGAAGGAATTCCTTCGGACAATTTGTTCGAAGGAATTCCTTCGGACAAAAAGTCCAAAGGAATTTGTCTCCTTTGTGAGGTCCTGCCACCGATCAAGTGCCCTCTGCAAGGGTAGGTGTCCTTCCTCTATGCCCTTCGGGAAAATTGGAAAGGTCCTGCCACTGACCAAGTGCCCTCTGCAAGGGCTTCTATCTCTCTGGAACTATATTTTTGGAAGAATTGAAGGGCACCCAGGTTTTTGTATGGAACCCGGGATTTTTGTAGGGAACCTGGGCTTTTTGTAGGGAACCCGGGCTTTTTGGGAGGCACCTGGGTTTTTTCTAAGTCGCCTTATTCCTTCGGACTTTATGTTTTCCACACCTTTGGATTTTCTACGGACTTTTTGGAGGTTGCAGACTTTGTTGGCCTCTCCTTTGTCTTTTCTTTGTTGGCTGCGGGTTTTTGTTTGCAAATTCTCTGAAGTATTCCTTTGGACAAAACGTCCGAATGAATTCATTCGGACGTTTTGTCCAAAGGAATACTTCAGAGAATTTGCAAACAAAAACCCGCAGCCAACAAAGAAAAGACAAAGGAGAGGCCAACAAAGTCTGCAACCTCCAAAAAGTCCGCAGAAAATCCATTCCTTTTAATTTCCTTTGCTTTGTGCAAATTTCTAACCTTGCCTAAGGCATTAATTAATGTATTGTATGTAGTAACCCTATAAGAATAAACATGTTTGCGTATTGTATGCAAAACAACCTCTACCTTTTCAAACAATCCAGATATGCGGTATGTCTCAACAAGTAGAACATATGTATCTTCAATCGCAACCCAGGGCACCTATAACATCCTCAAGTAGATCATTCCATGCTTTATATGAAGGCTGTAGATGGCTATTTAAGGACCACAAAAAACTGATTTATATGACAAACTGGTACCATAAGACCATCTTCCGAATAGTAAGGTTGACAATTTTTGGCCTGTGGAAGAATTGTCAACAGTTTCCACCTGCTACCACTAACTATAACAGTCTAAGAGATAGCTTGTGGAGCAAGCTGCTAGCTAGGACCTAACGTGTCTAAATACTTTGAACTCAGGTAGCTTGTAGATCAAGCTACTTATTCAAACCCAACACTACATCGAATATGAACTTCATAGAAAAATAACTTGTTTACATTATAAAACATTGTGACAAAATGGGTTGTGTTTTGGCACACAACAGACATTCACCATTCTCTTGTCAAATCGTGTATAAGAATATGTCCACATTATCATAGCATTATTTAATTTATATGAATTTGTAATATTCCAAGCATAAACATTGCTATTTTTCTCTTTTGGCTGACCGGGCCATTTTGATAAAAAATAGTTATCCTTTGTACTGCTGACTGGGCTAACCAATGCTACATTTAACTTTTGTTCCTCCTAGTATATAATACTTTGACATCCTTTATGGATTCCAAAATGAAATTGAACTCTTTAACCACATTGGAAATCCGTCAGTTATTAGGCCCCTTTGTGCTGTCCTTAGACAAACATGAAACCAAGGTTTGTGAGTCAATTTCTAATATAACATCTTCAAGCCCAAGCCTTTTAGCCTCAAGAAGCCCATATTTGATGCCCAAAGCCTTAGCCAAATTATTGGTTTGCATCACCAAGCTTTCAGCATACCAAATGAGAAGGTACCCTTTTACAATTATGTTGTTCCCAAAATCCGTCACTTGTTTTTGTGGACAACATACCAACTATTTTGGTCTTGCAGACCAAAACTCTCTCTTTTCTTTCTCAAAAGTATTCTGAGCAGTTAAGTTTTTCAAATATTCAAGCCTTTTCAGCTAAGGAAGTCGCAGGTTCAACGGCGGGCTTTCTTCAAAGGAAGTTCAAAACACTTGAGGCTTTTCCTTAGTGTTTTGAGGATGGTTCAATGCAAAGGTTCGATCAAAAGACTTAATGGCGGGCTTCAAACAATTGAAATGAACCACTTTGAACCGTTGAACCATTGAACCCCGCCTCCACAAGGTTCAAAGGTTCAACGAGTTCAAAGGTTCAACGACTTCAACGGACTTAAAGAAAAGAAGGCTTCGAAGAGTGAAGATTGAACTGTTGAACCATTGAACCTTGAACCAAAAAGAGTTCAAGGGTTCAAAGGTTCAATAAGTTCGACAGACTTAGAAAATGAAAGGATCCAGAGAGTTTGAAGCTTCAAAAGATTCAAAGAAAGTGAATGAACCGTTGAACTTTGAACCAAAATGGTTCAAGGCTCAAAGGTTCAAAGGGTTCAAAGAGTTCAAAGTTCGAAAGGAAGCTGCAAGTGAATGAAGGAAGCGGAAGATTCCAGAAAGAAGTTCAACAAGATGGTTCAACCAAAGGGTTCGAAGAAATGGTTCAACTGAAGAAGAAAAAGAAAGCGAGCACGGCCCTTCACACAACATTGAACCTTTGAACCATTGAACCTTTGAACCAAAAGAGTTCAAGGTTTAAGGTTCAAAGAGGTTCAAAGCGACCAGTGACGTCCCCACAGACGTCAATTTCAGGGTGATGGAATAACCATTGATTTTCAAAAATCCTGAGAACAAACTCAGCGACCAGCCAAGGAAGGAGCCGAAGGAGCCCGCTGAAAGCGAGAAGATAGCCCTGAAAGCTCAGATCGCCAAGGAAAGACAAAACATGGCAAAGGAGAGAACTACAAGAAATCCAGAAATATCTGTAGGAGAGTTAATTCTAGTAAGTGGAACAGTCTACCAAATGGACATCAGAGAGTGCAAACATTCAATGATGCGACCTGTTTTTCTTCATTGAGTAAAGACGAAGTGGGCAGCTGCATAAGTATCATAAAGAGGACCAAGCAACCTATGCTTGGAGGAGACACTTGACATAACTAGAACACCAAAGTCCAGGCTGGTGATCGGCTTCAGCATGGCCCCTTCACAAAATTTCCTCTATCCAATGCATTGAATGCGATATGGGCCATTTTATGGAACAAAGCGCCAAGTCTTTCTTTGAGCGCTATATATTGTAATCTCTCATTTCATAGAAAAAGGGATCTCTTGATTATTAGAAGTGAAACTCTGTCCAAATTGAAAGGCATTCCTGAGACTTTGAGCTCAGACTGTTAATCATACTTTATCATTTGAATGAGAAAGCAAGTGACCTTTCAGACTTTGTGTTGAAATAGCTTGTGTTATCTAGGAAATTGTTCTTATGTCTATTTCTTAAATACAGTCTTGTCTATTTAATCGAATAAGCAGAACTAGTGGAAATAATTTGGAAGGTGTCTTGGAGCCGACTATGGAAGACTTTGTGCTGCCATAACTGTCTTTAGTCTGTTTGTTTTTTGTTTCAGTTGAAAGGATATTGGTGAGACTTTGAGCTCCCATTACCCTTTGTAATCTTTCACTTTGTTGTAGTTGAGGTGGAGACTTTGTGCTACACTTCATTCTATTGTGTTACTGCATCCTGATCAGTGAGAGAAGCAACAAAAGACTTTGTGCTTTCGTGGGTCTTTTGTGGTTACAATTACTACCCAAGAAGTCTTCCTCTGATTTTTTGAACATCATTTCTAAAAGAAGAGAAATGCGTTCAACAATTACCCAAGATTTCTCCTTGTCCTTGTGAACATCATCTCTGAAAAAAGAGAGATGGATGGTGTTATCCCACCCTTGAGTGTATTTTCAGCTTTTATTAGTTATAGTAGTTTACCGGGAACCTCCCCTACCTTATAGGGAACCTCCTCTTGATGAGAGGAGAGATTTATTTCATTTTGCTGTGGTAAACCTGCACATTTTGTCGTATAAATCTCCTTATGCTGAGGTTGATATACCTATTTTGCCGTAAGTTAGCTGGTGACAAAATATTCACCTAACAGTTTTTGGCGACTCCATTGGGGAGAAGAACGTACAGTTTGAAGCCTCAAGCTTCAAATTGAAGCAGTTCCAGTTCTTTTCCATTTCCATTTTACACTTTGGCAGATCCACGGTATACACAAAGCCAGAGAGCTCAAGGTATTGTTGACCCTGTATTTGAGTTTATGTGGCAAAATAACTTTGATCTTTCCCTTCCACAAACTCACCTTTAGCAAACCAGGAGTTTTTCTCCTACCAACATCAGGTCTCCAATACCAGGCAAAACTTCTCTTTCCTCTACTAGCAGAGCTTTGTCTATACATACCCCACCAAGATTTGTTATCCCTCCCTTCAATAGTCATATAATGGAAGCTCAAGGCCCCTGGGGTAACACCTTTGGTCCCCTGAATCTAACTCCACCTCTACATGAACTACCTCGCAGTTCAAAAAAGAATTTTCCTAAATTTTTTGGTGATGGGAGAGTTCATCCTGATGAACATATTGTAGCCTTCTGTATAGCCTGTAGTGTGATAGGCGTGGAGTATGAGGACATAACAGTCAGGCTGTTTGTAGAAACATTACAAGGTGCTGCTGCAGACTAGTTTTATCATCTACAGGCCCAAACTGTGACTGACTGGAACACCCTCAAAGCCAAGTTTGAAGTAAAGTTCAAGCCTGCAGAAGATGCGCATGCCCTGTTTGCTCAGCTTACAAAAATGGAGTCTCATGAGCCTATGTGAGACTTCATTGCTAAATTCAACAAGCTGGGAAACATGATTCCCACAATTGCTCAGCAACACCTAAGAATCTCAAATGCGTCTTCATCAATTCTCAGCTTCTTGAAGTGAATTTTTTGTTAAGGCGGGCTGGCCACATAGACCTTACTGCAGCTTAGGATTTGGCCACTGAAGTTGAAGATGATCTTATCTTGGCAGAAAAGATAAGAAAAGATCTTAACAGAAGTAAATCTTCTTCATCTTCTGAATATTCTTCTACAGGGACCACTGATCTTATGGTGCAGAAACTGGGAAATGAATTGCTAGCTCTCAAGAAGCAAATGGCACAAGGGATATCTATTCCTTCATACCGAGATATACCAAGGAGGACATTTTTCAACCAGTCATATCAAGGCAATGCTGCCAGAAATCAAGGGCAACCAAACCTTCTTCTTCCTCTATAGGGAAGCTTGCCATTGAAGCAGCTCCAGCTAACTCAGCAGTTGGATATCTTGAAACTGAATTTGATTTCTCTTTTCAACCTGAGTTGAACCAAGAAATGTCGCTAATCTCTTCACAGAAAGGAAAGAAGAATCAGCTGACGACTCCAACATTGGTTTTCTGAATTACCAGGATGAACCCAGAAGTAAAGGTGAAACGTTTAATGGATCATACGCAGTATTTACCAGGTCCCAAAATCAGTCAGCTCAACAAGCAAATAAAGAAAAGACAGGAAAAAAATTTCGACCAACAATTTCAATTGCTAAGCGAGGAACTTCGCTGCCTTTCCAATCAAAGGACCTGGTGATCAACAAAAAAGTACCTCAAATATTCCTTCACCTTCTGCTTCAAATTTGCAGACCAGTCCTACACCTAGTAAAAATCAGATTGATGGACTGCCTTCCTCCGTTTCGAATTCATTTCAGTCATTTGATATAATTGACCATGCTAAGAAGACCAAAATTTAAATGACTGAGTTTGAATATTTAAAAGTCAACTCTGAGCAGTTGGATAGGTTGGTTGAATGTGTGAAGAATAAAGCCGTCCCTGCAGGACAATGGGTCCCAGAGGTGACTCATGTTCCCCCAAATAACACATCCACCCCAAATAACACATCCACCCCAAATAACCTTGTCATCACTCCTCCTGCTACCCCTAGGAAGATAGAACTGTTTTATGTCTCTCTGTTGATAAACGGTCATCAATTGAACAATTGCATTATAGATTCTGGCGCCTCTAACAATGTCATGCCCGCCAAGATGGCCGAATCTCTTGGTCTCACGTTGACCAAGACCTTTGGGAGATGTTTCTCCATGGAAAACAAACAAGTGCCACTTCTAGGACAAATCAAAGATGCCCAATTTGCATTTTGGCCTTCCCAGATAAGAGAATTAGAATGACAGTCCTGGTGGCCGACGTCCCAACCTCCTACGGTATTCTTCTTGGGCCATATTTTTGCAAGGACGTTAGTGGAGAATTGAGCATGACCCTGTCTGAGGTGAGAATTCCTATCAAGGGTGTCATGTAAAGGCTACTTCCTGAGAAGGAATCGAAGTACATTGTCACCCAAACATCAGCTTCTAAAGCTCAAATTCTGTTTGAGTCTTCAGGAATGGGTAACTACTTCCTATCCATAGAGGATGTTCCTATTTCATCTGATGAAAGTCTTGTAGGTGACAATCTAAAAATTGATTCAGACAAGACAGTAGAAGAATTGGTAGAGCACAGTGCAGGTGCAAAAGGATTTCCCCTCTCAAATGAAGTAAAATCTGAAAGAGAGTCAGTTTCTAATGATGTCTGGATTCTGGAATTCGATGGCAGCAATTCTTCTACCGATTATGGAGTTGGAGTAGTTTTGATATCTCCTCAAATAGATATTTTTTCCTATGCATATAAGTTGTAGTTCAGCAACACTAACAACACTGCTGAATATGAATCGTTGTTGTTTGGATTAAAGGCTGCTCAAGATAAATGTGTCAGACTTCTTCATGTCAAAGGAGCTGTTGAGCTGGTAATTTGTCAGGTGAAGAACATGTATCAAATCAAGAATGAGAGATTGTGATATTATCGCAATTTGGTGTGGGACTGCATTGAAAGCTTTGATGCTTTCAATATTTTTGCCGTGCTCAGAGAATTCAACAGTCGTGTAGATGCATTGATCATCTCTGCAACTCTCTTGGTCCCTCACCAAGATTTCAAAGAAGACATGTACACTATCGAGTTGGTCTTTCGACCAAGTGTACTTGATAATGCTGACCATTGGCAGGTGTTCAATGGCGACAACCAAATCATTGCTTTTCTAGAACAAATAGATAGCTTTGAAAAGCTTCAATTTGAAGGCAATGAATCTCCACTACGAGAATCAACTCCAGAAACAAATTTAAACGCTGATGAAGAGTTCCTTCAGCTCAAAGGGAATAAAATTCTCAAAAGATTAGTTTCTCTTGAGAAACTTTTCAACAAGCATGATAGAATTATCAAGGAACAACAAATGGATTCATAATCCTCTAAAGATTTTGATCAAATAAATTTGAATACAAAAGAAAATCCCAAAATGGTCAACATTGAAAATTGTTGTACCTCTGATGAAAAACTCAAGTTTATCACTCTGCTTCGCCATTACATTGATGTTTTGGCATACTCTTATGATGATCTGAAACCTTTCAGACCTAAATAAATTCAGCATGAAGTTTCTCTCAAGATTGGGTCGTTGCCTCACAAGCAGAAGCAAAGGTAGTACAACCCCAGAATATTAGGGACGATTTTGTCTGAGGTACAAAAAATGCTGAATGCAAGAATTATTTTTTCAATCCATCATTCCACCTGAATTGCGAATATAGTCCCTGTGAGAAAGAAGAATGGAGAAATTCCCGTGTGTTGATTTCAGAAATCTGAATCAGTATCTTTAGAAGACAACTATCTCTTGCCCATCATGGATCAGTTGCTGCAGACAGTAACTGGTGCTGAGATGTTATCAATGCTAGATGGTTTTTCGGGATATAATCAAGTGGAGGTTAGTGAAGCAGAGCAACATAAGACTGCTTTCACAACACCTTGGGGCACTTTTGCATATCGCAGAATGCCTTTTGGCTTGATCAATGCTGGCGCCACTTTTCAAAGAGCGATGGATCTTGCTTTCAGAAATGAAATGGGTAAGTTCATTGTCGTATACCTTGATGATTTGACAGTCTTTTCTAAGCATCATCCTGATCATGTGCATCATCTACAACAAGTGTTGGAGCGATGTAGGTAGAATGGTATTTCTCTTAATCCCAAGAACTTGATTTTTGGGGTTACTGAAAGGAAACTTCTCGGTCACACTGTGTCCCGAGAAGGCATAAAGATCGACCCAAAAAGGGTCAAATCTATCCAAGAGCTTGCTCTTCTTGCCAGTAAGACCACAGTCCACTCTTTCTTTGGAAAAGTGAATTTTTTGTGAAGGTTCATTCCTGAATTCACAGGAAAGACTCACCACATTGTCAATATGATGAAGGGTAAAGCTACTTTCAGCTGGATTGAAGAAGACAAATCAACGTTTCAAGACATCAAAGAAGCTATCGCCCATGCCCTAATACTGATTTGTCTTGATTATACCAAAGACTTCATGATGTACAACTATTCTTCTGAACACACGCTTTCAGCCATTTTGGTTTAGCAGAACAAAGAAGGTATGGAGTCTCCCATATCCTTCATGAGTTGTCCTCTCAAAGCTCATGAGCTGAAGTATTCAAACATGGAAAAGCATGTTTATGTTGTAGTAAAGGCGGTAAAACACTTTTATTTTTACATCTTGAACTCACATACTGTTGCTCTGGTTCCTGATACAACAGTCAAGTCTATACTAACTCAACAGGAGTTTGAAACCAAAAGGGGCAATTGGATTGCTAAAATCCAGGAGTTTGATCTCGTTATCAAACCAACGAAGCTTGTGCGGGGAAGGGGTATCTGCGAATTAATCATTGATAACATACTAGAAGAAAGAGGGCATGAAGAAACAAAAGTTGAAGACACGCCAACAGTTCTCTTTGTCACCACTACGAATGAGTGGTATTCGAATATTGCTCATTTCCTTACCTATGGTGAGTGTCCTCACTTATCTCGTAAAAAAAAGAGGACTATTAAGTTGAAAGCTGCCAATTTTATCCTGTGAAAAAACGGGTCTGTATAAGAAGAACCTTGATGGGGTATTCCTTCGCTGTGTGGATAAAGCGCAGCAGAACAAACTTTTGGAGTCCTTCCACAATTTGACTTGTGGAGGACATTTTTTGCGCTTGTGACTGCCCATAAGATTCTGTGAGCCAGGTACTATTGGCCTACTCTGTTTCAAGATTCATACACTTGAGTGCGTAAATGCGAGCTGTGTTAACAATTCGTTGGCAAACCCAAGTTAATTGTGTTACCTCTCAAGCCTGTAGTGATAGAAGAGCCATTTCAACAACAAAAAATTGATTTTATTGGCACTGTAAATCCATCCTCGAGTGCTGGACATAATTGTCCTCACAGCCACATACTACTTTACCAAGTGGGTGGAAGCCATTCTAATCAAGCATGCTACTTCAAAAGTAGTATGTAATTTCCTTAAGGAAAACATCATTTTCAAGTTTGGGGTCCCAACCAAGATTGTAACAGACAATGCAACCTGTTTCTCTTCTCATAAGATTACCTAGTTCTGCTACTATTATGGGATTATCCTCTCCCACTCTTTTGACTATTATCTGCAAGAAAATGGTCAAGCAGAATCAAGCAACAAGAACTTGGTGACCATTATCAGGAAACTGATAGATGACAAATCAGAGAACCTGGCATAAAGCATTGCTTGATGCTTTATGGGCAGACAGAATTACACCCAAGAGGGCAATTGGTATGTCCCCATTCCAACTTCTGTATGGTCTCAATGCAGAGATACCAATCACCCTTGAATTACCAGCATTAAAGTTAGCAAAGGTAGTAGAAGATTCAACTTATGAAAGTTCCATCGACAAGAGGATCATGTGCTTGACTGAACTTAATGAACAATGAACTATGGTGGTGGACCGAATTGCTGCGCATCAAAGTCTGGTGAAGAGACTCTTCGACTAGAAAGCAAAGATCCGTGATTTTCAGATTGGAGATCAAGTCTTGTTGTGGGACAAGAGGAGAGAACCAAAATGAATGCATAGAAAATTGGATTCCCTATGGAGAGGCCCATTTGCCATTCATCGTTTAAATGGTAAAAATAATTTCTTGCTGAAATATCAAGATGGAACGCCATTCTCTCTGCCTCACAGTGGGCAGCATCTGAAGCACTTCAATTCTTGAAGTATCAGATAAGTCCAGTTGTACATTTGTATATATGTATAGTCTTTCTTTGTTGTGTTTTTCGTTTGTTTTTGGCGCTGTTTGATTTTTGGCGCCTTTCTTTTTGGGTAGCATGACTCCGTAGCCCAATGGCATAAATGAAGGCACTGAGATTCTGGTTTCTACTCCCTTCGACTGTTTCAAAATTTCAATCGATGAAAGTTCTCCAACTGAAGCCAGTTGTTCCTAAAATCCGTCACTTGCTTTTGTGGACAATATACCGACCATTTTGGTCTTGCAGACCAAAACTCTCTTTTCTTTCTCAAAAATATTTTGAGCAGTTAAGTTTTTCAAATATTCAAACCTTTTCAGCTAAGGAAGTCGCAGGTTCAACGGTGGGCTTTCTTCAAAAGAAGTTCAAAACACTTGAGGCTTTTCCTTAGTGTTTTGAGGATGGTTCAACGCAAAGGTTCGATCAAAAAACTTAACGGCGGGCTTCAGACAATTGGAATGACCCACTTTGAACCATTGAACCATTGAATCCTGCCTCCGCAAGGTTCAAAGGTTCAACGAGTTCAAAGGTTCAACGACTTCGGCGGACTTAAAGAAAAGAAGGATTCAAAGAGTGAAGATTGAATTGTTGAACCGTTGAACCTTGAACCAAAAAGAGTTCAAAGGTTCAAAGGTTCAACGAGTTCAATAAGTTCGACGGACTTAGAAAATGAAAGGATCCAGAGAGTTTGAAGCTTCAAAGAATTCAAAGAAAGTGAATGAACCGTTGAACTTTGAACCAAAATGGTTCAAGGTTCAAAAGTTCAAAGGGTTCAAAGAGTTCAAAGTTCGAAAGGAAGCTTCAAGCGAATGAAGGAAGCGAAAGATTCCAGAAAGAAGTTCAACAAGATGGTTCAACCAAAGGGTTCGAAGAAATGGTTCAACTGAAGAAGAAAAAAAAGCGAACGCGGCCCCTCACACCACATTGAACCTTTGAAACAAAAGAGTTTAAGGTTCAAGGTTCAAAGAGGTTCAAAGCGACCAGTGACGTCCCCACGGATGTCAATTTCAGGGTGATGGAATAACCGTTGATTTTGAAAAGACCTGAGAACAAACTTAGCGACCAGCCAAGGAAGGAGCCGAAGGAGCCAACTGAAAGAGAGAAGATAGCCCTGAGGGCTCAGATCACCAAGGAAAGACAAAACGTGGCAAAGGAGAGAACTACATGAAATCCAGAAATATCTGCAGGAGAGTTAATTCTAGTAGGTGGAACAGTCCACCAAATGGACATCAGAGAGTGCAAACATTCAATGGCGCGCCCTGTTTTTTTTCATTGAGTAAAGACGAAGTGGACAGCTGCGTAAGTATCATAAAGAGGACCAGGCAACCCATGCTTGGAACGAGACACTTGACATAATTAGAACGCCAAAGTCCCGGCTAGTGATCGGCTCCAGCATGGCCCCTTCACAGAATTTCCTCTGTCCAATGCATTGAATGCGGTATGGACCATTTTATAGAACAACACGCCAAGTCTTTCTTTGAGCGCTATATATTGTAATCTCTCATTTCATAGAAAAAGGGATCTCTTGGTTATTAGAAGCGAAACTCTGCCCAAATTGAAAGGCATTCCTGAGACTTTGAGCTCAGACTGTTAATCATACTTTATCCTTTGAATGAAAAAGCAAGTGACCTTTCAGACTTTGTGTTGAAATAGCTCGTGTTATCTAGGAAATTGTTCTTATGTTTGTTTTCTAAATACAGTGTTGTCCATTTAATCGAATAAGCAAAACTAGTGGAAATAATCTGGAAGGTGTCTTGGAGCCGACTATGGGAGACTTTGTGTTGCCATAATTGTCTTTAGTCTATTTATTTTCTGTTTCAATTTAAAGGATATCGGTGAGACTTTGAGCTCCCATTACCTTTCGTAATCTTTCACTTTGTTGTAGTTGAGGTGGAGACTGTGCTACACTTCATTCTACTGTGTTACTGCGTCCTGATAAGTGAGAGAAGCAATGAAAGACTTTGTGCTTTCGTGAGTTTCTTGTCGTTACAGTTACTACCTAGGAAGTCTTCCTTTGGTTTTCTGAACATCATTTCTGAAAGAAGAGAAATGCCTTTAGCAATTACCTAGGATTTCTCCTTGTCCTTGTGAACATTATCTCTGAAAAAAGAGAGATGGATGGTGTTATCCCACCCCTGAGTGTATTTTCAGCTTTTATTAGTTATAGTAGTTTACAGGGAACCTCCCCTGCCTTATAGGGAACCTCCCATTGATGAGAGGAGAGATTAATCTCATTTTGCTTTGGTAAACCTGCACATTTTGCCGTATAAATCTCCTTATGTTGAGGTTGATATACCTATTTTGCCGTCAGTTCGCTGGTGACAAAATATTCACCCAACAAATATATCCCTCCTATTCCTGCCAGACCAAGGTTTTTGTTAAAAGCCCTATTGTATGAATTTTCCAACCCATTTGTTTTAGTTATAGCTAAATATTAAAAGCATTTTTGCTCATGCTCAAATATGCAAATGCTAATACTAAGTGCATGATTTTATTTATTGACCCATAAGCTTCAAAATAATAATGCAAGCCTTTGATAAAAAATTCAGTCATTGACAAGAAGAAAGATACCCCTTTCAAAAAAGTCTTGAACAAAAAAATTGGTATAAACTATTCTCTAAGATCTTCAATCTAGCTCATTATGCATTGCGTTCATATACGAATGCATCCTAAAATAGAATACGAATCATCATAAACTATTCTCTATAAGCAATAGGACTTACTTTTCATTAATTAATACCATTACTAAATAGAGTTGGCGATGTATTGTGGGTGTATGCCTGTGAATAATATATTTATTCATTGACCAAATACGAAATTTACCTGCATTTGCTGTACCACAGCAAGATCAAACATCCATAAACCCAAACGAGATGCAGCCACTCCTCCCATTAACATCCAAGCTGATACTACTTGATTATGAACCCAAATGGAAGCCACACATGTTAATAGGATGCACCACTGATGAAACACAAATAAATATTGAAAAATTATCAGCAATATAAAAAAACTCAAATCTAAAAATAAATAAACGAAGTCTACTTAAAAAACGGCATATTTACCAAATATGATTAACCTTTCTATAATGCATTATCACTAGTATATAATCACTAAATAATCTTTGATATTATGTAAATTGTTTGTAGCTGAAGCTAACATTTCTTAGATGTCTTCATTTCTTTAAAAAACATACAAAATAAAATAACATATTAACATAGAATGAAGCAATCATTTGGTAAATGGTCTCCGTCCAAAGTAGACAAAACCAATTTCAACTTTGATGGTGAAACCAAAGGCAATCTTGGGTAGGCTGGTGATGGTGGGATATTTAAATACGAACAATCTTGAGGAAGCAAAATAATTCCTCAAGGCTACATCTAGCAATTAGTTGAAGTTCAAACAACAAAGTCACTGAAGGAGACTCGAATCATTATAGAAATGGTTAAAGACAGAGGTTGTAAATGATGGCATCTTGATAGTTTAAGAAATGGCATCATTGGTCTCGTGCAAACTTATACAACTCTTCTTTTATTCATATTTTGAGAACTGGAAATGTTGTCATTGAACACTTATCAAAAAAGGGGTCAATCTTGCTAATGAGGATGCAATTAGGATTTATATATCCTCCTCCTTTGTTAATTACCTCCACCTTCTCAATTTACTTATATATGAGACTTCGGATAAATTTCAATTTGTAAAGTTTACACGCTTGGAACTCTAATCTTGGGTTCCTACTTTACAATCTCAAAGCATGCATGAAGGCCACTGAAGCTTATTGTATATATTAATGGTGGTTCATTCCAGGAGCTCATTGTAAATATTATTGGTGGTTCATTCCATCTCTGGGTATCCCACTGAAGCTGATCTTAATTGGTTTGATAGCTGGTAGGTCTCTTCATTCGGCCTGGTATGTGATTACAGATTACAGAAGTAAATAGTAAAATTTAAATGGACAAATAAAGACTGGTGTACCCCATTTTTACCCCTTTGGAATCCACCTTATGCATTAGTGACAGTATCAACTCCTAGAGATAGGTTGCGTATCAGTCTACTCTTAAGATTTTTTCCTTGACCTTTTGACAAATTAATGCTATGGATACTGTTTGCGGTGCATTGTGTTCCCTATACTTGGCATCAAATTCTGTGCAGCTCCATGTGGCTTTATCTTTTCTCAAAATGGATCCCTCATGTTTTCACTAAAATCCTAAGCTCTATTGGTATGGAAAGTTTGTATTCAGCTACTGCATTTAATATCTCTGTTTCATGAAGTGAATCAAGAGGAGTCAAGTACCTTTTCTTGGCCTTCCCCAAGAAATTTCCAATGGTAGTAAGAACTACATTTCCTATTCATCTTCAGTCAACATATTTGAAGTCTTTTCCACGAAATGATAATGGCCGGGCTCTCAAATATCTCTCTAAGGTTAGTCGTTGTTCCTAGGGTCCTTTTACCCTAGCACATCCTATTGTAATTGGGTGTATTCTCGGGTCCCATTGACCTGATTCTGGTCATTCATGGACATTAATATAATTTATTTATTTATTTCTTTCTTTCTTTGCTTCTGATCTTGCCATCTCTGTTCAGAATAAGGTGTTTTTTATGGGCTATTTTTCGCCAATTGGCTGATTTTTAACATTTTTTTTAATTAGATAATCCAATTGGAAAATTTTCAAAACTAGATTTGTCAGCTTTTCATTTAATATTCATATAAAGTTATTAGAATCTCCAAAGTATACATGTATTAATAGCATAGTTATCGGAAAAGAAAAACAAGAAATGGCAACCACGATGGCAATGTGACAAGAAATGGTATAGGGGAGGTTGTGCATAATAAATGGATTTCTAGTAAATATATGTATGTGTGCATGTTTGTTTTTAACATTTAAGTTTTTAACACATGAACAAAATACAATATGTTGAATAATTGTATTGTTCTCTCTCCAACCGCACACCTCACTTATCCCCTAGTTTGGTTTGACTCTAGGATAAGGGGTGGCGATGTGATAGAAGCTACTGATGTTGGAATATTGTCAATGGAAATATCAACGGCATTGTCAACGGAAATGTCAATGGTGTAATATGCCCTTTTTGGACATTAGAATATTATTATTACTAAAATAAAAAGTATTTCTAAATACTTAAAATAAAGTAATAATAATCTAATTTGCTTTTCACTTAAGTTGGGACCTTTTGAGGGTCACGAACCTATTTAGCTTTTAAGTGATTTTAAAAGCAAGTTGTCCTTATAATCCACTAACTCTCCCTTCATAACACAAAGGTGGATATATAAGGAGGTTGTGGATCTCATTTGAGGATGAGGTGTGCATATGTTATTTAGGAGAAAAGTCAAGTATGTCAAGCTTGATTGTCTTCGGCATAGTTTCTTGGAGAATGTTACCCTCCAAGAGCTATGATGCTCTATAAAACAGTGTCTATTAACACCACCTATTGAAGGAAATCTTGTTAATATTTGAAGAATCAATTGAGTTTTCTTATCTAATATTGCATTTGTAGCGAATTGTTTTGGAGGACAAGATCAAGCTAAATAGAAGGGTTTGAAGTCTCCAAGGTTGGCGAATGAGGGTGGAGATCTAAGAAGGCTATCTATACCTTGAGCGAACCACTTAATGGCTGGAAAAGACTAGAGTTTGGAGGATTTCGTGGATTAAACCCCTCTCCTAGGGTGTAACAATCCTTGCCCAATCTGCCCTTAATCGTCTCAATTTGTTGCCTTGTAAGTTTTACAAACACTTTGTATGCAAAGTGCTTCTTGCTGGTTTTTGTCACAATTTGATATTTGTTTTGAATGACAATGGATTAAAGCTTCAAGTGTTTATAGAACAATGCAAGAATGACAATGCTAAGTTCTAGATGCAAGAATGACTTCGTTTTCGTTCTTTTCTATGCAATTAGATGAATTCACAAAGCAAACTAATCACCTACAGCCAATGGACATTTAGTCGAACAGTTGGCATGCAACCTACTATCTCAATTCAAATACTCAAAAGATAACTATAAATGACCAGCAACTTGTGATTCTTATTTGTATTGATGATTTGATACAATGCACCACTAGACTAGCCAAGACTCTTAACATAAACAAGAATTACAATTATATGGTATATTGGTATGAAAGATGCACACCTACAGCTGCAAATATAAACTATATTAAAGGATGAATTGTATGCAATGAACCCTAGTTGGATTGAGGCACCCTTGAGAATAGATGAAGAAGCAAGCAATTTCCAAGCAAAAGGATGATCTCCCAAGCCAAATTAGATTTTCCAAGCCAGTCGCCCTTGTTTTGGTCTGATCTCAAATTAAAAATCATATGCAATGAATATGCATTATCTCAAGCATCTAATATCATCTCCATGCTCCAAGAAAGTGGGCGCACCAAGCCAAGCAAAGAATCAATGCAAATTGGAACCCCCACAAGCAAAAACGTCCCTCCTAATGGCATCCTTCCTTGATTGTAAATATCTAATTTTTATATCAAATTTTTCTACAATGCAATCTGCTTTTTTAACCAAGGAAAATCGATGCTAAGCTATACAGAAACCAACACCAAAAGATAGCTATGCAACCTCTACAAATTCACCAAATCGATTTCTCCAAAATTGGCCGATTGCCAATAATTTTGCTCCAATTGAGATGACTGAAATATCACCTCCAAAATGCAACCCTTCAAGAGAGATTTCACTCCCTCAGTTATGCTATCAATGGGAGTTATAGTTCCCAAAGACAAATTAATTCATTGCAGAAAACTCTAGGCTCCACAAGCATACCACAACAAAGACAACATCAAATCTGGATGATTCATAATGGCAACCCACACCTCCCTTTATAATTTTTTTTTTCTTTCCTTCATTTGGGAAGCTTCTAGAAACATCATAATATTTTATTATTATTTTTCCCTTTTAATATATTATATTTGCACTTTAATATAAAATAATGAATTATAACATAAAGTACAAATATAACATCATTTTGTAACATGAGGTTTCTAAAAATAGAAACATTCTAATAAATCATTAGAAAACCTCCAGAATACGTCGAAACTTCCCAAAAGAAACCAACTGCCATTTGGGTAAACTGCGGAGAAGACCCTCTAACCATGACATATTAGCCTACGAGGGCCACTGATAGGCTAATCGTGCTGAAAGGACAATGTCTAGCTAGAAGGGAACATTATAGTCCGCCCCTCTTGAAATTGCTTGTCCCCAAGCAATCTCAAATCTAGTTGCTGTAGAATCTCCTCACTCTCCCAAGTAGCATCCTCAATTGGCAAGTCCCTCCATTTAATTAAGTATTCCTATTGATGCAGTGGATTGCACTTTGGGCAGGAGGCCGAGCTCCTGCCTTCCACACGCAACAATGGAAAGTCCCCTCTCGCCTGTGGGACCGACGAAGCTGAGGGGAGAGTCTCTAGATAAGGGCTAGCTCCCTCTGATGTATCTTTTAGGTCCTGGACATCCTACTGCTAACAAATAAATGAAAAAGGGAAAGGCATGAAAAGGGAGAAGGATGCTGAAAACAGAACCTAAACTTAAACTAAAAAGGTGATACACCAAAAAAGTTGATCCACTCAGCCCGAATATACACTTTTCACCAAGAAGAAGCTCCCATACACTTCATCTGATGTGGGAAACTCTTCTGTATCAGTGAGTCAGGGTTCTGTAGAGATACAGGGAGGAAGAAATTATCAAAGGTGTTTTAAAACACACTTTGGCAGCCTATTCACATGTGCCTATATTCCTGCTGTAGACACTTCTGGCAGACCTGTAGAAGAAGAAACTTCACAATACACTAGACATGCTGGAATCGATCTGTGAAAAACATAAAAGAAAATGACTTAACACAAAAAGAAAACATAGACATATGCGTGAGTGCAAGTCCAAATGGAGGTCAAATGCTAAGTCTTGATTCAAGGTAAAATCTGGCAGAGTCCTGCCTTACAAACTCGAGAGATTTTTGGGCAGAGTTTTGCCTTACAGGCTAAGAGAATGGATCCTTCTCAAAATGAGAAGTTTACAATATATAGAAAGAGGAGAAGAGAACTTGGCACTTTTTTGGAAAAGACTTTGGTGCTCCTTTTGCAAGTGGCCCATGTGCATTTGTGAACCTCGGAAAGAGGAAGTCACTATTGCTGATGTCATTCTTCTAGAAAAGCCCTGTTGGAACCATGCTGTGTAATTGTCGGTCTTGACTTTGGCATTCAAACATTAATGTGAAGGCACGGGCCGCGCCTCTTTTCTGCAGACAAGACTGCTCCTTCCAAATACTCATGCGGTTTGTCTGCTTATAAATGCAAATGGAGAAAACAGGCCGCGCCGCTTACTGTTGCACCGTTCGATGACCACTTGGCAAGCATTGTTCCAACTGCAAGAATAAATCCCTAAGTTGACACCTCCTCCTTGCCACCTAGGCTGTTTGTCTGCTTCTGCACTGTCTTTTTCTGGTTTTGTCTCTTTCTGGCTCCTTCGGCCCTCGGGGCTATCTTCTTGGTGGGTCGCTGAGTTCTTTGGGCTCTTCTTTAAGGTTTTTTAAAAATCAATGGCTATTTCATGAGCCTTGAATTTGACGTCCATGCACCCATCACTGCGTTTGAACTTCCAACGGCTAGTTTGTCATGCTTGATTTTGACGTCCTCGGGCCCGTCACCCCTTGGAATTTCTTCGGCTTTCCTCTTGATTTGACCTTTTCCATCGCTCCCTTTCCTTCGGACTTCTTGTTGCTTCCCTTTCTTTCGGGCTTTTGCTTTGGATGCTTCGGCTTTAGAGAAGCGTCCTTCATTCGGCAACTGAGAGTCCCTCGCAAGGGCACCTACCCTTCGGGGTCCTTCGGCGGTCTATTTTTTTCGGAACCTTTTCCCGCAGACATTTTCTCGCGGACAAAAAGTCCGTGAGAATTGCCTTGTCTGCTTCTTCGGATTTTCTCCTTGGGCTTTTTGGCTCGCGGCTTTCTCAGATTTCTTCCCGCGGACAAAAAGTCCGCAAGAATTGTTTCAAGCACTTTGCCTTATAGTCTTTTTTGCGGGATTTTTGTTTGTGGCCCTTCCGAATTCCTTCAGACTTTTTGTCCGAAGGAATTCCTTCGAACAAAAAGTCCGAAGGATTTCTTCCTTTGCTTCTTCGACTGTCTTTGAAAAGTGCCCTTCGAAAAAATTGGAAACGACCCTTCTGAAGGGTACTTCTTTTGCCTTAAACAAATTTCTGAAGGATACTTACCTTTGCGGCTTTTCTCTGTGGCCTCTTTGCAAAAGTTCCCTGCCCTCTGCAAGGGCTCTTGAGTCCGGAACTGCCCTCCGAAAGGGCACTTGTCCTTCGGGAGACTCTCTTGAACTTTTTGATTGAACCGCTCCTTCGAACCAACCGTTGAACCGAAAATTGAACCCACACTTTGAACCAAGCTTTGAACCAAGCCGACTGCACTAGGTCGTTGAACCGACTGAGTGAACCAAGTGTTTGAACCATCTGATTGAGCCAAAGCATTGAACCAACTGAATTGAACCAAGCCTTTGAACCAAACCGACGAACCATTTGATTGAACCTCAGTCGTTGAACCATTTGATTGAACCAAAGCGATGAACTTTGCCGTTGGACCAAAGCGATGAACCAAAGCATTGAACCAAAGCGTTGAACCGGTTCAATGGTTCAACGGTTCAAAGATGCTAACTCTTGGAAAGATCATGTCGTTGGACCCCGACGTTGAACCACTTTTCCAACCTTAAGGTAAAGTGTTTTGAACCATTTTAGCTCTCTTTCCTTATGAATTTCTTCGGACAAGAGTCTGAAGAAGCTTTGTAAAACCTTGCACTCTTTGAACTGGTTCTTCATCTACCGAAAGACTCGCCTGCAGAGTCCGTAGAAACGCCTACAGAGTCCGTAGAAATGGACCTGCAGAGTCCGTAGAAAACCTGTAGAGTCCGTAGAAACTAGACTTGTGCAAAGAATCGAAAAAGTACTGGCTCAGAACAACAGAGAAAGAAGGGGACCAATTTTTTGGCTTGTTGGACCAAAAATGGTCAACAAATTGGCGACTCCCAAGGGATGCATGCCTGCTATGCTTAGAGAACAGTTGCCTTTTAGTCCATTGGGCACGGAGTCAGAATGCAGCTTTGAAAGAGTTAGCAACCGCCTTGAGGGATCCTAGAATCAATTATGAAGCCTTTTACCCCACACACAAAGGAAAACACACAAGGCTAAAAACACTGCTTGTGCAAACTGCACTTAGGGAAAGTAGGAAAGAAAACTGAAAGCAAACTACTATATACAGCTAACCAGGTATATTTGCCTCCCTCCTAGATCAAAGGGAAAACTTTTTAAGTCCCATTCCTGGCAAGGAAACTTATGGTGCCATACAAGTGGCTAAATGAAATGAAGAGTTGGTGACCTGCTCCTCTTGCCTGCCACCTTGGTTGGCTTGCATCCGAGTGAATCAGAATCGAACATGCTTCCAACATATATGTACTCTTCTTGTTCTTGGACGCTTGTTGAATGCTGGTCCTTCATGCTGGTGCGTTTCACCAAGAAATCTATGGCTGTTGGCTCATCACCATAAGCCCTTTGTTGTGCATGGTCCGTTTGCAATGCATCATGAATTTGCTCGTTCCCTTCTGCTTCGTTGAAGACCCTGTCAAACTCATCCTCTGCTCCCTCATGGCCTTCTTGAAGAAGGGTGACTGTTGTAATGTCTGAAATGGAATCACAACCTAATTGCTCATCCCACAAAACATCACACTTTTGTTCAAAGCTTTCTTCTTCAAGGCTTTCCTCAAGGTGAACCAGCCTCTCCTTTTCTTGCTCAAGGATCAGTGTCTCTAGTTGTTCAAAGACATCCGTCTGATCCTCCTCCAATTCAGGCTCCCTGACATAGTCATTCTCCTCATCAAAACAAGGAAGTTCATCAAACAAAGGGGAATAGAGCTCACCATGCTTACGTTCCTCTTCGTATTGCTGGAACATTTGCGTGTATGCATGACCTGCGTCTTCTCCGTTGTTGATGATGTCTTCACAAGGAGCATCGATGATGATTTCTTCTTCATTGTCGCTCATGATAGCCTCTTGGAGAGCTGCAAATTGGGTCTTTTCTTCCTCACTCGCCTCCTGCAAAACAGGGTCCTCCTTGAGAAGGGGTGAAGTGAAAAAACCATGTGGAAGAGGAGGTAGTGCTTGAGCTAGAATTGAGTGATTCTCCTCTTTCCATTTGGCCAGCACTTCATCTATATCAGGTGTGGCCTGATAGCTCTCTTGGAGGTGTGTAGGTTGGGTGTGTTCAGACATGGAATGTGCCGTTGGGTCTGAACCATCCATCACACATTGGCTGAGGAATCTCTCTCTGGATTCCAACTCTGCAATTCTTCTGGCTATATCCTCTTGGAAGAGCCTTTCCTGGAGGTCACAATCATCATCATGAGCAGGAGCAGTGTCATCTTCTTCAAAGTTTTGAGCAAAACCTTTCTCCTCCTCCTTCCTGCCCCATGATTCCACTATTTCCCTCCAAGTTAGGATCGTGCCATCAGGATCAGTGACCTAAGGGAGATGAGGAAGACTAGGAAAGGTATGTTGATGCATAGGAAGAGCTGTTTCAAATGAAGGCACATTTTGGCGTGTATAATCCATTGCTTAGGACCATGTACCTTGTATTTCTTCATATGTTTTGATCAAGCTCGAAACTTTCATGAAATCACCCCAAACAACTCCCTTGGTTACCCTTTAGCAATGAGGGAAGTAACGCTGGAGTTTGAGGTGGTTTCATGACAGCCTGAGCTTGATCAAAACTATACAAAAAATGATCTTTTAATGGCACCAGGACTGCTTAACCAGCTGATTCAACTCGGAGTTGCCATTGGTGTTGATAAAGAAGCCTCCAAAGGCTAGTTGGTTGAAAAACACCAAAAATTCTTCAACTCTTTGGACACAACTTGTCCTAGTTGGTCCCACCGGGCATGCCAAAAACTGTTGACGCAGTGGATTGCACCCTGGGTAGGAGGCCAAGCTCTTGCCTTCCACACGCAACAATGGAAAATCCCCTCTCGCCTGTGGGACCGGCGAAGCTGAGGGGAGAGTTTCTAGATAAGGGCTAGCTTCCTCTGATGTATCTTTTAGGTCCTGGACATCCTACTGCTAACAAATAAATAAAAAAGGGGGGGATGAAAAGGGAGAAGGATGCTGAAAACAAAACCTAAACCTCAACTAAAAAGGTGATACAACAAAAAAGTTGATCCACTCAGCCCGAATATACACTTTTCACCAAGAAGAAGCTCCCATACACTTCATTTGATGTGGGAAACTCTTTTGTATCAGTGAGTCAGGGGTCTGTAAAGATACAGGGAAGAAGAAATTATCAAAGGTGTTCTGAGACACACTTTGGCAGCCTATTAACATGCGCCTATATTCCTGCTGTAGACACTTCTGACAGACCTGCAGAAAAAAAAACTTCAAAATATACTAGACATGCTGGAATCGATCTGTGAAAAGCATAAAAAAAAATGACTTAACACAAAAAGAAAACATAGACATATGTGTGAGTGCAAGTCCAAATGGAGGTAAAATGCTAAGTCTTGATTCAAGGTAAAATCTGGCAGAGTCCTGCCTTACAAGCCCGAGAGATTTTTGGGCAGAGTTTTGCCTTACGGGCTAAGAGATTGGATCCTTCTCAAAATGAGAAGTTTACAATATATAGAAAGAGGAGAAGAGAACTTGACGCTTTTTTGGAAAAAGACTTTGTCGCTCCTTTTGCAAGTGGCCCATGTGCGTTTGTGAGCCTCAGGAAGAGGAAGTCACTATTGCTGATGTCATTCTTCTAGAAAAGGCCTGCTGGAACCATGATGTGTAATCGCCGGTCTTGACTTTGGTGTTCAAACATTAATGTGAAAACACGGGCCGCGCCTCTTTTCTGCAGACAAGACTGCTCCTTCCAGATACTCACGCGGTTTGTCTGCTTATAAATGCAAATGGAGAAAACAGGCCGCGCCGCTTACTGTTCACACCGTTCGATGACCACTTGGCAAGCACTGTTCCAACTGCAGGAATAAATCCCTGAGTTGACACCTCTTCCTTGCCACCTGGACTGTTTGTCCGTTTTTGCACTTTGTCTTTTCCTGGTTTTGTCTCTTTCTGGCTCCTTCGGCCCTCGGGGCTATCTTCTTGGCGGGTCGCTGAGTTCCTTGGGCTCTTCTTTAAGTTTTTTAAAAATCAACGGCTATTTCACGAGCCTTGAATTTGACGTCCTCGCACCTGTCATTGCGTTTAAACTTCCAACGGCTAGTTCGTCATGCTTGATTTTGACGTCCTCGGGCCCGTCACCCCTTGGACTTTCTTCGGCTTTCCTCTTGATTCGGCCTTTTCCGTCGCTCCCTTTCCTTCGAACTTCTTGTTGCTTCCCTTTCTTTCAGTCTTTTGCTTTGGACGCTTCGACTTTGGAGAAGCGTCCTTCATTCGGCAGCCAAGAGTCACCCACAAGGGCACCTACCCTTCGGGGTCCTTCGGCGGCCTTGTAATGTCCCCAATTTCCTATTAAAATGGTTTAATTAATTAATTAAATTATTATGGAAATAAAGTTGACTTCTTCTAGAAGTTTCCTGGAAGGCTTTAAAAGAAGGGGAAAGCAAAGCATTTGGAGATATCTTTTGTTGCAAAAATTATTCTGAGTATTGTGAAGATTGAATCTGTGATTCAGCTGAAATCTCTGAGGACGCAAACCTTCAGTAGATTGAAGAAGAGTTGGACGAAAACCCAGCCCTTTGTCAGAGGTGGATTCGAGACGGAATTCAGATTGTGCATATTGATCAGATCTGGAGCTTCAGAGGCCATTCACTGAGTATATCAGGGTTTCAGCATAGGCAGAGGTTTCCAGGTATTTATTCTTTATTTTGATTTAAGAATTATATATTTTTATAGTCAGATCAGGTTCGGTATGGAATCCGTACAGATCAGCACCAGGCCGTACTAGCAGGTTCAGAAAAGGGAAGGGCACAGTTCGCAATTGGGGGCCGCAGGGTATTACAGAGGCCGACATCGGCAGTTAAGTGATCGGCATCAGCATATAGACCGACATCGGCCGATCATTGACCGACGCCAGCAGTCAAGCAGTCACAGGCAGGGAGAGATCGCCACCAGACGATCGACGGCGGCAGTGTGTCGACCGACGTCGGCATCACCTTCACCGACGTCAGCGACTGTGTTTTTCTAGACACAGCAGGCCGAGCACGCAGTCCCAGGTTTTTATTTCCAGTTTGGTAGTTTGTTATAATAATTGGGTTTTGAGACCAATCTATAATAATTTTATGACATCTGGACTATATTATCAATTACATTCAGATATATATCTTTGTCCATTTGATTGAATGCTGCAAGTAGTTGAAATCAATTTTATTTGCATTCAATTCTAGTTTGGGATCTTTCAGTGGTATCAGAGCCATGCATCTTGCTAGCCTATAGGGGTAAATATATTTTATTTCTATGCATCCTGGAAGATTTGATAGAAGCCATAGATATTTTACACGTAGTAGAGCTCAGTACGAGCGAGAGTTGGGTTTAGGACAGGAACCTATCATGGCCGAAGAACAGAGGAATGCCCATAGAAACTAGGATGAGGTAGAAAGAGAGATGATGAGAACCCTCATCACTACCCAGCCCAGGATTGTTCAGGCTCTAGACCGATTACAAGATACCATGGAGCGTTTAGAGGTGGATAGACATAGAGGTAGGAGGAATAGATCAGTTTCAGTGACTGGAAGTCATCATTCCCATCAGTCCAGTCAGCATAGTCACCATTCCCATTCTTCAGTGGGGAGCTCCCGTCATTCCTCTAGGCGGCATCATCATCATACACCTACTCCAAATAGACCATTATTGCCTCAGTTTGTACCAGGTGGACAACCAGTATAGGTGGATCCACCAGAGATGGGGTTCCAAGAGTCCGTTTTGGCAGCCACAACAGAGTGGAGAGCTTTACCCCCAGAGGTTAGGGAGGTTTTTCCTTTGCCCTAGTATTGTGCACAGCGTAGAGACACACCCAGATTCAGGGGAGATCGGGGTAATAGACCACCACAGCAGCAGCATAATCATGACCTCAATAGAGCTACGGGGAAGATTACATTGGCTTCATATAATGGCTCTGGAGAGACTAGTGCAAGAGCTTGGGTCCACAAGCTGGACATATATCTTTCTTTGAGGCCCATGCCTGAGCGTGAGGCCATTCAGTTTGCAATGTTGCATTTAGAAGGGATTGCATATGATTGGTGGCACCATGGATTGGTCACCCAGGATCACGCCTTAGTTCACTCCTATGCTGAATTCACTGAGAGACTTATTGCACGGTTTGACCGTAAGGATACAGAACTTTACTACAGGGAGTTGGCTCATCTTAGACAGAGTGGTCACGCAGAAACTTATATTAATGAGTTTCAGCGTATTGCGGTTATGGTACCTGATATGCCTCAGAGACGGAGTGTGATGTTATTTATTGAGGGATTACAGGATAGACTTAAGGGACTGGTACATGCTTTCCAACCAGCCACTCTTAAGGATGCCATTGATGTGACATTGAAACTGGATACTGTTCCCACTTCTTATCACGGTGATAAGAAAATAGCCGCGGAATCTCGGCCTATACAGAAGGCCAACGCACCACAAATTAAAGAAGGGCCATCCTCTATAAATTCTTGGATGAATCAGGAGACTAGGAATGACTTGAGGAGGAAAAAGTTATGTTTTTCCTGCAAAGATCCATGGGAACCAGGACACCGTTGCATGGGTAAAGGAAAGGTTCATTTGATTGAGGTAACTTCTGAGTGTGGAGATGAGGAGGTTCCTGATACAGACATTGAGGATAATATTGAGCAGGTTCAGACACAGTTGGAGTTAGACACCCCGGAGCCTTTGGCATCAGCCAAAGCAATTATGGCTACCCTCTCCAGTTATCCTAACTTTCATGCCTTTCGGTTGAAAGGTACACTTAAGGGTAAGTGGGTCGTGAGCTTGGTAGATACAGGTGCTACACATAACTTCATTGACCGGAAGTTAGTGGGAAGGTGTGGATTACGGTATGAGAAGTTTGGTGGTTTTGGGGTAAAAGTGGCAGATGGTGCAGTTTTGGGTTGTACCAAACGGATTCCACAGCTTAGCATTCAGATGGGGGAGTACACTCTGACAGATGATTTTTATGTGTTTCCTTTAGAAGATTATGATGTGGTCTTGGGCATGTAGTGGTTACAGGGTATTGGGCGCTACATTATTGATCACCGCCGTATGCAGTTAGAATTCCTTTCTGGGGGAAGGAAGATTATCTTGAAGGCAGCACAAGATGGAGGACCTAAGGAGGGGTCATCTCACAGGATGGAGTCTCATTTTATAAGTGATGTGGTAAATAATTCTATTTGTTGCAGGGCATTTTCCTTTCCAATTTTAAGTCAACATCCTTATGGGGATTGTGAGAGTTTGATAATCAGAGTAGCGCAGCAGCCTTTTTCTAAGTCTAAGGTATGTGATGGTGAATTTGCTAAATACATATTGAGGATTATCACACTCCTCTCTAGGAGAAATAAGGAGAATGTAATCACAGATATTTTCCAGCATGGTGTTTCTGATAGAAGAGTTTGCAAGTTTTTAAGAATAATATGGGATCCAGGAAGTTGGTGTTGGGCCTCAGGAGCGAAATTTTTTGAGGACAAGCAATCTCCAGGAAGGGAGGACTGTAATGTCCCCAATTTTCTATTAAAATGGTTTAATTAATTAATTAAATTATTATGGAAATAAAGTTGACTTCTTCTAGAAGTTTCCTGGAAGGCTTTAAAAGAAAGGGAAAGCAAAGCATTTGGAGATATCTTTTGTTGCAAAAATTATTCTGAGTATTGTGAAGATTGAATCTGTGATTCAGCTGAAATCTCTGAGGACGCAAACCTTCAGTAGATTGAAGAAGAGTTGGACGAAAACCCAGCCCTTTGTCAGAGGTGGATTCGAGACGAAATTCAGATTGTGCATATTGATCAGATCTGGAGCTTCAGAGGCCATTCACTGAGTATATCAGGGTTTCAGCATAGGCAGAGGTTTCCAGGTATTTATTCTTTATTTTGATTTAAGAATTATATATTTTTATAGTCAGATCAGGTTCGGTACGGAATCCGTACAGATCGGCACCAGGCCGTACTAGCAGGTTCAGAAAAGGGAAGGGCACAGTTCGCAATTGGGGGCCGCAAGGTATTACAGAGGCCGACATCGGCAATTAAGTGATCGGCATCGGCATATAGACCGACATCGGCCGATCATCGACCGACGCCAGCAGTCAGGCAGTCACAGGCAGGGAGAGATCGCCACCAGACGACCGACGGCGGCAGTGTGTCGACCGACGTCGGCATCACCTTCACCGACGTTGGCGACTGTGTTTTTCTGGACACAGCAGGCCGAGCACGCAGTCCCAGGTTTTTATTTCCAGTTTGGTAGTTTGTTATAATAATTGGGTTTTGAGACCAATTTGTAATAATTTTATGACATCTGGACTATATTATCAATTACATTCAGATATATATCTTTGTCCATTTGATTGAATGTTGCAAGTAGTTGAAATCAATTTTATTTGCATTCAATTCTAGTTTGGGATCTTTCAGTGAATTTCAGTGAATTCTAGTTTGGGTTCTTCGGGCATGATAGGTTCCTGTCCTAAACCCAACTCTCGCTCGTACTGAGCTCTACTACGTGCAAAATATCTATGGCTTCTATCAAATCTTCCAGGATGCATAGAAATAAAATATATTTACCCCTACAGGCTGGCAAGATGCATGGCTCTGATACCACTGAAAGATCCCAAACTAGAATTGAATGCAAATAAAATTGATTTCAACTACTTGCAGCATTCAATCAAATGGACAAAGATATATATCTGAATGTAATTGATAATATAGTCCAGATGTCATAAAATTATTACAGATTGGTCTCAAAACCCAATTATTATAACAAACTACCAAACTGGAAATAAAAACCTGGGACTGCATGCTCGGCCTGCTGTGTTCAGAAAAACACAGTCGCCGACGTCGGTGAAGGTGATGCCGACATCGGTCGACACACTGCCGCCGTCGGTCGTCTGGTGGCGATATCTCCCTGCCTGTGACTGCCTGACTGTCGGCGTCGGTCGATGATCGGCCGATGTCGGTCTATATGCCGATGCCGATCACTTAACTGCCGATGTCGGCCTCTGTAATACCCTGCGGCCCCCAATTGCGAACTGTGCCCTTCCCTTTTCTGAACCTGCTAGTACGGCCTGGTGTCGATCTGTACGGATTCCGTACCGACCCTGATCTGACTATAAAAATATATAATTCTTAAATCAAAATAAAGAATAAATACCTGGAAACCTCTGCCTATGTTGAAACCCTGATATACTCAGTGAATGGCCTCTGAAGCTCCAGATCTGATCAATATGCACAATCTGAATTACGTCTCGAATCCACCTCTGACAAAGGGCTGGGTTTTCGTCCAACTCTTCTTCAATCTACTGAAGGTTTGCGTCCTCAGAGATTTCAGCTGAATCACAGATTCAATCTTCACAATACTCAGAATAATTTTTGCAACAAAAGATATCTCCAAATGCTTTGCTTTCCCCTTCTTTTAAATAGAAGAAGTCAACTTTATTTCCATAATAATTTAATTAATTAATTAAACCATTTTAATAGAAAATTGGGGACATTACAGGCCTATTTTCTTCGAAACATTTTCCTGCAGACATTTTCCCGCGGACAAAAAGTCCACGAGAATTGCCTTGTCTGCTTCTTTGGATTTTCTCCTCGGGCTTTTTGGCTCACGGCTTTCTCAGATTTCTTCCCGCGGACAAAAAGTCTGCAAGAATTGTTTCGAGCACTTTGTCTTAGTTTTTTTTGCGGGATTTTTGTTTGTGGCCCTTCCGAATTCCTTCGGACAAAAATTTCGAAGGATTTCTTCCTTTGCTTCTTCGACTGCCTTTGAAAAGTGCCCTTTGAAAAAATTAGAAACGACCCTTCCGAAGGGTACTTCTTTTGCCTTAAACAAATTTTCGAAGGATACTTACCTTTGCGGCTTTTCTCTGTGGCCTCTTTGCAAAAGTTCCCTGCCCTCCACAAGGGCTCTTGAGTCTGGAACTGCCCTCTGAAAGGGCACTTGTCCTTCGGGAGACTCTCTTGAACTTTTTGATTGAACTGCTCCTTCGAACCAAACATTGAACCCACACTTTGAACCAAGCCGACTGAACCAAGTCGTTGAACCGACTGAGTGAACCAAGTGATTGAACCATCTGATTGAGCCAAAGCATTGAACCAACTGAATTGAACCAAGCCTTTGAACCAAACCGATGAACCATTTGATTGAACCTCAACCGTTGAACCATTTGATTGAACCAAAGCGATGAACTTTGTTGATTGAACTTTGTCGTTGGACCAAAGCGATGAACCAAAGCATTGAACCGGTTCAATGGTTCAACGGTTCAAAGATGCTAACTCTTGGAAAGATCACGTCGTTGGACCCCGACGTTGAACCACTTTTCTGTAATATCCCTTGGTCTTATAGGTCTAAAATGTGCTTGTGAGACACAAGGAATATTGTCAAATACTTCGTGTGCAACCTTCCAACTTGCTGGTCTAATGATATCAGTCTGACATGTACTTTAAAGTGACTCTAGATAGCTTCTAATGCTTGAGCATCAACACCTCAAAACGTAAATTATCATTTAGATGCCCTGATACTACTATAAAATATGCAATGCAAAGAGTCCTTATTGATTGGACTGATCATGAATGTCTTGTCACTTACACTTAGCCTCTATTCAAGATATTCAAGGTTTCATATAGCTGTATACAAACAGTGAATGAATTTATAACCCTTTTTGACACATGAACAATAGATGATATTATGATTTGCAATGACTGTTATAGCAATGTCTGAATATGCAAACCCTCATAACATTTATGTCACTCATACATTCATCTAACTTTTACAATAAAAAATAGAACATGGAATAATGCAAACGGTGTTTGACTGAATGCTGCTGATGCAAAGATGAAACTGGGCTGAACTGGAAGTGCCAAATGAAAGCTGTACCTCTGTTGCTGTGTCAGGGTGTACAGTACAGACATGTGCGACTTTTGCCAGAAATAAATACTTCACCAAAAAGTGCCGAAAAATGGCATAAACCTGATCGCCTAGATGCAAGGAATGCCTCTACAAAGTCTTAGATTTTTTTTTGACTTGCTACTGCTGAAAATCCCGTCCGTACGGCCGTACGGATTTGTGAAAAACCTTCAGAAACCTCTTCAAGAATCCTCCAAAATGCTACCAAAAATTATTAAAAATTGCTTCCTCCAAGGGTTCGATTTTTCTATGCCAAAATTATGCTTCTCCTTGCCCAAAAATGTTGAAATACTGAAGATTTCTTAGCTAAGAATAAACCACCAAAATTCTCCGATTTAGCACACTTGAATTGGCTGAATACCAATTCCTCCAAGCAACCCTTCAGAGGATCTTTCACCTCCTCAATTATGCAATCACTTGAGAGGTATCGTTCTCAAGGATTACACTGAAAATTTGCAGACCATCAAGTTCTACAAATGCCCAAGAAGCCAAAATGAGAAAATAAACTTCGATGCCCAATGAGAGACCCAAGGGGTCTATTTATTCACTTTTTGGAATCTTCCTCTAGAAGCCACTTACTTATTCTAGAAGTATCCATAATATTCTTATAAAATCTCCTTGCACTTTTTAAATAAAAAGTAAATTAAATAAAAAGTGCACCTCAATTTAAAAATATAACATTTGGCCCCATATAATAAAATATAATGAAAAATCATATCT
This sequence comes from Torreya grandis, assembly GCA_037957365.1. Lineage (NCBI taxonomy): Eukaryota > Viridiplantae > Streptophyta > Pinopsida > Cupressales > Taxaceae > Torreya > Torreya grandis. Next base: position 729,484 of record JARHVA010000775.1, on the reverse strand, counting down.
CCAAGATCAAAATAGGCCATCCGATCCCCAAATAAACGCCTGAATGACTCTCTCATCACGACCATCAGTCTACGAGAGTCCATAATAGACTGATTTCGGCACGCAAAATGATGTCAGCCGGAATGGGGACATGACATTTTCCAACCTTAAGGAAAAGTGTCTTGAACCATTTTAGCTCTCTTTCCTTATGAATTTCTTCGGACAAGAGTCTGAAGAAGCTTTGTAAAACCTTGCACTCTTTGAATTGGTTATTCATCTATCGAAAGACTCGCCTGCAGAGTCTGTAGAAACGCCTGCAGAGTCCATAGAAATGGACCTGCAGAGTCCATAGAAAACCTGCAGAGTCCGTAGAAACTAGACTTGTGCAAAGAATCGAAAAAGTATTGGCTCAGAACAACATAGAAAGAAGGGGACCGATTTTTTGGCCTGTTGGACCAAATATGGTCAACAATTCCCTGATGACCCGTCTCTAAAAAGTCCTCTCTCGAACATCCAAGATGGCCTCGGGCACCAATATCAATTTCCCCTCATCATCTAGGGGTGGCAACGTCATGGAAGGAACCGCATGATGTCCTAACACCTTCTTGAGGCGTGACACATGGAAGACATTGTGTACTCTGTTGTTGGTTGGCAACTCCAACTCATAAGCCACCTCACCCACTCTCCTAATAATCCTGAATGGCACATAGTATCGTGGCTTAAGCTTCTCGGCTTCGCTTTTTTTAAGAGAAGACTATGTGGCTGTAGCATCAAATACACCATATCACCAACCTCAAAAGAGCATTCAACTCGCTTCTGATCTGCATACTGCTTTTGTTGGTTTTGGGCCTTCTATATGTTTTCTCGCAATGCTCTCATAATGTCTTGGTTCTCCTGCAATAGATCACCAACACTTGGCACTCGGCTATCTCCAAATAACAAATCTAGAAAGCTCAGCGCATCATACCCATACAGTGCAATGAATGGAGAGATGGTAAGTGGTATTGTAACAATACTCACATAAATATAACCACTTAACCACCCCCCTTCTGCTGCCCTGCTTTGTCGTTCCTGAGGTAGCCTTCCACCCATTTATTCACAATCTCCATCTGCCCATCGGTCTGCGGGTGGTAACTAGTACTCAGAGTGAGTTTTGTCCCACATAACCTGCATAGCTCCTACCAGAAATGACTCATAAACCAACTATCTCTATCACTAACTATGCTCCGAGGTAACCCATGCAACCTAAATACCTCATGGAAGAACAATTTTGCCACCTGCGTAGCTGAGTAAGTAGCTGAGATCAGAAGGAAGTGAGCATATTTAGTCAAACAATCCACAACCACATATATGCAATCCTATCCCTGAGCTCTGGGTAATCCAGTAATGAAATCTATAGATAAGCATTCCCACTTCCTATCAGGAATCGGAAGTGGCTGAAGTAAACCTACTGGATATGTGTGTTCCTGTTTATTTTGCTGATAAACAAGGCACTCTCTGACATATCATAGAACATTTGATTTGAGGCCCTTCCAAGTGAACCTCTGTCGAATTTGCCTGTAAGTCTTGAAATACTCGGGATGACCTGTCATGGGTGTATCATGAAAGGTCCTCAAAATAATGTTCATCATCTTCGATCCTGGGGTCAAATAGATCCTTCCTTTGTAAATGATTAAATCATTTACAATTGTATATCTGGCATCCTGTACTGACCCCTCAACAATACCTGCAGCCCAACTATCCTTGGCATACTCTGCCACTATCAAGTGTCACCAATCATCTGCTATCCTAGTCATAGAACTCAAGTGTGGACATCAAGATAAAGCATCATCAACCACATTCTGTGTCCCCTTGACAAAGGAGATGTCAAAATTATATGATTGCAGCTTGCTGACCCATTTCTGTTGCCGATCATTAAGATCTCTCTGTCTAAGGAAACGCATCAAATTGTTATGGTCTGTTTTCACCACAAACTTGCTGCCTACCAAATACTGCCTGAATTTGGCCAATGCATGCATGATGGCCAACATCTCCTTGTCATATACATTGTACCCTCTCTCTGGACCGCAAAGCTTCCAACTCTCAAAAGCAATCGGATGCTTGTCCTGCATAAGGACTGCACCTATCCCCTCACCTGATGCATCACACTGTAGCTCAAAGGGTTTGGAGAAATCCGGCAATGCAAGAACTGGGCAAGAAGTCATAATTAGTTTAAACATCTCAAAACAATCCTGTGCCTCAGGAGTCCAAACAAATGCCCCTTTCTTCATCAAATCAGTGCGTGGTGCCACATGCCGTGAATATCCATTAAAACACCTGCGATAGAAACCACACAATCCCAAAAATCCTCTACGCTAAGTAAGGTTCTCTGGAGTAGGCCATTCAACAATCGCCTTGATTTTCTCTGGGTCCATATGTACCCCCTCAGCACTAATGATGTGTCCAAGATACAATAATTCTGTCATCCCAAGTCACACTTGGATTCCTTGGCATACAAGGATTCACCTCCAAGAATACCCAAAACCACATCAAGATGTGCAATGTGATGCTCCCATGTTCTGCTATATACCAGGATATCATCAAAGAATACCAACACATACCTCCTTAACTGCGAATGGAAAACCCTGTTCATCATAGACTGAAATGTTGTCGGAGCATTGGTTAACCCAAATGGCATAACCACGAACTCGAAATGTCCACAATGGCACCTGAAAGCCGCCTTCTCTATGTCCTGCTCCCTGACACAAATCTGATGATACCCCAACCTCAAGTCATATTTGGAGTAGTAAGCACCATGTAACTCATCTATCAACTCATCAATTCTAGGGATGGGGTAATGGTTCTTGATTGTTCTTTTATTCAGGGGCCTATAATCAATACACATCTAGAATGTACCATCCTTTTTCTTGACCAAGACTACTAATGATGCAAAAAGTGACTTACTTGGTCTAATGTGTCCCATGGCCAGCAAATCCTTAATAATTTTCTCTATTTCATCCTTCAGCCTCTTGGGGTAGCTATATGGGGTGACCATCATGGGCTTAGTGCCCTCCTCCAGCTCAATGATATGCTCAATCCCTCTGTCTGGTGGTTTTACTGGTGGAATATCACTGAATACCTTAGTGCGCTTAATTCTTAACTCCTGAATGTCTGGATGGTAAACTGGCTTCTGCTGCTCACCCTGTGTAGGCATCAAAACACACTTAGCTGCCCACTCAACCATGTCATGCCTCATAAGTCTCTCCATCCTCCTAAAAGAAATCATCTTGAAACTAGAATCTCAAATAGCTTGAGGGCATGAATTTTTCCATCTACCTGGAATGCCATTTCCATCTCTCTAAGATCTAGGGCGAATTTCCCTATGTCATGTAACGATCTCATGCCAAGTACCATATCTGTATCACTCATATTCACCACATAGAATTCGGTCTTGAACTCATAGTTCAAACGCATAGGCAAATATGATATCCTCCTTTCGCACTTGAGGGTATAACCATCTGCCACCTTAACTCTTATTCCCTCAAATTCCTCTATCTTGATTCCATGCCTCTCAACCAATCGGGCATTAATAAAATTATGAGTTGCCCCTGTGTCAAGAAGAGTGATAATCTTTTGCCCTGCTAGAAATCCATGCATTCTAGATGATCTCTCCTACTAGATGCTAGTGATGTGCGCATCACGTTGCCTCACTGCGCCTTCATGCTCTCCTTCACTTTCGTGCTTATCTTCCTCGTGCTCCATACCTGAATCCTCAGGATTAGATTGCTGATTTGATTTCTCCGACTCAGAGTCCTCATAATATGCCCACATTACTCTATTAGTTTTTCCTTTAGGTCTTAAGGGACAATCATGGTTTGCATCATAGGGCCCCTTGCAGTAGAAACATAACTTCTTGTGCAAATCATTAAGTGTATCCCTATCTAGAGGTGCTGATGATTTGCCCTTAAAATCTGGTTTGTTCTTTTTAGAGAAAGATTTATTGTCTCGATATGAAGATCCCTTTGTTGAGTGCTTGCTTTGCGGGGCTGCAAGTTCCATGTTCCTAGCCTTGTTCATTGCCTCCTGAAGTGTGGTAGTATCAAATGCTTTAATCCATCCTCACATAGGCTCCAATAACCCCTCAATGAATAGCACCACCAATCGTCTCTCTGAGATGTTGGGTACTATTACTAATAGTTTCTGGAAGTCTCCAATATAGCTTTCCAAACTACCAACTTGTTTGAGTTGGGCCAAATCCCTGAAGTATGATTCTGGATCCTTCCTATTGAAACGTTCAATCAGTCTATCCACAAACTCCTGGTAAGATGTGATCTGACTGTGTTGCAATGCAACTAGTCCATGATATCACCATTCATGTGCTGCTCCCTCCAGATGCAAAGTGGCATATTTGATAGCTTCCTCTTCTGTCATGGGTCGAAGAGCCAAGAAGGCATCCAACTTATGAATCCATGACTGTGTCGTAGTCTTGTCACTGCCATCAAACATGGGTAATGTAAGCTTATTAGTAGCATGCTTGAGTTCCTTATTCTGATTCCTAGGTCTTCTCTCCTACCGAGACCTATAGTAATCCATCCTTGACTGTACAAACCAATCAAAATGCATAAGCTCTTGTGCTTCAGGTGTCAATTGCTGCCATTCATCATGGGCAACCATGTATGCATCAGCATAGGTTGGATTGTCAACCTCTTCAATATTCTCCTCAGCTAGTTCATTTCTCAGGAATGTGGACTGAGTAGGCCTATCTGCAGTACGGGAGGGTGCCCTCTGCACTCTTCGGGACCCAGCTACACTCCTATCATCTCCCTGGACCTGAGGCTATCTTTTAGGTAAATTCAACTGCTGCAAAGTATTTGCCAACTGCTGTAAGGCCCCAGCTACCTGCTGCTGACCAACTCGTAAATCTCTCAGAGTGTCTCTCACTTCTTTCTCACCATTTCTATCGTCTCTTCTCTCATCTTTGTGTGACCCACGTCCTGCTCTGTCACCCATTTCAGTCAAAGGTACCTCTATAAATGGATTTTCTTCTTGCCAATTCCCTTCCTATTCTGCTCTTCTACGGGCATAATATCTATGATGACCTCTCATGTGATATTTTAACCCTCCAAGATGGCAGGATCAGGGCTCTAATACCATTGTAACAATCCTTGCCCAATCTGCCCTTAATTGTCTCAATTTGTTGCCTTGTAATTTTTTCAAACACTTTGTATGCAAAGTGCTTCTTGCTGGTTTTTGTCACAGTTTGATTATTTGTTTTGAATGACGATGGATTAAAGCTTCAAGTGTTTATAGAATAGTGCAAGAATGACAATGTTAAGTTCTAGATGCAAGAATGACTTCTTTTTTATTCTTTTCTATGCAATTAGATGAATTCACAAAGCAAACTAATCACCTACAGCCAATGGACATTTAGTCGAACAGTTGGTATGCAACCTAATATCTCAATTCAAATGCTCAAAAGATAACTATAAATGACTAGCAACTTGTGATTCTTATTTGTATTGATGATTTGATAGAATGCTCCACTAGACTAGCCAAGACTCTTGGCATAAACAAGAATTACAATTATATGGTATACTGATATGAAAGATGCACACCTACAGCTGCAAATATAAACTATACTAAAGGATGAATTGTATGCAATGAACACTGGTTGGATTGAGGCGCCCTTGAGAATAGATGGAGCAAGCAATTTCCAAGTGAAATGATGATCTCCCAAGCCAAATCGAATTTTCCAAGCCAACCGCCCCTGTTCTAGTCTGATCTCAAATTTAAAATAATATGCAATGAATATGCGTTGTCTCAAGCATCTAATATCATCTCCATGCTCCAAGGAAGTGGGCACACCAAGACAAGCAAAGAATCGATACAAATTGGAACCCCCATAAGCAAAAACGTCCCTCTTAATGGCGTCCTTTGACTGTAAATATCTGATTTTTATATCAGATTTCTCTTAAATGCAATCTGCTCTCTTAACCAAGGAAAATCGATGCCAAGCTATATAGAAACCAACACCAAAAGATAGCTATGCAACCTTCACAAATTCACCAAATCGATTTCTCCAAAATTGGCCAATTGCCAGAAATTTTGCTCCAATTGAGATGACTGAAATATCACCTCCAAAATGCAACCCTTTAAGAGAGATTTCACTCCCTCAGTTATGCTATCAATGGGAGTTATCGTTCCCAAAGACAAATTGATTCACTGCAAAAAACTCTAGGCTCCACAAGCATACCACAACAAAGACAACATCAAATCTGGATGATTCATAATGGCAGCCCACACCTCCCTTTATACTCTTTTTCATTTGGGAAGCTTTTAGAAACATCATAATATTTTATTATTATTTTTCCCATTTAATATATTATGTTTTCACTTTAATATAAAATAATGAATTATAACATAAAGTACAAATATAACATCATTTTGTAACATGAGGTTTCTAAAAATAGAAACATTCTAATAAATCATTAGAAAACCTCCAGAATATGTCGAAACCTTACCAAAGAAACCAACTGCTATTTGGGTAACTGCAGGGAAGACCCTCTAACCATGCCGTATTAGCCTACGAGGGCCACTGATAGGCTAATCGTGTCGAAAGTACAATGTCTAGCTAGAAGGGAACATTACATAGGGTTTTAATATTTATTGCTAATTTATCCAAGTGGAGCGAACCATTGGGAGTTATGGATCAATAAGCTTAGAGGCTGAATATCGCTAGAAAAATATTTATATATTTTTATCTAGGGTGGCGAACTAGCTAAAGGTATTTGGATGGTAGATAGGGGTTTTGTGAAGGGTTTTAGATCTAAGGAAAATATTCCTAATTGTCTCTTGGCTTGGCGATTTCATTTGGAGAAGTTATAAACCCCTTTTGGTATAGAATCTCACTTGATAATATTCTGATTTAATTCTATTATGTTTGCAACTGCAAGAAGATAAAACTAATCTACAAGGGTTTTGAAGACATTTTGTTAGATAAATTCAGGGATATTATTTTCAAAACTTATTTCTATTATTTCCTAGAAGAGGATCGATTTAGGTGAAGGATTTGATTAATCTTGTGGAGCCGGAAATTAACTTTGCAAAGTGTGGATGTCATTGAGGGTTTTTGGCCTCATTGTAAAGAAGGATTTAGGACTGATTGCAAGATCTGAACCTGCTGTACCTGCGCCTCTGTTAACAGAATTTCTTCACTTATTTCCAGCTAGCTACACTCACAATATAACCTACAACAAGGTGCACAAGTTAGATTTTCATTTGATTAAGCATTTTTGCATTTGTGGAGCCATTTTGTGAGGGTTTGGGCAAGATCACTTGGCTGGGTTTTTCTGAGTTTTTGGATAGCAGCCAGCTAATCTTCTTGTTGTGACTGTTGACGCAGTGGATTACACCCTAGGCAGGAGGCCGAGCTCCTGCCTTCCACACGCAACAATGGAAACTCCCCTCTCACCTGTGGGACTGGTGAAGCTAAGGGGAGAGTCTTTAGATAAGGGCTAGCTCCCTCTGATGTATCTTTTAGGTCCTGGACTTCCTACTGCTAACAAATAAATGAAAAAAGGGGGGGGGATGAAAAGGGAGAGATGCTGAAAACAGAACCTAAACCTAAACTAAAAAGGTGATACACCCAAAAAGTTGATCCACTCAGCCCAAATATACACTTTTCACCAAGAAGAAGCTCCCATACACTTCATCTGATGTGGAAAACTCTTCTATATCAGTGAGTCAGGGGTCCGTAGAGATACAGGGAGGAAGAAATTATCAAAGGTGTTCTGAGACACACTTTGGCAGCGTATTCACATGCGCCTATATTCCTGCCGTAAACACTTCTAGCAGACCTGTAGAAGAAGAAACTTCACAATGCACTAGACATGCTAGAATCGATCTGTGAAAAGCATAAAAGAAAATGACTTAACACAAAAAGAAAACATAGACATATGCGTGAGTGCAAGTCCAAATGGAGGTAAAAATGCTAAGTCTTGATTCAAGGTAAAATCCGGCAGAGTTCTGCCTTACAAGCCCGAGAGATTTTTGGGCAGAGCTTTGCCTTACGAGCAAAGAGAATGGATCCTTTCTCAAATGAGAAGTTTTACAATATATAGAAAGAGGAGAAGAGAACTTGGCGCTTTTTTGGAAAAGACTTTGGCGCTTCTTTTGCAAGTGGCCCATGTGCGTTCTGAGCCTTGGGAAGAGGAAGCCTTTTGATTGTCGGCTCCTGCTTTGTCTTTGGCGTTCCAACATTAATGTGAAAGCATGAGCCGTGCCTCCTTTCTGCAAACAGACTACTCGCTTCTAGGCATTTACGCGACTTGTCTGCTCATCAATGCGCAATGAAGAAAATGGGTCGTGCCGTTCACTGTTCGCGCCCTTTGATGACCACTTGGCAAGCACTGTTCTAACTGCAAGAATAAATCCCTGAGTTGACACCTTCTTGCCACCTGGACTGTTTGTCCGCTTATGCACTTTGTATTTTTCTGGCTCCTTCGGCCCTCGGGGCTATCTTCTTGGCGGGTTGCTGAGTTCCTTGGGCTCTTTTATTTTGCTTTTCAAAATCAACGTCTATTTCACGAGCCTTGAATTTGACATCCGCGCACCCGTCACTGCGTTTGAACTTCCAACGGCTAGTTTGTCGTGCTTGATTTTGACGTCCTCGGGCCTGTCACCCCTTGGACTTTCTTCGGCTTTCCTCTTGATTCGGCCTTTTTCGTCGCTCTCTTTCCTTCGGATTTCTTGTTTTGCATCCTCCCGAAGGGAAGGTGACCCTTCGGCTTTGGGGAAGTGTCCTTTATTTTGGCAGCCGAGAGTCCCTCGCAAGGGCACTTGCCCTTCGGGGTCCTTCAGCGGCCTATTTTCTTTGAAACCTTTTCCCGCGGACATTCTCTCGCGGACAAAAAGTCCTCAAGAATTGCCTTGTCCGCTTCTTCGGATTTTCCTCGAGCCTTTTTTCCCGCGCCAATTTTCCCACGAGCAATTTTCCCGACCACTTTTCCCGCGGACAAAAAGTCCACAAGAATTGTCTTCGACCACTTTGCCTTCCTTCGGAAATTCTCTTTCCGGTTTTTCTCCCGCAGCTTCCCGAATTTCTTCGGACTTTTTGCCCGAAGGAATTCCTTTGGACAAAAGTCCGAAAGAATTCGTTCTATGCCTTAGTCTCTTTCCGCGCCTTTCTTCGGGCTTTCTGCTTTTGACCCTCTAAATTCCTTCGAACTTTTTGTCCGAAGGAATTCCTTCGGACAAAAAGTCCGAAGGATTTCTTCCTTGTCTTCTTCGACTGCCTTTGAAAAGTGCCCTTCGGGAATATTGGAAACGACCCTTCCGAAGGGTACTTCCTTATGCCTTAAACCAATTTTTGAAGGAAACTTACATTTGCGGCTTTTCTCTATGGCCTCTTTGCAAATGTTCCCTGCCCTCCGCAAGGGATCTTGAGTCTGTAACTGCCCTCCGAAAGGGCACTTGGAATGGTCCATTTTGCGCCTAAATGGGAACTTGCCTCTTCTTGCAGAGTCCGTAGTTTTCCACCTGCCGAGTCCGTAGGAATCTTCTTTGTTGAGTCCGTAGAAACTTCTGCAGAGTCCGTAGAAAACTTGCAGAGTCCGTAAAAATTTCCAAACTTGTGCAAAATCAAAAAATGTACTGGCTCAGAACAGCAGGGAAAGAAGGGGACCGATTTTTTGCCCTGTTGGACCAAAAATGGTCAACAGTGACTTAAGAGCTTATTTGGGGTTCTTACAGTGGTATCAAAGCCATATCTTGGCTAAACTGTGGGTGAAATTAAGAACAAGGAATAGGACATGGAAGCCATGGAGGGGAAAAGGCTTCACAATGCAGGTAGAAAGCTAGGGAACTTATGCCAACCAATGGAAGATGTGATCAACACCTTGAAAGAAGTAGAAAAGATGTTATCCAAGGTAAGTCAATCATAATATGAACTCATGAGATGGGCGGTACAGCCCTCAATAACTTATTTGATTCAACATAAACTCTTGAGAGACACAGATGAGGAGGTAAGGCTCTTGGTTACTAATTGCATTTATGAGATTTTGGGACTAACTGCTCCCAAGGTTCCTTACAGTGACAAAATCATGAGAGAGATATTTCAGTTGATTGTGGAGAGTTTCCGAGGTCTTGAGGATAACATGGGAGACCCCTTTGCTAAAAGGTTCACATTGCTAGAGACTGTGGCAGAAACCAAGTTATGTGTTTTAATGATAGATTTAAAATGTGATGAGCTTGTTGTTGAAATGTTTCAACATTTTCTTGCAGTAGCGTGTACGGATCCTACCCAAAATGTTGTAAACCATATGCATAAAATCATGAGTTTGATACTCGAGGAAGGTGATGGTCTTTCCGAACCTCTACTGTCTACTTTATTGGCAGGTTTGTGGTTAAAAAAGAAAAAAATTCCAGCAGCACATATGATGTTTGGAAACATTGTTAAGGAGTGTGAGGAGTTAAATCCCTATTTGATAATGGAGCAGGTAGAGGAAAAGAATGAAGGGACAACCCTTCATTAGACCTCCTATAAAAGAGGCAATGAAACATAAAAATCAGAATTTGATGGACAGCTCATAAAGCTGCAACTTGATGATAGAAAAGAGGAAGTGCAAGGTAAGGATCTTTTATTTGTGAAAGACGTTTATTTATTTTCGAATGATTGTATGCATGACAATGAAGCCGTAAAGGGTGAAAGCAAGGAGCTTGAGCCAAAGAAGGATAAAGTTGAAGCAAGCAAGACATCGCTCATTGTTGACAAAGGAGTCAAGTTTGAAATTTTTGCACCAACCTTCAAATATCTGTTGAATGATTTTCAAAACAGCCATACAAAGGATCATGTGATTGAAAGTACTATCAAAAATTTAGAAGATATAGTGATTGGAGATGTCTCCACTTATTACATTTCACGAAACGAGAACAAATTTCTCATCACTCCAAGGAAGCATGCAAAAAAAGGTGACAAAATGGAGGTTATGGTTTGCAATATGAGGCGTGAGGACTCCTTGATCCAAGTTCACAATTATTGGCATCAAGAGGTATGGGATCTGGGAATTTTTTTTAATTTTACAAAGGTTCTCAATTCTGATTTTATTTTCTTTATAACTGATTCCATGAGACTAATAAAAAAATAAGAATTATTTGGGGGATATGAGGATCATACCAAAGGGGAAGATGAAGTAAAGGACAAGGAAATACATCATGTAAGTGGTAAGCATCAAAATTCATTGGATGTATTTGGTATGCTACATGTAATGACTGTGATTGGAGGGAAAAGGCAAGCAATCCAGGGCAGTTACAGTCCTTACACAGCTCCCTTCTATGATGTTTTAAGGGAATTTACCAAGAGAACAACTTGGCTAATCATGGGACTAGTAACAGGGGACAAGTACTATGACCAATGGGTCATTATAGGGGCTGTTGGTAATAGTCTGACCATTGTTTATGACATTTCCAGCTTGTTTCCATTACGATTTCTTGTTCACATATTGTGCCTAGGTCCTAGGAAGGTGAGTTTCACACACTCCAACAGAATGAAGATGGTTCAAAGATGTATAAGCGAATTTCCAGCCACTACTAGGAAAAGGAAGGGGAAAGGAGGTTGCTACAGCCATAAAAAGTGCAACATGAACATATCTTCCAAATTCCGAATGAGGGAGAGTTGTAAGGGTAACTTTGAGAGTATGGATATAAGATCGATACCCCTCTTGGATAGGGCAAAGACCCAAAGTATGAACAGCGGAGAGAAAGGTGAGTTTTTGAAGAAAATTTTGTCTCATCCTCGCTCAATAAGTTCTGAATTTGTGTGTTCAAATTTGCTGCCCATTACCATCATACAACACAATGTTGTTGACATACTACAGCCAAGGAAAGGGTCTGAAAATTCAAGTACAGGTTCTGATTTTTTACACAGAAAATTCTAGAGGTAATGATGCAAACTCAGCAGTATCATAAGGTCACGATTTCTGATTTTTCTGACTGATTACAGCCCTTAACAAGTTCTGGAAATGCTTGTGATTGGGCACACTTATTGCATGATAAAGAATGGGAAGGTATGAGGAAGGTACAACACTACCTTTTGTGTATAATAGAACTTTTGCTTGATTCATATGGTATTCCTCATATGCATAAAGGGCTTGATATAGGAAGATCAACAAGAGGCTACTTGGCACACACAATGAGACAAGTCCAAGGGAGGTTGCATCTACATGTTACTCTTTTCCAAGGTATGCCTCCAAAGATATTTGTTGTTAATCTTCTTTCTCTAACTTGGAAGGGTCTTCCATGGCATGTAGAAGCCACTCCAAGGTTGTTGGAGGATGGCCACCATAATGTGCAAACCAAGAATGGAGTGCAAAGGGAAATTTTCATATGGATCAGCAAGGTATTATTTTCTGATTACATTTCTTTTGAGACTATTGGTCAAATGACACACCTTGTAGGGGCAAGTTGGTATCTATGGGAGATGTGTGGGTGAAAAACTTTCCCAAATTCAACTTGGTAATGCATAAGTTGACCAATTGGAGCAATAGCAAGGCTGTTCATCACCACTACAGCCCGTCCCACAGCAGGTACAGTTTCCTTTATGAAATATCTTTTTCATTGCTAAAGAATTCATTGATTATGTCTTCAAATGGGAGGTCTATAGCCCTTGGTGGTTATATTTTGGGAGATTTGGGACATATTATGCATACTAATAGCAGCTGTTATGAGTTTTCTACAGTAGGATCCACATGGGACAGCCTTTTGATTGGGCAGGCATTGAACCTAAGGGCTGATATGGAGCTTGCTAGAGGCTGCCATAGCACTTTCCACATTTATGGGCAGCCTTTGAAATACAGGAACATTAGTTTGGAGAGACCATTTGAAGGTACTGTTCCTTGGGAAGAAATCTCAGGTGGACATTGCATCAAGAATTCCAAAAGATATTCTTTCCTTGAAGAAAAAGACCATTGCAACCTTTCCCGAAGGGTATTTTTCAAAGGGAAATGAACCATTTCATCTTTTCCGAAAGGTCCATTTCAATTTTTCCTGAAGGGTCACTCTCTTTTCAAAGTGGGCCATTTCAAAGGGACTCTTTCAAGAATTCCGAAGAGTTCCTTCCCTTCGGAAAAGGCTTTTTCAAAAAGAGCAGATGCCCAAAACATTTTTTCCGAAGGGACTCTTGCAAAGACTTTGAAGGGCACTTCTCGAAAAAGGGGGTCACTTTTAGGAAATCCGAAGGTTACTTTCCCTTAGGAAAGGGGTTTTTCAAGTGGAAAATAGGTCCATTGTCAAAATCCGAAGGTCCATTTTCAATATCCAAGGAAATTGTTCGAGTCAAAGGTCAAAGAATGAATTATTTCGGGAAAATTGTCACTATGATTCTTTAGGGAAAATTGTCCGCAGGAAATGGCTGAGAAGAAAAATGCGAAGGAATTGATGGCAGTTGTGCGGACGTCAACTTGAGCCCCTGCAAATAGCCGTTGGTATTCAAAAGATCAAAGGGTTCGTCAAGATTGCTGCGAGCTTGACACTTGTCAAGATCTCGCAATAAAAGATCAATGGCACAAGTGATAGTCGAATAGTCAGCAAATCCGGAGGGCTAATCAGTCAGGGACAAATGGCATAAGCCCGTCCAACTAGTAAGGAGATCAACAGTTCGTGGGATTTCGACAGCCAATCAACAGAAAAGGACGAGGATTTCTCCTTTCAACTCCAATGACATGGTCTACAGCTCGCAGTCAGATCATGTAAAGTGGTCAAACTAAGAATAGATGCGTCCAGGTGGAGCAGCGGACATGCAAAGTAAAGAAGCACGCCAAGTTTTAAATGCAAAAGAAAATCATTTACACTTGGCAGGAACATGCAGCTACCCATGACATGGCTCTCTCAGCTCCAATCAAAGGAGACTTGAATGCACAAGGGGCTCGAGGAGATTTGTGGTGATCTGGGACCACTCATCTCATGGTCAAGGCCGTTGCAAGGACATAGTGGTGGTTGCAACCATTTATGACCCCTCTCTCTGTTTTCTCACAGAAGCCCCCTCTTCTCTCATTCTTTTTTGCTATATAAAGAGGCTTTTGAGCCTAAAAAGAGATCCCTTGACTAGTGATAGAGTTACTCTATCAAAATCACCTTGTAAACACTCTCTTGAAGCAATAAGATAAACTTTTTTGATTCTGGTTTGAAGTCAAGTGTACATTATTGGAGCTTAATTTGTAGATGTATGTTCCTTTCATCATCTGTAGATTCTCTACGTATCTTGCTTCAACTCTTTTGTTCCTTGCAGGGTGTGTGAAGTGTTAGACATTGGTGTCTTTCTTGAAGTGTCACAAGTTTATAGTGTCTCATACAGACCTATTTCTTTCTGTCTTTCAAATTGCAAGGGTTTTCCTTCGACCTCCACACAAAATACTTATGCTTATGGCCTTGGGATAGGATCAGATTAGTCTGTGTCTTGGTCATGTTCATTAGAAGTTGTTAAGGTTTCCACGCTGAAAGTGGATCATTTCATATTCTGGTGCATCACCATCCTTAGCTTAGATTTCCCTTTCATGTTATTTTTCTCTCCCTTTTCTTTAGTCAGCAGTAGATTCTAGTGTGGGAAACAAGCCAAAGTGAAGCATCTGAGGAGCTAGCCTCATTAAAAATCCTAGAGGTTCAACCTCACTACATGATACCCACAGCCTGAGGTTGTCCCAACGCTTGTAGCTAGGAGTGAGAGAGCTCGAGAAACTCTTCCATGAAGGGTGCAATTGTAGCCTACAACAATAACTTGTTGTAAAAGGGACCAAGCATCGAGCAAAGTGCCATCTATATAAAACTATAGGAAAACCAATAATCCTAGATTGGTTTTCGTCTATAGTGGGCTCAGGTCCAGTTTCAAACCAAAGGCAAATGTGTGCAATTAATGGAGGAGCGTCCGAGCCATACTTTCAGCAAGTAACCAACCAAAACAAGACATCATCATGGCTCTGTTAGAAACATAAGCATGGTGATCTTGTTCTTCAGTAAAATGCAGGAGCTCGAGGTATTGCTAGAATAGTTGAGTGCATAAGTGGCCACTAGACATCGGAATGCAAGTTCATGCCAGTCTGATCTTCTCAGGGAAATATTCCCCCTCCCCATGCACACGTAAGGTTCTTGCTATGATTTCCAAGCCTAATTTGTTAGACAAACTTCAGAAAGCATGGCTGCAGTGCTGCAAAAGAATTCAATGCTACATCCATCACCCCCAGGTGGCACATTGATTGTAGAACAGACTTGTTCTTTATAAAAGCCTAGCTTTCCATTGTAAAAGGGCTGACACATTTTAGCAACCTTACTTGCTCGAATTTGCCCTCCATGAGGACTTGTATTGACTAAACCTTGTAAATTAATGAGAATTAAGTTCACCTCTTTCTGTTATTCTGATGATCTGTGTGTTGTTTGTGTTTGTTGATCTTTGACTATGGGTAATGTTCGCCCCTCTTTGTTGTCCATTCCATGCACCTCTCCATCGAACTTGAAACTCACTTGCAGGTTGTATTCTGTGCGCACTCGGGTCTGTGTTGATAATGTCTGTGGACCGTTTGTCATCCTTCCCAGTGTTGCACTACTTTCCTGGGCCTCTATGCGAAAAACTTATGCATTTGGAGCAACGTGACAAAAATTGTGTGATGTCTTATTCTCAAAGGTTTGTACTGTGTTTACGGTAGTAGGATCGCTCGCTCTATTCTGGGCGCATCGCCTTTTATGTTTCACAAGGAGCCCAAGGGTCCCACAACCTTGGTGATGTTCCCATTGTCTCACTGAACCAATCCTTCCAATTTAGCGGTGTGGGGTTCGAGTGATAACAGTTTTTGGCATGCCTGGTGGGACCAACAGTCGAATAAGGAGCTAAGGAATTGGTGCTATCTTTAGCTAACGAGTGTAGCAAACACAAAATAGGAGCACCTAGTGACTCCAAGCATCTCTGGTCTGTAAAGATCAGCCCCTTACCTACATGCCAAGAAGGACAAGATCATCTACAAGAGGCCTTGATTTCCATTTCACTGAGCTTCCAGTGTCGTCCAAAGGAAGGAGAGTAAGAGTATCTTCGACCCCCATCAACAGATGCAGCGTAAACCAGTCTCCACCAAGAGCCCAGTCTACACCCCCATTTTGAAGGTTCTATTCTAGGCGAGGTCTATTCCCTATCCCATTCATGGTTGTGCCAAGGAATCAAGTTTTGTGCCTTTCAACAGAGGCAGTCCATTGGTCCTAGCATAGTACGATGACATTTCGGTGTCCTCTCTCAAAAGCTTGTCCTATTTCAAGCGTGAGAATTCAACCTCCCCTATGGAGCATATCCAAGACATTGCGAACATCTGCTTAGTGCACCATGTCACCCAGGACAATGTCGCAATCAGACTGCTTGCTTCCTCATTCAAAGGAAAAACCCTTTAGTGGTACCAAGGCTTGAAACCAAACTCTATTCATAGCTAGGATGAACTCAACAGAGAATTATGCAAGCAGTTCGAGGATTGAAGTGATCACTTGTCCCTGATAGAGCAGCGCATGACCATAAAGCGAGCCCCGCATGAGATGGTCGATTTCAACTTCAGATTCCAAAGGGTCTGGGATAGAATCCCAACTTTATGTAAGCCATCTCCTAACACTGCATTTATATATTTTTGAAAAGCTCTTAACAGTGATATAGCGGTGATGATTCAGTCCATGGGAGATGCGGTCCTTCCTGATGCCTACGAAGTTGTGGTGCAGGCAGAGAATTGTTTAATTCAAGCAGGCAAGATTGCATCTAGACCCCCTATGCCTATATTCATAAAGCCTCTCCCTAATCAAATAGCTGCACTACCTATGCTAGCACCTATCCCTACTGCAGTGAGCCCACCTACTCCACCCATTGTCTCTTCCAATGAATTACACGAAGTGAAGATGCTATTGCAAAATTTTGGGAATGAACTAGTTGCCCTCAAAAGGTAGAAAGCACAGTACCCTAGACATCATCAACCCTTCACTCAACAATACCATTCAAACAAACCTCCCTCCCAAGGTGGCGCTCATACGCAAAATCAGCTCACATACAACAGAACGCCTTATGTGCAAAAGACTGACGCTTCCAGCACCTCCAAAGCCCTCATTTCGGTAAAGAACAATTTAGCGCAAGATTTCGAATGGTGCTTCCCATGCACCACATAATCAAACTACATGCACGAACGGAACCTTGAACCAGGTGCCCATGGTGCAAAGCATGCCTCAGTTGCAAGAGCAAACAAGCAGCATAGCTCCGCAAGAGGAGGGGATCCAAGCACCAGTTCAACCATAGGACGGGTCTGTTTTCGTCAATTGGCAAGAAGAGGACTTTAGCTATGTGAATCAAAGTAGCACACTCGATGGAGGGAGCACTCTAGTCACTTTCAACACAAGATTCAAAAGGAGAGCTACAGAGGAAGCTACACCAGCCTCAGCGCCTTTGCCTTCAGCACCCCAAGTCAATCGCGCAGTTGTGCAAACCAAGGCACCTGCACAACCTCTGCACCCGAAAAAGATAGTGCAGGAGGGACCATCTCAAGTTAATGCGCCAACACTAGGAGAGGTTGCTATTCCAAAGCCACAACCAAAGGGATCTCAGGTTCCCTTCAATATAGTAGAACAGATGAAGAGGATGAGCCTCAACGTCACAATGTGGGATGCGCTCACTATTTTGTCCCAACAAAATCTGCTATAGGATGCGCTAAAAGGTTTTCAGGAAACATCAAACACCCCAGCTATCGCTTACTGCCTCTATGAGCTTGTGCCAGCCAAAAGAAGTGCAGGTGCGTAATAGCAACAAGTCACCCCCATTCTGTCTCCTTAATCATAGGCCAGCACCTGGTGCATAATTGCATGATCGACTCGGGCGCAAGTAGCTCGGTGATGCCCAAAAAGATCACAGATACGCTGGGAATTGCATATTCCCCTATTCCAAAAGGAGTGGTCCATCTTGATGGCACGATGGTCAAAGCAGTAGTTATAATCAAGGATTTAAATCTAACACTACATGCATGCCCGAGTATTTCCATTGTGCAAGATATCGCAGTCATCGACTTACGCCCTTATTTTGCGATCTACCTCTCGTGAGACTTCACAACAAAGGTGGGTGTGTATTTGTCTTCAGATTGGTCACACATGTTGATGAGAACCAGATACGGGACCAAAGTAACCATAAGGGCAAAGCCTATCTTCACAAGTCATGTGGAGCCATACTCTTCCAGCCCAATCAAGAAAAATTGTGCGATGTTCGACCAAGAGGAGGATTCAATTCTCCATGAATCTGCGACACTGCTGGAGGAAACCACAGACTATCTGTTGGATGAATGGGCATGCAAACTCTTTGAGTGCGACCCATATGACAACGTAGTAACAAGGTTGGGCACGTATTGCATCATGGAAGAAAATGCCACGCTGCTTGAGCTTATGAAGGCACATAAAGACCCTGAAGGTAAGTGGTGTTTGATGGCTCCCGAAGTAGGAATGGCGCAAGAGCCGATGTCATGTTGGTCTCCCCCTAAAAGGAAAAATACTTCCATGCCTTTAGACTACAGTTCACTTGTACAAACAATGATATCGAGTATGAGGCGCTAATTCAAGGCCTCTAGCTCACGCAAAAGAAAGGAATCAAGACACTGCAAGTGCTAGGTGATAGTGAGCTAGTTGTCAACCAAGTTAGAGCATAGAGCATGTCTAAGAGCGGCTTGATGAAAGCCTATAAACATAGAGTGTGGGATCTGATAGAAGGCTTCGATGCATTTCCTTACCAAGAGCGCAGAACGTCGATGCAGATAGGCTTGTGACTGTAGGTGTGCAGTATGACATCCCGTGCGACCTTATGAAGGAGTCCAAACAACTCGTCAAGCTCGTGGTCAGACTGGCAGTTCTTGACAACATGGAAAATTGGCAAGTGTTTGAAAGTGATGAGCAAATCATCCACTTCCGATAGGACAAGGCAGATTTTTGCATTGTTGGCCAATTTTTGGCCCACATATCAAAGTTTACCTAAGTATGGAAAAGGGAGCTTTCAGGCAAGAAAATGGTAGGTCTTTGGGAGGACTTTGGGTTTTCCAACAGTGACAACTTTGGGTTTTTTGAAGGCACGGTGCAAATCGAGTTTCCAGCAGTGCTTAGCTTCTAAATGTTTCATAAGTAGAAGTAATTTGGGTTTACAAACCCGAATTATTCATAGACAGTGTATTTCGGGTTCTTCAAAGGGCACTACTTGGTTACTTCATAAGTTGTGAGCAGTCAGAAACCCGAAATAA
Organism: Torreya grandis; assembly: GCA_037957365.1. NCBI lineage: Eukaryota > Viridiplantae > Streptophyta > Pinopsida > Cupressales > Taxaceae > Torreya > Torreya grandis. Next base: position 710,255 of record JARHVA010000775.1, on the reverse strand, counting down.
GTAAAGGGGCTTGACAAACCCGATTTGGTCTTGAAAAATGGTACTTCTCGGGTTCTTCAAGAGATGAGTCTTTTTCAAAAATCCGAAGGGCATTTTCAAAATGCCGAAGGGTCTTTTTAGGGCAAAAGGGACCAGTCAACTTTCTCGAAGGTACACTTCAACTTTTCTGAAGGGCCTTTTCTTCTCCAAGTGGATAGTTGCAATTTTCTTGAAGGGTATGTTACCCTTCAAGAGGACCATTTCAAAATTTCTGAAGGGTATCTTTCCCTTTAGGAGGATCATTCACGGGTTTTCGAAGGTACATTTTAGTTTTTTGGGAAAGTCCATTATGAACAGCCCGAAAGGCAGTTTCCAAAGACAGATGCGGACAAAAAGTCCAAAAGGATTCCTTCGAACAAATTGTTCAAAAAAATTCCTTCGGGAGATTTGCCCGAAAGAAATACGCTGAGAGAGAAGCTTGAGACCAAGTGTTCGAAGGAAATGACAGGGCAATGGACGTCAAAATCAAGATAAGTGACTAGCCATTGAAAGTAACCGGGTTTGAAAACCCTGAAGTCTTAAGGCTTGGAAAGCAGCAAGTGAGAAGACTTCAAGATGGAGAAGCCCGAAGTAAGTAAGCTTAGAGAACCCGAATTACTCTACATAGTGCAAATCGGGTTTCTCAAAGTACTCTACTTAAAAGACTTTTTAAGCGAAGGATCTGGGAAAGTCCAAAGTTGGAGAGGCCAAAGAACCCGAATTACCCTACATAGAGTAAATCGGGATTCTCCAAGGGCTCGACTGAGGCTTGGTCCGGCAACGTTAGAATCATGATGCAACAAATGGAAGGCTGCCACATGGTGTAATTGAAGCAGAAAGGGCCAATTAGTAAAGGACAAGTGGCACAAGGATGTTCAATAAACATGGCAAAGTCTGAGCGGCTGGTAGCTGGAAGTTATGAAGGCTCCCATCCGCCATGGTTCATTGCCCACAATCCTCATTTGACGCTTAAATGCATCATGCCAAGAAGAAACATTCCAGCTGCTCACAGCATGACTTTTCAGATGCGCCAAAGAAAGTCTTAAAGACGGGAGGGGCTCAAGAGTATTGGGCGGTGATCTGGAATGACGCATTTATGAACATCAGGGAAGGACAACAGAAGGTGCCAGCCATCTACGACTTCTTTTTTCCTCCCTTTCTCTCTTCCCCCTTTTATTTATAAATAGAGGCCTTGGAACCCAGAAATGTATCCCCAGACTGGTGATAAAATCGCTATGTAATGGACCTTTGAAGCAATAAAGATTATTTTTACCTATCTCTTTGTCTGAAAATTGCGTTGAGTTAGCTTGTGCACTAATAGCGTTGTGAAGAAGCATCCTTCCAACCTTGTTGCCCTTTCTTGCTTTTTTTTAGGTACTTTCAGTTAATTGTAGTTCTGAACTCGTGCTTTTCGGCCATTAATGGATGCTTGGTGTGAATTTCAAAATTCCTCTTTGCCTCATGTGTGGTTCAGCAAGCCTAGCTTAAGAAATACTTATGCAAGTTAGCTGGTTAAGAGATTGAGTAAGCCAACTTGTCTTATGTTGAATTAGTGTCTTTCCCAGGCTAGGTGGATCACTTACTTTCGATGCATCACCTCCCTAAGCTTAGTTTTCTTTTCAAGTAATCTCTCTCCCCTTTTCCTTGGTCATTAGTAGAATTTAAAGTAGAAACCCAAAGAGCTGAAGTGAAGCACCTAAGGAACCTAGCCTCATAAAAAGTCTAGAGGTTCGACCTCATCATAGGACACCCACATCTTGAGGTTGTTCCCATGCTTATAGTTGGAAGTGAGAGAACCTAAAGAACTCTCTCACAAGGGTGCAAATCCAGTCTATAACATGCACCATGAACCAGGCACAATTGCGAGCCCAATATGAAGATCAAGTCGTCCAATTGAAAGGAAACAAACTGCCAAGGGGTTTAGTCACCTTAGAAAGTATCTTCAACTCTGATGACCAATTCAAAGGAGAAAGGCGTAGTATGACATCCAAGGAAGAAATCTCTACGCCTGTAGCCATTTCAGAAGGAAAAACTCTCAAAGTTGGTAAGGTTTGTTCCACGCCAAAAATCGAAAACTTCCTTTAACTCAGCAGGAGATATGATGATATCTTTGCATGGAGCTACAAGAATTAAGGGGCTTTGACCCAAGGTTAACGCAGCATACAATTGAGCTAGATCCTGGTGCACAACGCATGCACCAAAAGCAGAGGCCCGTTAATCCCAAGTTGGAGCCATTGATGCGCAAGGAGCTCTCCAAGCTCATTGAGGCTAGTATAATACTTCCAATCAAACATTCCTCATGGGTCGCCAACTTAGTCCTGGTACGTAAGAAAAATGGGGAGATTCGTCTTTGTGTGGACTTCAAGGACCTGAATAAGGCTTCCCTCAAAGACCCCTATCCTCTCTCGTCAATGGAGCAAATCTTGAAAATGCTCGTAGGAGTAGAGAGATTCTCATTGTTGGATGGTTACTCTAGCTATAACCAGATCATTGTGCAAGAGTGCGACTATTACAAAACCGCATTCACCACTAAGTGGGGAACCTTTGCATACCAGCCCATGCCATTCAGTTTAACAAACACAGGCGCAACCTTCCAAAGGGCCATGGATATGGCATTCAAAGAGCTCATCAATAAGATCATCTTGGTTTACCTCGATGACATAACTGTTTTCTCCAAATGCACTGAGGATCATTTAGATCACCTGGATCAAGTCTTTCAAAGTTGCTGTGAGTTCGGAATATCTCTGAACCCCAACAAATGCATCTTCGTAGTTCATGAAGGCGCCCTCCTTGGGCATGTTGTTTCAAATGAAGGACTTGCGATTGATCTAGAGCAAGTCAAGGCTATCTCCTCCCCCCTCTTCCAAGCCACAATAAAAGTCTCCAGAGCTTCCTGGGGAGAATCAACTTTGTGAGAAGCTTTGTGCCTGGTTTAGCCATCCTAATCAATGAAATATCTCCCGTAGATTTTTTTTGATTTTTGACACAATATGGCTGTTGACACTGTGGATTGCACCCCTTAAAAGAAAACTCGGCTTATTTCTTCCACGCCACAATGGAGACATTCCTCTTTTTGTGGGTAACAAGTTTGAGAAATGAATCTCTAAATTAAGGGCTAGCTCCCCTTGATGCACCTTGAGGTCTTGAATTTCTACTGCTAACAATGAGAGGGGATGAAAAGAGAAAAAAATACTACAAAAACAGAACCTAACTAAAATGATGATGCACCAAAATTGATTGATCTACTCATCTTTTATCTACACTTTGTACCAAACGAGTGAACAAACACTTCATTTGAACAAGAGACTTAGACTGCATCAATGCTTTAACAAGGGATTTGATAGAGGCATAATGAAGAACCTACCATAGGTGCTCTAGAGGCAAACTATTGGATGGTTGCTCATCTGCACCTATGCTCCAACCTGGACGCTTCTTGTTAACCTGCAATAGATCTTGGATACACTAGATACACTGGCATTGACCTATGTGTTGACCATTTTTAGTCCAACAGGACAAAATCGGTCCCCTTCTCTCCCTACTGTTCTGAGCCAGTTCATTTTTTTATTTTTCACAAGTCTTGGAAATTTCTACGGACTCGCCAGAAAGTTTCTACGGACTCTGCAGGCTTTTCTACGAACTCTGCAAGAAGTTTCTACGGACTCTGCAGGAAATTTCTACGGACTCTGCGGGTGTTTCTACGGACTCTGCAGGCAGAGACGAGTTCCCGACACCTAGGCGCAAAAGGAACCATTCAAGTGCCCTTGCGGAGGGCAGTTCTGGACTCAAGTGCCCTTGTGGAGGGCAGGGAACATTTTCAAAGGGACCAAAGAGAAGGCCGAAAAAGCTGAAATTCCTTCGAAAAAGTGAGGACGAGAATTTCTTCGGACAAAATGTCTGAAGGAATTCCTTCGGACATTTTGTCCGAAGAAATTCTTTGGAACAAAATCCCGCGAAAAGACAAGGCAAAGAAGGAAAGAATGATTTCTTTCGGACTTTTGTCCGAAGGAATTCCTTCAGACAAAAAGTTCGAAGAAATTCTGGAAAAGCTGCGGGAGAAAAGCCCGAGAGAAAACTCCAAAGGAAAGGAAGTGAGCGAGACAATTCTTGCGGACATTTTGTCCGCGGGAAAAATGGCCGAAAGAAAAGCCCAACCAGAGCAAAAAAAGCCGAAGGAAAGGAAAAGGCCGAAGAAATTCCAAGGGGTGACAGGTGTGCAGACATCAAATTTAAGGCGGTGAAATAGCCATTGATTTTGAAAAGGCTTAAGGACAGGGCGCGAATGAACTCAGCAACCCGCCAAAAAGATAGCCTCGAGGGCCAAAGGAGACAGAGAAGACAAAACCAGGAAGAGACAAAGTGCAGAAACAGACAAATAGTCCAGGTGGCAAAGAGAGGTGTCGACTCAAGAATTTACTCCTGCAATTGGAATAGTGCTTGCCAAGTGGTCATCAAACAGCGCAAACAGTAAGCGGCGTGGCCTGTTTTCTCCACTTTGCATTTATGAGCAGACAAACCGCGTGAATATTTGAAAGGAAGCAGTCTGTTTGCTGAAAAGAGGCACGGCCCATGCTTTCACATTAATGTTTGAATGCCAAAGTCAAAGCAGGAGCCGACACAACATTATCTATCAAGCGGCTTCCTCTTCCCAATGCTCTCAACACACATGGGCCAGCTTGTCAAAGGGCACCAAAAGTCTTTTCCAAAAAGCGCCAAAGTTTTTCCTCTTCTCTCTATATATTGTAAACTTCTCATTTGAGAAGGGGGATCTCTTAGCCTGTAAGGCAAAGCTCTGCCCAAAAAACCTTTGGGCTTGTAAGGCAGGACTCTGCCGAATTTTACCTTGAATCGAGACATAGCATTTTTACCTCCATTCTGAGTTTGCACTTTCGTATGTGTCTATGCCTTTGTTTTGTGTTAAGTCATTTTCCTTTATGCTTTCGCAGGATGATTTCAACATGTCTAGTGCATTGTGAGTTTTTCTTTTGCAGGTTAGCTAGAAGTGTCCCTAGAGGAGTGTAGGTGCCTGTGAACAGACTGCCATAGTGTGTCTCAGAACACCTTTGATAGTTCTTCCTCCTTGTACCTCCAGAAGACCCCTAGCTCACTGATGCAGAAGAGTTTCCCATATCAAATGAAGTGTATGCCAGCTTTTTCTTGGTGAAAAGTGTATGTTTGAGCTAAGTAGATCAACTTTTTTGGTGTATCACTTTTTAGTTTAGGTTCAGGTTCTGTTTTCAGCATCCTTCTCCATTTTTAACACCCCCTTTTTTCATTTATTTGTTAGCAGTAGGAAATCTAGAACCTAAAGGATACATCAAAGGGAGCTAGCCCTTCTCTAGAGACTCTCCCCCTCGTTTTGCCAGGCCCACAGGCAGGAAGGGGAGTTTCATTGTTGCGTGTGGAAGGCAGGAGCTTAGCATCCTGTCGAGGGTACAATCCACCGCATCAACAGTTTTTGGCACGTCCGGTGAGACCAACTAGGACAAGCTTTGTCCAAAGAGTTGAAGAATTTTGGTGTGTTCTTCAACCAACCAGCCTTTGGAGTTCTCCTTCGTTGTGATGCTTGATTTATCATTTTTCAATTGGTCATCGTTGTTGAAGATACTTTCGAGAGTGACCAAGCCTTTGGAAAGTTTATTGTTCTTCAATTGAACAATCTGGCCACCATACTGCTGCTACAGCTTAGTCTGGTTTCTAGCAGCAAACTCAGATTCCTCTTGCAAGAAGAGTGTTATTTGCTGATTGCTGTCAAACATTTGCCAGTTGGTGATGTCAGGTACGGAGGGCCTGATTACCACTTTCAAATGGCGTGGAGTGTTGTCGCGGCCTATCTGCTTGGGGATATCAAACTGAGCACCAACTGCTGCTAGTCTGTCAGCTTGCTTATTCTGCTCTCTTGGAATGGAATTAACATTGAAGGCAAAGAAACTCTCCACTAAGTCCCATAGCCTGTGCTTGTAAAACTTAAGCAAGGAATTTTTTGTCAGATTTTGGCCTCTCACCTGATTCACGATCAACTCGTTGTCCCCAAAAACCTGTAGCTCCCTAGTTTCTCTTTTCCTCGTCCACTCCAAACCATGGATGAGAGATTCATATTCTTCAACATTGAACGTGCAAGAAAATTGGAACGTGAAAGCCGAAAAGTACTTCTCCTGTGAAGGAGAAACTAGCACCACTCCCCCACCAGCTCCCAGCTTGCTTCTTGAGCCATCAAAGAAAAGTTGCCGTAAACCTGAGCTCCCTTGGCTTGCTTTCATCAAATTTGGCACAAAAGTACCCTCTTCATGCATGCAATAAATCCCAAGGCCTGCCTCTTCTACGAACTTATAAGGGTCATGTTCAAAGTTGTCACTTCCCCATTCGTCTGAGAGCAGGTCAGCAATTCCTTCAAGGGTAGAGGGTGGATATTGATCCACTTGGAATTCTTCTTGATCAATAATGGCGTAGCTGACATTTACCGCCTTGAGTGAGTATGGTTCCAGATAATCTCTGTGGATTGGCTCCGACTCAATTTTGACCTTGGTCCCATATTTGGTTCTAAAAACCAGTAGGACCATTTTGCTGCTAGGTACCCACCTATATTGGATGTAAAATCCCTGGACAAACAAATGGCAAAGTAAGGGGGAACATCCGCCACTACCACATCGTGGGGAACTAAAAAAGTCAAGCAGACGTGTAGCGCCAAGTTCAAACCTTTCACTACTTCAACTATCTTTGCTGGTGATCCATCCAACTGCAAGACTCCCTTAGTCATTTTTTCATATTTGAGCCCCAGTTTATCCGCTATGCATTTAGGCATTATCGAGGTGCTTGCTCCACTGTCAATGATGCAATTGTGCACCAGAAAATCTCCTATGACCAAGGACAAATAGAAAGGGGGGACCTTTTCTTCTTTCTTAACTTGGCCTGATGTGGAAGGTTGCCCATATGTGATCAGAGCATTATCGGCTTTTGCTAGGATAGCTTGTTCATTTAGCCCGTGCAATTCCTTTTGCAACATGTCTTTTTGTCTCGGTATTGATAATGAATCCCACAAGAAAATATTCATGTGCAGCTTCTTCATCTGGTTTACCACATTGATCTGAGGGTTGATCCCTTTCTAATTTTTTTTGGGATTGCTTGCAGCCTTTTGAGGCGCAGGCCGAGGAGCCGAGGGTACAACTGACGGCCTAAAATTTAAAAATTTCTGGTTCCCCTGTGGTGAAGAAGATGGTGCGGACGTCTGAACAGCTGCTTGAGCTTCTTCCATAGCTCTCCTTTTGGACCTTGTGTTGGCTGCGACATAGTCGCCTTGATTGTCCGTACTGCCCACGTAATTGACTGCATAGAATTCACCTTCTAGGTGATTTATGAGAGTGGAATCGGGTTGAGCCTGACTGCTGCCCATGTCAGGTTACACTGAAGTCTCAAAGCTTAGGAATTGGGCGGCTGCCTGATTGTCTTGTGCATTTGTATATTGACTCAGCATCTCATTTGTATAAATAGCCTGATCTTGACCATATCCCATGGGTGAGCAATTTCGCTGTTCTTGTATCAGATTATTTTGAGCGGGCATCAAAGCCTTGGATGATGAAAGAGCGCCTGGATTATAGCCTTGATAAGGTCTAGCTTGCGTAAACTGACCCTGTCCTTGATTGTAATATTGGAAAGGGGGCCTATTTGTTTGCCCAAACTGTTGATATCCCTTATTTGGCCGATAGTTTTGAGTTTGTTGTCTTTTGAGAGCCACTAGTTCATTTGTCACGCTTTATAACAAGCTTTTGACTTCATAGAGGTCATTGGACGGAGTAGCAGTGGGCTTTTCTATGCCAAGCAAGAGAGCTAAGGTGGGTGCAACAATCTGGACTAGGTGCGGCAATTCTGGGAAGAGCGGCATATGAGGTCTAGGGGCTATCTTTCTTGCTTGCACCAAGCAATTCTCAGCGGCTATGGCTGTCATAGGCAGCGGGCAGCACATGTCCTCCCATGGACTGTATCATGACAGCAATGTCGCTGTTCAACGCTTTCAAATAATAAAGGAAAGCATAGCTTGGGGTCCGTCTTACCAAAATGGGGATTCTGTCCCATGTCTTCTGAAACTGAGTATTGAAATCTTGCATGAATTCATGTGGAGCTCTTTTCATAGTGGTTAGCTGCTCGGCAAGTGAGAGGTGGTCACTCTTCTCCCCAAATCTGTTTGTTAAAAGGGTACCCAATTCATTCCATGTATTGACTGAATTCATGGGCAAAGTCTCATACCAGTCTAGAACCTTGCCCTTAAAAGACAATGCCAGCAATCTGATAGCAATGTTTTCTTCAGTGACATTATGAATATTGCAGAGGTTAGCAATATTTCTGATGTGTTCAATGGTAGTGATAGGCCCTTCGCCATTAAAGGGAGGCACACTCTTAAGGGCTGCGCTTGGGATTGGGTCATAATGCAGGAGATTCAAAGGACTCTGACCATGAAAGACCACAAAAGATAAAGCCATAGCTATGAGGAGATTCAACCGAGGCCTTCTTGCGTAAGTGTATCTTATAGTAGGTCTGGGAAAATGACTAGCTGAATAAGGATGAGTCTTTGCAAACCTCAGTCGCCTTGCTGAGTTTAATGGTAGTTCAGCGAATTCAAAAATGACACCTTTAGCAACAAATCGTGTGGTGACCTTAGGCATAGGAGGTCAGACTGATCCTTGACCAAAGACTGATGCTCTTGATAATGGAGTCGTCAGATGCTGGATTAATGATTGTTTTTTGCTGTAACAGGACCCGACCAATCTTGGAACTCTTCTGAGTGTTTAAAATGGTCCCACCGGGCATGCCAAAAACTGTTGACGTTGTGGATTGCACCTTCGACAGAAGGCTGAGCTTCTGTCTTCCACGCAACACAATGGAGACTCCTCTCTTTCCGGTGGGTCTGACAAAACTGAGGGGAGAATCTCTAGATAAGGGCTAGCTCCCTTTGATGCATCTCTGAGTTGTTCCAGTAATATTGCTAATATATATAGTGGAAAAGAGAAGAATTACTGAAAACAAAACCTAAACTAAAGCAGTGATACACCAAAAATGGTTGATCTACTTAGCTTGAACATACACTTTACACCAAAAACAAGCTGATGTACACTTCATTTGATATGAGAAACTCTTCTGCATCAATGAGCTAGGGGTCCTCTGGAGATATAGCGAGGAAGAACTACCAGAGGTGTTCTAAGACACACTATGGCAGCCTGTTCACATGCGCCTATACTCTGTTGTGGACACTTCTGGCTAACCTGTAAAAGAAGAACTCACAATACACTAGACATGTTGGAATCATTCTGTGAAAACATGAAGGAAAATGACTTAACACAAGACAAAGCCATAGACATGCAAAAGTGCAAGCTCAAATGGAGGCAAAAATGCTTCTTTTTGATTCAAGGTAAATTTCGACAGAGCTCCGCCTTACAAGCTAAGAGATATCTTTCTACAAAATGAGAGACTACAATATATAGCCTTTAGGAAAAGACTTTGGCGCTTCTTGGAAAATAAATGACCCATACTAAGTTGAATGCCTTGGAAAGAGGAAGTCGTTGATGTTGATATCATCTTTCTAGAAATGGCCTGACAGAACCATGCTGTGTAGTCGCCAGTCTTGACTTTAGTGCTTAAAACGTATTAAACGCTACTGCAGAAGCATGGGTTGCCTGATTGTTTAATGACAAGGCTGCCCTTATTTAAGACTTATGCCATTGTCTGCTCATTAATGCAAAATGAGGAAAAATAGGCTGCGTCATTCATTGTTTGCGCTCCTTGATGACCACATGGCAGAAACTGTTTCAACCACTGAAATAACTTCTTGTGCCGATACCTTCTTTTGCCACCTAGACTGTTCTCGTTTTTCCTTGTTATTTTTATCTCTTCTTGGCTTTGTCTTTTTTTGGCTTTGTGAACACTCGGGGCTATCTTCTTGGTGGGTCGCTGAGTTCACTTGTGGCTTGTCCTTAAGCATTTCAAAATCAACAGCTATTTCACTGCCTTAAATTTGACATTCGTGCACCCATCACTGGGCGTTTGAACCTCCAACGGCTAGTTCACCATGCTAGATTTTGACGTCAACGGGCCCGTCACCCCCTTGGCAATTCCTTTGGCTTCACTTTCTTTCGGCTTTCTTAGCTCTCGACTTTCTTTTCGAAGTGTTCCTTTGACTGGGCTTAGTCTTTGAATTCTCCCGAAGGGAAGGTGTCTTTTCGGGGCTTGGGGAAAGTCCTTTTGACAGCTGAGAGTCTCCCGCAAGGGCACTTGCCCTTCGGGGTCCTTCGGGCTGCCTCGGCTTCTCGATTCCTTCAGACATTTTGTCCAAAGGAAATGTTCCTTTGTGTTTTGCCGCTTGCTTTCCTTCAGCGGACTTTCTTTCGGGTTCATTCCTTGAGAATTTCTTCGGACAAAATGTCTGAAGGAATTCCTTCGGGCATTTTGCCCGAAGAAATTCAACCTTCGTTCTTTTCCTTATGAAATTCCTTCGGACAGAAAGTCCGAAGGAATTCTTTGCTTTGGTCTTTCCTTTTTTGAAAGGAACTTACCTTCCGCAAAGGTACTTTGGGTCTTGAACAGCCCCTTCGGAACTTCTGATTTGGCCCTGTTGCCAACCAAAGTGCCCTCCGAAGAAAACTTGTTGCCCCTTTTTCTGCCTTGTCCACTTTCCTGAAGGTGCTTGCTGAAAGACTTGCATCGCTTTAGAACCGACCTATTCCCTTTACCAAAAAAATCTGCGCAATTTGCTGCCCAAAGTGAAATAAGCCCCACATCAAGCCAAGAACCTAAAGGGCTTACATCTTTCAACTTTTCATAAGAATAGGACTTATTTCAAAGGGAAATCGAGCATTTACAGAAGGTGGGTACATGACTAAACTGACGGTTCAGAACAGTAGGGAAAGGAGACCGACTTTTGGCCTGCAGGACCAAAATGGTCAACAATTACCACTTTCAAATGGTGCAGACTGTTGTTTCGGACTATTTTCTTGGGACATCGAACTGAGCACCAACTGCTGCTAGTCTATCCGCTTGTTTATTCTGCTCTCTTGGGATAGAGGTAACATTGAAAGCAAGAAAACTCTCTACTAAGTCCCACACCCTATGCTTGTAAGACTTAAGTAAGGAATTCTTGGTCAAAATTCGGCTTCTCACTTGATTCATACTCTGCAACATTGCATGTGCAAGAAAACTGGACCCTGAAAGCCGAAAAGTATTTCTCCTGTGAGGGAAAAACTAGCACCACTCCCCCACCAGCTCCCAACTTGCTCTTTCAGCCATCAAAGAAAAGCTGCCATAAACCCGAGCTCTCTTGGCCTGCTTTCATTAAATTTGGTACAAAAGTACCCTCTTCATGCATGCAATAAATCCCAAGACCTGCTTCTTCTATGAATTTGTACGGATCATGTTCAAAGTTGTCACTTCCCCATTCATCTAAGAGTAGGTCAGCAACTCCTTCAAGGGCAAAGGGCGGAGATTGATCTACTTAAAAATCTTCCTGAGCAATGATGGCATCGCTGACATTTGCCGCCTTGAGTGAGTACGGCTCCAGCTGATCTCTGTGGATTGGCTCCAACTCAATCTTGACCTTAGTCCCATACTTGGTTCTAAAAACCAAGTAGAACCAACTTGCTGCTAAGTACTCGCCTATTTTGGATGTGAAATCCCTGGACAAGCAAATGGTAAAGTAGGGAGGAACATCTGCCACCACCACGTCATGAGGAACTGAAAAAGTTGGACAAACGTGGAGCGTCAAGTTCAAACCTCTCACCACTCCTACTGTCTTTGCTGGTGTTCTATCTAGTTGCAAGACTCCCTTAGTCATTTCTTCATATTTGAGCCCCAATTTATCTGCTATACATTTTGGCATTACTGAGGTGCTTGCCCCACTGTCAATAATGCAATTGTGCAATAGAGAATCTCCTATGACTAAGGACAGATAGAAAGGGAGAACCTTTTCTTCTTTCTTTACTTGGCCTGCTGTGGAAGGGTGCCCATTCATGATCAGAAAATTATTGACTTTTGCTGGGACAGCTTGTTCATTTAGCCCGTGCAATTCTTTTTGTAGCATGTCCTTTTGTCCCGGCATTGCCAATGAATCCCACAAGAAGATATTCATGTGTAGCTTCTTCATCTGGTCTACCACATTGATCTGAGGGTTGCCTCCCCTCAAATTTTCTTTGGGATAGCTTGGAGCCTGAGGCGCAGGCTGAGGAGCTGAGAGTGTAATCAGCGCCCTGAAATTTGAAAATTTCTTATTTACATGTGATGAAAAAGATGCTGCGAACGTTTGAGCAGCTGCCTGAGCTTCCTCCATAACTATCCTTTTGGACCTTGTGTTGGTTGCAACATAATCACCTTGCTTGTCTGCATTGCCCACGTAGTTGACTGCACAGAATTCACCTTCTAGGTGATTCATGATAGCAAAATCAGACTGAGCTGGCCTGCTATCCATGCCAGGTTGCAATGATGCCTCAAAGCTTGGGAATTGAGCGGCTGCCTGATTTTCTTGTGCATTCGTGTATTGACCCAGCATCTCATTTGTATAAATACCCTGAGCTTGACCATATCCCATGGGTGAGCAATTTGGTTGTTCTTGTTCCAGATTATTTTGAACGGGCACTAGAGCCTTGGATGATGGAGCGCCTAGATTATAGCCTTGATAAGGTCTGGATTGTGCAAACTGACCCTGTCCTTGATTGTAATTCTGGAAAGGGGGTCTATTTGCTTGCCCGAACTGCTGATATCCCTAATTTGGCCGATTGCTTTGAGCTTGCTGCCTTTTGAGAGCCACTAGTTCATTGGTCACACTTTGTAACAAGCTTTTGACTTCATGAAGGTCATTGGATAGAGAAGCAGCCGACTTTTCTATGCCAGGCAGAAGAGCTAAGGTAGGTGCAACAGTCTAGACTTGAGGCAACAATTCAGGGAAGAGTGGCATATGAGGTCTAGGGGCTTTCCCGCTTGCACCAGGCAATTCTTAGCTGCTATGGCTATTTCATAGGCAGCGGGCAGCACATTTCCTCCCATGGACTGTATCATGATAGCAATGTTGTTGTTCAACGCTTTCAAATAATAGAGAAAGCATAGCTTGGAGTTGGCCTTACCAAAATGTAGATTTTGTCCCATGTCTTCTGAAATCGAGTATTGAAATTCTGCATAAATTCGTGTGGAGCTCTCTGCATGGTGGTCAACTGCTCGGCAAGCGAGAGGTGGTCACTTTTCTCTCTGAATCTATTTGTTAAGAGGGTGCCTAATTCATTCCATGTGCTGATTGAATTCATAGGCAAAGTCCCATACCAGTCCAAAACCTTGCCCTTAAAAGACAACGCCAGCAATCGAATGGCAATGTTTTCTTCAATGACATTGTGAATATTGCAGAGGTTGGCAATATTTTTGATGTGCTCAATAGCAGTAATAGGCCCTTCCCCATTAAAGGGAGGCACACTCTTAAGGGCTGTACCTCGGATTGGGTCATAATGCAAAAAATTCAAAGGACTCTGAACATGAAAGGCCACAAAAGGCAAAGCCATAAATATGACAGGATTCAACCGGGGCCTTCTTGCGTAAGTGTATCTTATAACAGGTCTGGAAAAAGGACTTGCTAGATAAGGATGAGTCATTGCAAACCTCAGTCACCTTGCTGAGTTTAATGGTAGTTCAACGAATTCAAAAGCGACACCTTTAGCAGCAAATCGTGTGGTGACCTTAGGCATAAAGTGTCTGACTGATCTTTGGCTAGAGACTGATGCTCTTGATAATGGAGTCGCCAGATGCTGAATTAATGATTGAGTTTTTGCTGTAACAAGACCAACATCAATCCTGAAACTTTTTTGAGTGTTAGAAAATTGGTCCCACTGGGCGTGCCAAAAACTGTTGACACTGTGAATTGCACCCTTGACAGAACGCTGATCTTCTGTCTTCCACGCGACACAATGGAGACTCATCTCTTGTCTGTGGGTTTGGCAAAACTGAGGGGAAAATCTCTAGATAAAGGCTAGCTCCCTTTGATGCATCTCTGAGTTATTCCAGTAATATTGCTAATATATATAGTGGGGGGGTTGAAAAGAGAGAATGATACTGAAAATAGAACCTAAACTAATACGGTGATGCACCAAACAAGTTTGATCTACTCATTTACTCACACTTTATATCAGAAGAAGACATACATACACTTTATCTGCTGGAAAGACCAGACTGTAGAGAGCTCAACAGGGAGGATTAATGAAGACGCATAGAAAATGAACTTACCACAGGCGTTGTAGGAAAACACGACCAGACTGTAGGGAGCTCAACAGGGAGGATTAATGAAGATGCATAGAAAATGAACTTACCACAGGCATTGTAGGAAAACACATTGTCTAGTAACCCTCTTCTGCCTCTGCGCTCCAAACACAGCACTTCTTGTTACTTGCAGGAATGGGGTTTTGTCTATACCAGATATGTTGGTCTCAAACTTGTGAAAGCATCATGAAAATGACTAAACACAAGGTTAATACTCAGGGACACTCAGAGATATATCCAACCAAATAGAGGTAAAATCGTATTCTATTGATTCAAGGTGAAAAAATGGCAGGGCTTCATCTTACAAAATGAGAGATTTTTTCTCAAATGAGAGTTTACAATATATATAGAGAAAGAGGAAGTACTGGCGCCTTTTTTTACAAGTGGCCCATGCTGCATTGAAAACATTGGGAAGAGGGAGTCACTGAAAGAACATGTTGTGTCAGTTGCCAGTCTTGACTTTGGCGTTCAAACATTATTGTGAAAGCATGGGCCATGCCCCTTTGTCTGCAAACAAGACCACTTCTTAAAGACATTCACGCAGTTGTCTGCTCATCAATGCAAAGTGAGGAAAAATGGGCCGTGCCTTCACTGTTCGCGCTCCTTGATGACCACTTGGCGGAGATTTTTTCAACCGCTGGAATTACTCCTTGTGCCGACACCTTCTTTTGCCACCTGGACTGTTTTGTCTGCTTCTGCGCTTGGCTTTTGTCCTTTCCCAGATTTTGTCTTTTTCTGGCTCTCTTGACCCTCGGGGCTATCTTCTATCAATCCTTGGCTCTTCGGGCTCCTTTCTCGATGGCCTCTTCCTTTCGGCCTTAAGCCCTTTGAATTCTTTTGGATTCGCGCTTAATCATTTAAAGATCAACGGTTATTTCATCGCCGCAAAGTTAACGTTCGCACGTCCATCACCATTTGAAAGCCAACGGCTATTCCATCGTCGTGAATTTGACGTCTGCGGGCCCGTCACCCCTTTGTAATTCCTTTGGCTTCACTTCGGCTTTCTTTTCGAAGTGTTCCTTCGGACTTTTTTCGAAGGATATCTCCCCTTTCTCTTTCTTTGTTCGGGCCTCTGTTGTTTAACCCTCCCGAAGGGAAGGTGTCCCATCAGGGCTTGGAGAAAAGTTCCCCTTTTGGCAGCCGAGAGTCCCCCGCAAGGGCGCTTGCCCTTCGGGATCCTTCGGGCTGCCTTCGCCTCTTAATTCCTTCGGATAAAATGTCGACTGAAGGAATTGTGTCTTCAAAAGTCCGGCCCTTTCTTTCTTTCGGGAAAATCCTCCGACAAATGCCTTCGGACAAAATGTTCGAAAGAATTTCTTCGGGCATTTTGTCCAAAGGAATTGATCCTTGAATTTCCTTGTCTTTTCCTTCGGACAAAATGTTCGAAGGAATTCCTTCGGACATTTTGTCTGAAAGAATTGATCTTTGCCTTGGATTCTTTCAGATTTATTCCTCAGACAAAAGTCCGAAGGAAATCCTTCCTTTTGCCTTAGTCTTTTTCGAAGGAAAACTCTACCTTTTTTGCCTTATCCACTTTCCCGAAGGTGTTTACTGCCTTCCGCAAGGCTGCTTGATCTCCAAAATTGCCTTTCGGAAGAGTTACAAAGGTCCTACTTGTCGTTGGGTGCCCTCCGCAAGGGCACCTACCCTTCGGGCTTTTGGAAGCGATCATTTGGCCCTTTGAACTTGGCTTATTTTGCTGATACAAAGCCTTCTGGAGCGGTTTTACTTGCTCCTTTGCAAATTCCTGCATAATCTCTCCTTCCAACCCTACCTGTACTCTTCATACCAAATGCTTGAAGTTGAGCCTTTTGCATGCCAAAAGAAAAGGAGTTGCAGAAGCATATTTCTACATTATCCTTCATGTTTGGACATGGAAATGGAAAGAAAAGAAAAGGGAGATTGACTTTTTGCCCACGGGACCAAAAATGGTCAACAATTTGGCGATTCCCAGGAGAAGCATGTCTGCTATGCTGAAGAAGACTGGTAGCCTCAAAGTCCATTGGGCATGGAGTCAAGATGTAGCTTTGAAAGAGTTAGCAACAGCCTTGAGATATCCAAGAATCAATCATGAAGCTTTTACCCCAAAAAAGGAAACAAAATGCACACAAGGCTAAGAAAACTACTAACATGTGCAAAAGCACTTAGGGAAAACAAGGAAAATATGTACATGATGGGAGAAGGCCTAGTGATAATGTTTAAGATGTATCCCATTAATTGGGATACGCAGTTCTTCACCATCCAATTTGGAGAGTTGGAACGCATTGTGCTGCTTGCACTGAGTGATGACATATGGACCACTCCATAGGGCTTCGAACTTCGTGTGCTTTCTAGGCTTAGCTCGGTCCTCATCCCATTTCAAGACGATGTCTCCCTCAGAGAAACTTTTTGACGAGGATTTCTTGTCAAAGTGCTTCTTCGTCTGCTGTTGACGGCTGGTCATAGAAGCCATAGCCTGGTCCCTTGTCTCTTGAAGTTCCATCAGGTCACATAACCTAACCTCCATGCCATTGCCTTCTTTTAATTGTAGCTGGTGAGCAAGGTCCAAGGCTGGCAATTCGTGTGAAAGAGGAAGTCTAGCTTCCCTTCCATACACAAGCGTGTATGGGGAATTGCCAACTTCTCTCTTTGGAGTGACACTGTCTGCCCAAAGAGCTATTTTCAACTTGACATGCCAAGTTCTCTAATTCCCCTCTATTGTTCTTTTGATAATCCTGATCAGATTCTTGTTGGTGGACTCAGCCAGCCCATTCCCCTGTGGGTAGTAATTGGAAGAAGTGCTGAGACAGATGCCGTATCTCAACGCCCATTCACTCATTTTGGATCCCAAGAAAGCCAAAGCGTTTTTTGAGATGATGGTAACTGGAACTCCAAACTTTGTCACCAGGTCTTCATAGAAATCTAGGACTGCACTTTCATTGGCCTCCTTCAAAGCAACAGCTTCTACCCATCTCATGAAGTAGTCTGTAGCAGTCAAGACCCACTTATGTCCAACACTGGAGGGAGGGTTAATCATTCCTATGAAGTCAAGGCTCCATTGCATGAATCGCTGTTCAACTTGAATAGGCTGTAGAGGCATTGCAGCTAGTTGTTGTTTCCCATCAAAGAGAGCACACTTTTGGCACTTTCGTACCTAGGCATGGGTGTCTCTGAATAGAGTGGGCCAGAAGTAACCAACTCTCATTATTCTTGTAGCTGTAGGCTTAGGAGCGAAGTGACCACCAGCTGGCCCATCATGGAACTCGGATAGCACCCTGTCAGCCTGACCTGGGTCTATGCACCTTAAAAGTACTCCTGAGAAATCCCTTCTGAATAGCACTCCATCAATCAGGACATAAGGGAGAGATTGGAGTCTGAAATATCTCCTCTTGGTCCTATCGAGGCCCTGCGGGCACTCACCAGTGAGAAAGAAATGCCTCATGTCTGATGTCCAATCCTTCATGACTGCTGGTTCTTTTGTTGTGGCTTCATCATGAATGAGCAAACTGTCCTCTTTTTGTTGTTTAAAGTCTGCAGCAAGGTGTTCACACAGGCCTTTTCCTCTTACCAGCTTGGTGGTTTTGATGTCCACATCATATTCCATTACCTTAGTGATCCATCCCGCTCTCTTTTCATTAAGATCATAGCTGATCAAGAAGTCTTTGACGCTAGGATGTGGCACCATGAGGTGAACCCTGCTGTTGGACAACATATGTCTGAATTTCTTTAGACTCCATATGATTGCAAGGACTTGCTTCTCCACATACTTATACCTGACTTCAAAACCCGCTAGACACTGGCTAAAAAACACAGGCGGCTGTTCAAGGTTCTCACCATTCGCTTGGGTAAGCATAGCGGAGATTACCTCTTCATTTTCGAAGGTGTAGAGGTTGAAATCCTTGGTGAAGTCAGAGCTGATCAAGGTAGGAGCCTGGGCAATATCCTGCTTGATCCCTTCAAAACTATCCTTCCTTTGCGCTATCCACGCGAATTTTTCATCTTTCTTCAGCGTAGAGGTCAATGGCTTGACTACCTCCGCAAAATTTGGAATAAATTTTCTGATAAAATTTATTTTGCCAAAAAAGCTCTGTAGACCTTTCTTATGTTTAGGCAAGGACAACTCTAAGATGGAGCGAACTCTTTCTGGATCAATGGTTAAACTTTCTTTAGAAACCACATGGCCAAGTAGTTTACTCTCATGGACAACAAACACGCATTTCTTTGGGTTGAGAGAGATACCGAACTCTCTACACCTCTCAAAGATTTGCCTGAGGTGCTTTATGTGTTGACCTGCTTTCTTAGAGAATATTGTCACGTCATCAAGATACACCAATGCAATGTTATTTATCAGGCCTTGAAAAGCCATGTCCATATCTCATTGAAAAGTGGCACCGGCATTGGACAGTCCAAATGGCATTTTTCGATAAGCAAACAACCCCCATTTTGTGTGAAGGTTGTCTTGTACTGGTCACAGTCTTACACCAAAATTTGATTGTACCCTGAATACCCATCCATGAGGGAGAAATATTCGCTGCCTGTCACCATTTGGAGTATCTGCTCCATACTTGGGAGAGGATAATGGTCTTTCAAAGAGACTCTATTGAGGTCTCTGAAATCTACGCACAATCTGATCTCCCCATTCTTTTTTCGGACAGGGACAAGATTGGCCAGCCAAGAAGAGTGTTTGATCGGAAATATGATTTTGGATTCAATCAGCTTGGTGAGTTCCTTCCGCATGAGAGGCTCAATCTTCAAGTTGATAGGCCTCTGTTTCTGTTTGATGGGCTTGGCACCTTCCTCCAGCTCAATGGTATGTTGGGCCAAACTTGGGTCAAAACCCTTCAAGTCGCTATACTCCCAAGCAAAGACATCGGCAAACTCTTGACACAACAAGATGAAGGCCTGCCTTTCATGATCTATACACACTTTTCCAAGTGCAAGCAACTTATTCTTGAATATCTCAACTTTTTCATAGTTCTCCTTCGTTGTTATGCTTGATTTATCATTCTTCAATTGGTCATCCTTGTTGAAGATACTTTCAAGAGTGACCAAGCCTTTGGGAAGTTTATTGTTCTTTAGCTGAACAATTTGGCCGCCATACTGCTGTTGTAGCATAGCCTTGTTTCTAACAGCAAACTCAGCTTCCTCTTGCAAGAAGAGTGTTATTTGTTGATCGTTGTCAAATACCTGCCAGTTGGTGATGTTGTCAGGCACGGAGGGTCTGATAACCACTTTCAAATGGCGCAGACTGCTATTTCAGACTATTTTTTTGGAGACATCAAACTAAGCACCAACTGCTGCTAGTCTATCCGCTTGTTTATTCTACTCTCTTGGAATAGAGGTAACATTGAAAGCAAAGAAACTCTCCACTAAGTCCCACAACATGTGCTTGTAAGACTTAAATAAAGAATTCTTGGTCAAATTTCGGCTTCTCACTTGATTTATGATCAGCTCGCTGTCTCCAAAAACTTGCACCTCTCGAATTTCTATTTTCCTCGCCCACTCCAAACCATGGATGAGATATTCATACTCTGCAACATTGCACGTGCAAAAAAATTGAAACCTGAAAGCTGAAAAGTATTTCTCCTGTGAGGGGGAAACTAGCACCACTCCCCCACCAGAGCCCAACTTGCTCCTTGAGCCATCAAAGAAAAGCTGCCATAAATCCAAGCTCTCTTGGTCCGCTTTCATCAAATTAAGTACAAAAGTACCCTATTCATGCATGCAATAAATCCCAAGGCCTGCCTCTTCTATGAATTTGTAAGGATCATGTTCAAAGTTGTCACATCCCCATTCATCTAAGAGTAAGTCAGCAACTCCTTCAAGGGCAGAGGGCAGAGATTGATCTACTTGAAAATCTTCCAGATCAATAATGGTGTCGCTGACATTTGCCACCTTGAGTGAGTATGGCTCCAGATGATTTTTGTGGATTGGCTCCGACTCAATCTTGACCTTAGTCCTATACTTGATTCTAAAAACCAGGGAGGACCTGCTTGCTGCTAGGTACCTACCTATTTTGGATATGAAATCCCTGGACAAGCAAATGGCAAAGTAGGGAGGAACATCCGCCACCACCACGTCATGAGGAACTGAGAAAGTTGGACAGGCGTGGAGCGTCAAGTTCAAACCTCTCACCACTCCTACTGTCTTTGCTGGTGTTCCATCCAACTGCAGGACTCCCTTAGTCATTTCTTCGTATTTGAGCCCCAGTTTATCCGCTATACATTTTGGCATTACTGAGGTGCTTGCCCCACTATCAATAATGCAATTGTGCACCAAGAAATCTTCTATGACTAAGGACAGATAGAAAGGGGGAACCTTTTCTTCTTTCTTTACTTGGCCTGCTGTGGAAGGGTGCCCATTCATGATCAGAACATTATTGGCTTTTGCTAGGACAACTTGTTCATTTAGCCCGTGCAATTCTTTTTGCAGCATGTTCTTTTGTCCCAGCATTGCCAATGAATTCCACAAGAAGATATTCATGTGTAGCTTCTTCATCTGGTTTACCACATTGATCTGAGGGTTGCCTCTCCTCAAATTTTCTTTGGGATAGCTTGCAGCCTGAGGCGCAGGCTGAGGAGCTGAGGGTGTAACCGACGACCTGAAATTTGAAAATTTCTGATTCACATGTGATGAAGAAGATGCTACAGACGTTTGAGCAGCTGACTAAGCTTCCTCCATAGCTCTCCTTTTGGACCTTGTGTTGGCTGCAACATAATCACCTTGGTTGTCTGCATTGCCCACGTAGTTGACTGCACAGAATTCACCTTCCAAGGGATTCATGAGAGCGGAATCAGACTGAGTCGCCCGCTGTCCATGCCAAGTTGCAATGGCGCCTCAAAGCTTGGAAATTGAGCGGCTGTCTGATTTTCTTGTGAATTCGTGTATTGACCCAGCATCTCATTTGTATAAACAGCCTGATCTTGACCGTATCCCATGGGTGAGCAATTTGGCTGTTCTTGTACCAGATTATTTTGAATGGGCACCAGAGCCTTGGATGATGGAGCGACTAGATTATAGCCTTGATAAGGTCTGGATTGTGCAAACTGACCCTGTCCTTGATTGTAATTCTGGAAAGGGGGTCTATTTGCTTGCCTGAACTGTTGATATCCCTGATTTGGCCGATTGCTTTGAGCTTGTTGTCTTTTGAGAGCCACTAGTTCATTGGTCACGCTTTGTAACAAGATTTTGACTTCATGAAGGTCATTGGACAGAGTAGCAGCCGACTTTTCTATGCCAGGTAGAAGAGTTAAGGTAGGTGTAGCAGTTTGGACTAGAGGCGGTAATTCAAAGAAGAGCGGCATATGAGGTCTAGAGGCTATCTTTCCCACTTGCACCAAGCAATTCTCAGCTGCTATGGCTATTTCATAGGCAACGGGCAGCACATTTCCTCCCACGGACTGTATCATGACAACAATGTCGCTGTTCAATTATTTCAAATAATAGAAGAAAACATAGCTTGGAGTTTACCTTACCAAAATGGAGATTTTGTCTCATGTCTTCTGAAATCGAGCATTGAAATCTTGCATAAATTCGTGTGGAGCTCTCTGCATGGTGGTCAACTGCTCAGCAAGCGAGAGGTGATCACTTTTCTCTCTGAATCTATTTGTTAAGAGGGTGCTTAATTCATTCCATGTGCTGATTGAATTCATAGGCAAAGTCCCATACCAGTTCAAAACCTTGCCCTTAAAAGACAATGCCAGCAATCGAATGGCAATGTTTTCTTCAATGACATTGTGAATATTGCAGAGGTTGGCAATATTTTTGATGTGCTCAATAGCAGTAATAGGCCCTTCCCCATTAAAGGGAGGCACACTCTTAAGGGCTGTACTTGGGATTGGGTCATAATGCAAGAAATTCAAAGGACTCTGAACATGAAAGGCCACAAAAGGCAAAGCCATAAATATGACAGGATTCAACCGGGGCCTTCTTGCGTAAGTGTATCTTATAACAGGTCTGGAAAAAGGACTTGCTGGATAAGGATGAGTCCTTGCAAACCTCAGTCACCTTGCTGAGTTTAATGGTAATTCAAAGAATTCAAAAGGGACACCTTTAGCAGCAAATTTTGTGGTGACCTTAGGAATAAGGTGTTAGACTGATTTTTGGCTAGAGACTGGTGCTCTTGATAATGGAGTCGCCAAATGCTGAATTAATGATTGATTTTTTGTTGTAACAGGACCAGCATCAATCTTAAAACTTTCCTGAGTGTTAGGAAATTGGTCCCACCGGGCGTGCCAAAAACTATTGACGCTGTAGATTGCACCCTTGATAGAACGCTGAGCTTCTGTCTTCCACACGACACAATGGAGACTCCTCTCTTGCCTGTGGGTCTGGGAAAACTGAGGGAAAAATATCTAGATAAGGACTAGCTCCCTTTGATGCATCTCTGAGTTATTCCAGTAATATTGCTAATATATATAGTAGGGGGGTTGAAAAGAGAGAAGGATACTAAAAATAGAACCTAAACTAATACGGTGATGCACCAAACAAGTTTGATCTACTCATTTACTCACACTTTATATTAGAAGAAAACATACATACACTTTATCTGCTGGAAAGACTAGACTGTAGGGAGCTCAACAGGGAGGCTTAATGAAGATGCACAGAAAATGAACTTACCACAGGCACTGTAGAAAAATACACTGTCTGGTAACCCTCTTTTGCCTCTGCACTCCAGACATAGCACTTCTTGCTACCTGCAGGAATGGTGTTTTGTCCATACCAGGTATGTTGGTCTCAAACTTGTGAAAGCATCATGAAAATGACTGAATACAAGGTTAATACTCAGGGACACTCAGAGATATATCTAGCCAAATAGAGGTAAAAACGTATTCTATTGATTCAAGGTAAAAAATTGGCAAGGCTTCGCCTCACAAAATGAGAGATTTTTTCTCAAATGAGAGTTTACAATATATATAGAGAAAGAGGAAGTAGGGGAACCCTTTTTTACAAGTGGCCCATGCTGCATTGAAAACATTGGGAAGAGGAAGTCACTGAAAGAACATGTGTCAATTGTCAGTCTTGACTTTGGCGTTCAAACATTATTGTGAAAGCATGGACCGCGCCCCTTTGTCTGCAAACAAGACCACTTCTTAAAGACATTCACGTGGTTGTCTGCTCATCAATGCAAAGTGAGGAAAAATGGGCCGCGCTTTCACTGTTCGCGCTCCTTGATGACCACTTGGCGGAGACTGTTTCAACCCTTGGAATAACTCCTTGTGCCGACACCTTCTTTTGCCACCTGGACTGTTTTGTCTGCTTATGCGCTTGGCTTTTGTCCTTTCCCAGCTTTTGTCTTTTTCTGGCTCTCTCGGCCCTCGGGGCTATTTTCTGTCAATCCTTGGCTCTTCGGGCTCCTTTCTCAGCGGCCCCTTCCTTTTGGCCTTAAGCCCTTTGAATTTCCTTCGGATTCGTGCTTAATCATTTAAAGATCAACGATTATTTCATCGCCGCAAAGTTGACATTCGCGCGTCCGTCACCATTTGAAAGCCAACGGCTATTCCATCGTCGTGAATTTGACGTCTACGGGCTCGTCACCCCTTTGTAATTCCTTTGGCTTCACTTGCCTTTGGCTTTCTTTCCTTCAGCTTTCTTTTCTAAGTGTTCCTTCGAAGTTTTTTCCAAAGGATATCTCCCATTTCTCTTTCTTTGTTCGGTCCTCTGTTGTTGAACCCTCCCGAAGGGAAGGTGTCCCTTCGAGGCTTAGAGAAAAGTTCCCCTTTTGGCAGCCAAGAGTCCCCCGCAAGGGCGCTTTTCCTTCGGGATCCTTCGGGCTGCCTTAGCCTCTTAATTCCTTCGGACAAAATGTCCGAAGGAATTCCTTCGAACATTTTGTCCGAATGAGATGTGTCTTCAAAAGTCCAGCGCTTTCTTTCTTTCGGGAAAATCCTCCAACAAATGCCTTCGGACAAAATGTCCAAAGAAATTCTATAGAAACCCTTGTTTCCCCTGAATTTTGGGACTGTATATTTTTTTTTGACTATTTTTGTGTATTTTGATTTTTTTGGTGTTTTTGCATGAAATAAAAAAAAGTGCGATTTTGCAAGATAAATTCAAATAAATAAATAAATAGCAGTATAATCTCTTAACTGGCTAATCAATGATCTTATTATTCTTCCATATGATTACAATATTAAATCTCTGTCATGCATATAAAATAATATGAAATATTGTTCAAAAACCTGATTTTTTTTGCAAACCCTAGATCTAGTACAGCTGGTACGGCTGCAATAAATAACCCATTTTTTGTGCTTCAGAAGATGCTGAAAGATGCTAGATGTCTAGGTGCCCAAAAGGGTATCTACAGAATGACCAAAAAGAAAGCGATTTGATCCCAATAAAAATTACGCCCCTTTGTTGGACTGTACAGCCTGGTACGGATCCGTACAGATTCCGTACAGCAGCAATCAAAACTGTACGCCCTGATTTTTGGATGCCAAATCTTGATAAAATAAGTGCCAATATTACTAGATCTCTGTCTGGATGATTTCCGGATCAAACCCTGATGAAATAAATCTCTGTGAAGCTCTGTGATAATCTCTGTGTGAAATTATCTCTCTCCTGGCAATAGATCAGCAGATATCTCACAACTTCTGAATTGCACACACTGAAGATTGCACATTCTCCAATGCAAATAGAATACTGGAAACCCTTGGCTCAGTCTTTTCTGAAAATACTTAGCAAAATTTTGTCTTCAACATGAATGGTGCGCTCTCCAATGAGAAACCCTTATAATCTCCAAAAAGGTGCGCTTGCCCTAATTAGGGTTTCATAATTAAAAATTAGGGTTTTTTTCTCTTTTAATTTTTTCATAGTCTAAAGACACAATTTTAATTATAAAATATAATTAAAATGGCCCCCTTCATAATGAGCGCCCCCTTGGATCAAAACGCCTAAGTCATTAAAGTATGCGAAATAATTAATATTTAATCAAATCAATTAAATATTAATATCTCCCTCAATACATATCCGATTCTCGAACCGTCTGAAGCTGGTGAACAAGGGAGTGATTCCACACATGACCATACCATAACAGGGGTGCTCCGCTGAGTGCCAAAAATCCCTAAAAAATAGGAGCTCAAGCAAACGTGTCCGAAAGAGCCCAAACGAATGCCAACTAGAAAAATTCTGCTAGTCGAAGCCAAGCCAAGCTCCATCAAGACCCTCTATCCATCCTATCAGCCTACGAGGGTCACATAATAGGCTAATCATCATAAAACAAGATCACGCTAAAAAGGGAACATTACAAATTCCTTCGGGCATTTTGTTCGAAGGAATTGATCCTTTGAATTTCCTTGTCTTTTGCTTCGGACAAAATGTCCGAAGGAATTCTTTCGGGCATTTTGTCCGAAGGAATTGATCTTTGCCTTGGATTCTTTCGGATTTATTCCTCGGACAAAAGTCCGAAGGAAATCCTTCCTTTTGCCTTAGTCTTTTTCGAAGGAAAACTCTACCTTTTCTGCCTTATCCACTTTCCCAAAGGTGTTTATTGCCTTCTGCAAGGGCTTCTTGGTCTTTAAAATTGCCTTTCAGAAGAGTTACAAAGGTCCTGCTTGTCGTCTGGGTGCCCTTGCAAGGGCACCTACCCTTTGGGCTTTTGGAAGCGATCCTTTGGCCCTTTGAACTTGGTTCATTTTGCCGATAAAAAGCCTTCTGGAGCAGTTTTACTTGCTCCTTTACAAATTCCTGCATAATCTCTCCTTTCAACCCTACCTGTACTCTTCATACCAAATGCTTGAAGTTGAGCCTTTTGCATGCCAAGAGAAAACGAGTTGCAGAAGCATATTTTTGCATTATCCTTCATGTCTGGGCATGGAAATGGAAAGAAAAGAAAAGGGAGACTGACTTTTTGCCATGGGACCAAAAATGGTCACCATTTATTGCACTAGTGTTATCATAGAATATTGAGATTGGATGTTAGTATTCTATCTTTAAATCTTTCAACGTCTACTTCATCCAAAGGACTTGTGTATAACAAGACACTGCTACTATGTATTCTGCTTCATCCAAAGGACTTGTGTATAACAAGACACTGCTACTATGTATTCTGCTTCCGTCGTAGATGAAGAAAAGGAAGGTTGGTTTTTGCTTAGTCATGACACTAGATTTTTGCCAAGAAAAAATGCTCCTCCACTTGTACTCTTTCTGTCATCAACACTTCCTACCCAACTTGCATGTGTATGTTGTTAGTGTGAAATCTTCACCTCTTGGATACCACAAGCCATAATCCAAAGTGTTTTTTAGATATTTGAATATCCTTTTGACCATTTGCACATGTGTTTCTTTTGGGGCTACTTGAAAACGTGCTACCAAGCCTACAACTTGCATGATGTTTGGGCTTGATGTCATAGTGTTTAACAAGTTGCCAATCATGGATCTATAAATTGTCTGATTCATTTCAGGAGATTCATCATCTTTACTTAACTTGTATCCTGTAACCATGGGTGTGCAATCTTCCATTCTGGACTTCTTCAACATCTCCTTTATATACTTGGTTTGGGAGATAAATATTCCTTTGTTAGATTGAAAAATTTGCAAACCAAAAAAAAATGACAACTCACCCAACATGGACATTTCAAACTCCTTTTGCATATCTTTTGCAAATGCTTGGGACATTTGTTCATTATCTCCTCCAAAAATGATATCATCCACATATACCACAACAATCAACTAATTCTCACCTTCAGTCTTGATATAGAGATTACTATTAACAACTCCCCTTTTCAAACCTTGTTTTATAGATATTTATCAAGCCTTGAATACCAGGCTTTGGGGGCTTGCTTTAGCCCATATAGTGCATGTTCACCATTTTGGCCCTTCAAGCCAAAATCGTCTCCTTCCCCTGCCATTCTGAGCCAGTTCAAATTTGGTTTGCACAAGTCTTTTGGCAAAAGGAGGAACAAGTTCAATGGTTCGACGTCGGGGTTTAACGGCATGATCTTTCCAAGAACTTTGAACTTGAACTTTGAACCATGTTTGGTTCAAACGGTTGGTTCAATCGGGTGGTTCAGTCGGTTTGGTTCAAAGTAATTGGTTCAAGCAATTGGCTCAAGTCGGAAGGGACAAAGGATCATTTTCAAAAGCCCGAAGGGGTAGCAGCCCTTGCGAGGGGCACTCAGGCAACAAAAAGGGCCTTTGCAACTTTTATGAAAGGCAATTTTGGAGACCAAACAGCCCTTGCAGAGGGCAGCTGGTCAAAAGGGCCAAAAGGAACTTGCCCTTCGGAAGAAAGACCAAGGCAAAGATGGAAAAAAGGGCAAAGGCTGAATTTCTTCGGACGTTTTGTCCGAAGAAATTCACAAGGGAAAGAACAAACAAGGAATTCTTTCGGAAAAATTCCCGCGGCAAAGTGAACAAAGCAAATTCTTTCGGACAAAAGTCCGAAGGAATTCACCCAATGGAAAAGCCCGACAGAAAGTAGCAAGCGGGAACGACATAAAGGAAAAGATTTCATTCGGACAAATGTCTAAAGGATTTAAATCCAAGGCCGTCCAAAGGACCCCGAAAGGCAGGTGCCTTTGCGGGGAACTCTCGGCGATCGCGAAAGGGACCTTTCTCAAGGCCTAAAGGGACACCTTCCCCTTGGGAGGTTTCAAGGACAAAAGCCCGACCAAAAGAAAAAGCCAAAGGAAAAGAAAAAGCCGAAGGAATTCAAAGGGGTGACGGGCCCACAGACGTCAAATTGAGCATCATGAACTAGCCGTTGGAATCCCCATTGGAATCCGGACGTCAAATGATGTCCCCGCAGACGTCAAATTCAGGGCAATGGAATAGCCGTTGATCTTCAAATGCTTGAGCGCGACCCTAAGAAAATTCAACGGGGTTAAGGCTAAAGGGAAGAGACTGCCGAGGAAGGAGCCAAAAAGAACTAGGAAAAGACAAAGCCAGGAAGAGAAAAAATTATGAGTATGGACAAAACAGCCTAGGTGGCAAAGGGGAGGCGAGTTATTCCTGCAGTTGAAACAGTCTCCGCCAAGTGGTCATCAAGGAGCACGAACAGTGAATGGCGTGGCCTGTTTTTTCTTCATTTTGCATTAAATGAGCAGACAAACCGCGTGAATATCTTGAAGGAGCGGTCTTGTTTGCAGACAAATGGCGCGGCCCGTGATTTCACATATGGCGTTTAATATATTTCAAATGCCTAAAGTCAAAACTGGAGCCGACAAAGCATTATCTTTCAAGCGGCTTCCTCTTCCCAATGCTCTCAACGCACATGGGCCACTTAAAAAAGGGTGCCAAAGTCCTTTCCAAAAGGGGCGCCGTTCGCTTCCTCTTTCTCTATATATATTGTAATCTCTCATTTTGAGAAGGCATCTCTTATGTTGTAAGGCGAAGCCCTACCATTTTTCAACTGGAATCAATAAAATACGCATTTTTTACCTCTATTTTGGTTGGATATATCTCTGAGTGTGTCTGAGTGTTAACCTTGTGCTCAGTCATTTCTTTCTTGATGCTTTCACAAGCTTGATACCAACACACCTGGTATAAACAAAGTGCCATTCTTGCAGGTAATAAGAAGAGCTATATTTGGAGCGCAGAAGCAGAAGGTTACTAGACAGTGTGCTTTTCCTATAGCGCCTGTGGTAAGTTCATTTTCTATGTGTTTTCATTAAAGCCTTCCTGTTAAACTCCCTTCAGTTTCGTCCTTTCATCAGATAAAGTGTATGTACATGTTCTTATGGTTCAAAGTGTGAGTATGAGTAGATCAAACTTGTTTGGTGCATCACCAGCTTAGATTAGGTCCTATTTTTCAGTAATTCTTCTCTCTTTTCAACCCCCCCATTATATATATATATGTGTGTGTGTGTGTGTGTAATGGGGGGGTTGAAAAGAGAGAAGAATATTTATTAGCCATAGTATTAGAATAAATCAGAGATGCATCAAAGGGAGCTAGCCCTTATCTAGAGACTCTCCCCTCAGTTTTGCCAGACCCACAAGCAAGAGAGGAGTTTCCATTGTGCCGCATGGAAGAGAGAAGCCCAGTCTTCTCTCAAAGGTGCAATCTACAGCGTCAACAGTGCCTTCTTCAATCTGCACACATAGTCCTTGTTTTCTGATAGAAGAAACCTTCTAGTTGTTCAATATATACTTCTTCCTCTAACTTACCATTTAGAAAAACAAATTTCACATCCATTTAATAAACTTTGAAGTTCTGAAAACCAGCGTATGCCAAAAACATTCTAATGGCTTCTAATCTCGCAACAGGGGCAAAGGTTTCTTCAAAATCAATACCTTCCATTTGAGCATACCCCTTGCAAACCAACCTTGCTTTATTTCTTGTTATTTGGCCATCTTCATTCAACTTATCCCTGAACAACCACTCATTACCAATTACATTCTTGTCTTTTGGTCTAGGAATGAGTTCCCATGTCACATTCTTTTCAATTTGATTCAATTCTTCTTCCATAACATCGATCCAATGCTTGTCATTTCTAGCTTCTGCAAAAAATTTGGGCTCCATTTTCGATAACAAGGAGAAGTTTACTTGCTCAGGTGTACTCATAAATCTTCTTCTAGTTTGTACCCTGGCATCAATATCACCAATAATTTGAATTTTAGAATGATTCTTTTGAAAAAATCGAGATGGGTCTTTGTATCTTCCCACTCCATTTCTTCTTGTTTTTCTACTTCTTCTTTGAAGTTTGGTTCCTCAGAATGATCATTTGTTTGTGCATTTACTTTCTA
The DNA here is from genome assembly GCA_037957365.1 of Torreya grandis. Lineage (NCBI taxonomy): Eukaryota > Viridiplantae > Streptophyta > Pinopsida > Cupressales > Taxaceae > Torreya > Torreya grandis. Next base: position 680,303 of record JARHVA010000775.1, on the reverse strand, counting down.
GGACCTTGTTTCATCTATATTTACATTGGCACTTTCTATGATTGTTTGCAGCGGTTGACGCAGTGGATTGCACACTTAACAGGAGGCTGAGCTCCTGCCTTCCACACGCAACAATGGAAACTCCCCTCTTGCCTGTGGACCTGGCAAAACTGGGGGGAGAGTCTCTAGATAAGGGCTAGCTCCCTTCGATGTATCTTTTAGGTCCTGGATTTCCTACTGCTAACAAATAAATGAAAAAGAGGGGGGGGATGAAAAGGGAGGATGCTGAAAACAGAACCTAAACCTAAACTAAAAGGGGATACACCAAAAAAGTTGATCCACTTAGCCCGAACATACACTCTTCACCAAGAACAAGCTCCCATACACTTTATTTGACACGAGAAATCTTTCTGCATCAGTGAGCTAGGGGTCCGTGGATATACAGGGAGGTAGAACTACCAGAGGCGTCCTCAGACGCACTATGGTAGCATATTCGCAGGCACCTACACTCCTCTAAGGACATTCTGGCAAACCTGCATAAGAAACTCACAATGCACTAGACATGCTGAAATCATTCTGCAAAAGCATAAAGAAAAATGACTTAACACAGAACAAAGGCATAGACACATACGAAAGTGCAAGCTCAAATAAAGGTAAAAATGCTATGTCTCAATTCAAGATAAAATCCGGCAGAGTTCTACCTTACAAACCCAGAGATTTTTGGGCAGAACTTTGCCTTACGAGCTAAGAGATTGCCTTTCTCAAAATGAGAAGTTTACAATATATAGAGAGAAAAAGAAAAACTTTGGCGCTTTCTGGAAAAGACTTTTGGCGCCCTTTGACAAGCTGGCCCATGTGCGTTGAGAGCATCGGGAAGAGGAAGCCGCTTGATAGATAATACTATGTCGGCTACTGCTTTGACTTTGGCGTTCAAACATTAATGTGAAAGCATGGGCCGTGCCTCTTTTCTGCAAACAAACTGCATCCTTTCAGATATTCACGCGGTTTGTCTGCTCATAAATGCAGAGTGGAGAAAATAGGCCACACCGCTTACTATTTGCGCCGTTTGATGACCACTTGGCAAGCACTGTTCCAACTGCAAGAGTAAATCCTTGAGTCGACACCTCTCTTTGCCACCTGGACTGTTTGTCCGTTTCTGCACTGTCTCTTCCTGGTTTTGTCTTCTCTGTCTCCTTCGGCCCTCGGGGCTATCTTTTTGGTGGGTCACTGAGTTCACTCGTGGCCTGTCCTTAAGCCTTTTCAAAATCAACGGCTATTTTACCACCTTAAATTTGACGTCTGCGCACCCGTCACTGGGCGTTTGAACTTCCAACGGCTAGTTCATCGTGCTTGATTTTGACGTCTTCGGGCCCATCACCCCTTGAAATTTCTTCGGCCTTTTCCTTTCCTTAGACTTTTTGCTTTGGTCGGGCTTTTCTTTCGGCCATTTTTCCTGTGGACAAAATGTCCGCAAGAATTGTCTCGCTCGCTTCCTTTCCTTCGGAGTTTTCTCTCGGGCTTTTCTACCTCGGCTTTTCTCGAATTTCTTTGGACTTTTTGTCCGAAAGAATTCCTTCGAACAAAAGTCCGAAAGAAATCATTCTTTCCTTTGCCTTGTCTTTTTGCAGGATTTTGTTCCGAAGACTTTCTTCGAACAAAATGTCCGAAGGAATTCCTTCGGACATTTTGTTTGAAGAAATTCTCATCCTCACTTTTTCGAAGGAATTTCAGCATTTTCAGCCTTCTCTTTGGTCCCTTTGAAAATGTTCCCTGCCCTTCGCAAGGGCACTTGAGTCCGGAACTGCCCTCCGCAAGGGCACTTGAATGGTTCTTTTTGCACCTAAGTGTCGAGAACTCGTCTCTGCCTACAGAGTCCGTAGAAACCCATGCAGAGTCCATAGAAATTTTTTGCAGAGTCCATAGAAACCCCTGCGAAGTCCGTAGAAACTTCCTGCAGAGTTCGTAGAAAAGCCTGCAGAGTTCATAGAAAAGCCTACAGAGTTCGTAGAAATCAAGACTTGTGCAAAAAATCAAATTTTGGACTGGCTTAGAACAGCCGGGGAAAAAAAGGGGGGACCGATTTTGGCCTGCAGGACCAAAATGGTCAACAGATTGGCGACTCCTAGAGGAAGCATGCCTGCTATGCTTAGAAGCCAGTTGCCTTATAATCCATTGGGCATGGAGTCAGAACGCAACTTAAAAGGTTAGCAACAGCGCTGATAGATCTAAGAATCAATCATGAAGCTTTTACCTTAAACACAAAGGAAAACACACACAAGGCTAAAAACACTACTTGTGCAAACAACACATAGGGAAAACAGGAAAGAAAACTGAAAGCAAACTACTATGTACAGCTAACCAGGTATATTTGCTTCCCTCCTGGATCAAAGGGAAAACTTCTTAAGTCTCCTTCATGGCTAGAAAATTTACGGTGCCAGACAAGTGGCTGAATGAAATGGAGATTTGGTGACCTGCTCCTCTTGCCTGCCACCTTGATTGGCTTGCATCCGAGTGGATCAGAGTCAAACATGCTTCCAACATATATGTACTCTTCTTGTTCTTGGAAGCTTGTTGAATATTGGTCCTTCATGCTGGTGCGTTTCATCAAGAAATTGATGGTTGCTGGCTCATCACCATAAGCCCTTTGATATGCACAGTCCCTTTGCAGTGCATCATGGTTTGACCCGTTCCCTTCTGTTTTATTGAAAACCCTGTCAAACTCATCCTCTGCTTCCTCATGGCCTTCTTGAATAAGGGTGACTGTTGTGATGTCTAAAATGGAATCACAAACTGATTGCTCATCCCACAGAACATCATCCTTTTGTTCAAAGCTCTCTTCTTCAAGGCTTTCCTCAAGATGGACAAGCTTCTCTTTTTTTGCTCAAGGATTAGAGTCTCTAGTTGTTCAAAGACATCCATCTGACCCTCCTCCAACTCAAGCTCCTCGGCATAGTCGTCCTCCTCATCGAAGCAACAAGGAAGTTCATCAAACAAAGGAGGAGGGAGCTCACCATGCTTACGCTCCTCTTCGTATTGCTGGAACATCTGCATATATGCATGCCCTGTGTCTTCTCCATTGTTGATGATGTCTTCCGAAGGAGCCTCCATGATGATTTCATCTTCATTGTCGCTCATGATAGCCTCTTGGAAAACTGCAAATTGGATCTTCTGCTCCTCACTTGCTTTCTGCAAAATAGGTTCCTCCTTGAGAAGGGGTGAAGTGGAAAAACCATGTGGAAGAGGAGGCAGTCCTTGAGCTAGAATCGAATGATTCTACTCTTTCTATTTGGCTAGCACTTCATCTATATCAAGTGTGGCCTGATAGCTCTCTTGGAGGTGTGTAGATGGAGTGTGTTTAGACATGTCCATCACACGTTGGCTGAGGAATTTCGCTCTGGATTCCAACTCTGCAATTCTCCTGGCTATATCTTCTTGGAAGAGCCTTTCTCGGAGGTCACAATCATTGTCATGAGTAGGAGCAGGGTCGTTTTCTTCAAGGTTTTGAGCAAAACCTTTCTTCTCCTCCTTCCTGCCCCATGATTCCACCGTTTGCTTCCAAGTCATGACCTCGGAATTGAAATTTTCCCTTCTTGTTGAAGGGCAACTAGGAGAGCTGCTTGAGGGGATTGCATGAATAGTCTGAGCTTGATCAAAACCATATGAAGGAAAACAAAGTCCATGATTCTTATCAATGGGATTATACATACAAAAAATGAGATTTCTTGATGGCACCAGGACTGCTTAACCAGCTGATTCAACTCGGAGTCGCCATTGGTGTTGATGAAAAAGCCTCCAAAGGCTGGTTGGTTGAAGGACACACCAAAAATTCTTCAACTCTTGGGACAAAACTTGTCCCACAATCGCCTGATTAAAGGTCAGATGCTGTATTAATGGTTCGTTTTGCTGTAACAGGACCAGCACCAATCTTGGAACTTTTTTGAGTGTCCGAACATGGTCCCACCGAGCGTGTCAAAAACTGTTGACACAGTGGATTGCACCCTTGACATGAGGCTGAGCTCCTGCCTTCCACACGCAACAATGGAAACTCCCCTCTTGCCTATGGGCCTGGCAAAACTGGGGGGAGAGTCTCTAGATAAGGGCTAGCTCCCTTCGATGTATCTTTTAGGTCCTGGATTTCCTACTGCTAAACAAATAAATGAAAAAAGGGGGGATGAAAAGGGAGAAGGATGCTGAAAACAGAACCTAAACCTAAACTAAAAGGTGATACACCAAACAAGTTGATCCACTCAGCTCGAACATACACTCTTCACCAAGAACAAGCTCCCATACACTTCATTTGACACGAGAAATCTTTCTGCATCTGTGAGCTAGGGGTCCGTGGATATACAGGGAGGAAGAACTACTAGAGGCGTCCTCAGACGCACTATGGCAGCATTTCGCAAGCACCTACACTCCTCTAGGGACACTTCTGACAAACCTGCATAAGAAAGTCACAATGCACTAGACATGCTGAAATCATCCTGCAAAAGCATAAAGAAAAATGACTTAACACAGAACAAAGGCATAGACACATACAAAAGTGCAAGCTCAAATAGAGGTAAAAATGCTGTCTCGATTCAAGGTAAAATTCAACAGAGTTCTACCTTACAAACCCAGAGATTTTTGGGCAGAGCTTTGCCTTACGGGCTAAGAGATTGCCTTTCTCAAAATGAGAAGTTTACAATATATAGAGAGAAGAGGAAAAACTTTGGCGCTTTCTGGAAAAGACTTTTGGCGCCCTTTGACAAGCTAGCCCATGTGCATTGAGAACATCAGGAAGAGGAAGCCGCTTGATAGATAATGTTGTGTCGACTCCTACTTTGACTTTGGCGTTCAAACATTAATGTGAAAGCATGGGCCGTGCCTCTTTTCTGCAAACAGACTGCTTCCTTTCAGATATTCACGCGATTTGTCTGCTCATAAATGCAAAGTGGAGAAAACAGGCCGTGCCGCTTATTGTTTGTGCCGTTTGATGACCACTTGGCAAGCACTGTTCCAACTGCAGGAGTAAATCCTTGAGTTGACACCTCTCTTTGCCACCTAGACTGTTTGTCCATTTCTGCATTGTCTCTTCCTGGTTTTGTCTTCTCTGTCTCCTTCGGCCCTCGGCGCTATCTTTTTGGCAGGTCGCTGAGTTCACTCGTGACCTGTCCTTAAGCCTTTTCAAAATCAACAGCTATTTCACTGTCTTAAATTTGACGTCTGCGCACCCGTCACTGGGTGTTTGAACTTCCAACGGCTAGTTCGTCGTGCTCGATTTTGACATCTTCAATCCCATCATCCCTTGGAATTTCTTCGGCCTTTTCCTTTCCTTCGGCTTTTTGCTCTGGTCGGGCTTTTCTTTTGGCCATTTTTCCCATGAACAAAATGTCCGCAAGAATTGTCTCGCTCGCTTCCTGTTGACGCAGTGGATTGCACCCTGACAGGACGCTGGGCTCCTGCCGTCCACACGTCAAAATGGAAACTCCCCTCTCGCCTGTGGGGCCGGCGAAGCTGGAGGGGAGAATCTCTAGATAAGGGCTAGCTCCCTTTGATGTATCTTTTAGGCCCTGGATTTCCTACTGCTAACAAATAAAATGAAAAAGGGGGGGATGAAAAGAGAGAGAGATGCTGAAAACAGAACCTAAGCCTAGAAGTAAAAAGGTGATACACCAAAAATGATGACCCACTCAGCCCGATCATACACTTTTCACCAAGAAGCAGTGCCCATACACTTCATTTGATGTGGGAAACTCTTCTGTATCAGTGAGTTAGGGGTCCGTAGAGATACAGGGAGGAACTATCAAAGGTGCTCTGAAACACACTTTGGCAACCTATTCACATGCGCCTATATTTTTGCTATAGACACTTCTGGTAGACCTGCAGAAGAAGAAAATTGCAATTCACTAGACATGCTGGAATCGATCTGTGAAAAGCATAAAAGAAAATGACTTAACACAAAAAGAAAACATAGACATATGCGTGAGTGCAAGTCCAGATAGAGGTAAAAATGCTAAGTCTTGATTCAAGGTAAAAAAAATATGGCAGAGTCCTGCCTTACAAGCCTGAGAGATTTTTGGGCAGAGCTTTGCCTTACGGGCTAAGAGAATGGATCCTTCTCCAATGAGAATTTTTACAATATAGAAAATGTCTGTCTTTTTGGTATTTTCCGCAGACATTTTCTGCGGACAATTTTCCCGCGGACTTTTTCCGCAGACATTTTCTACGGACAATTTTGCCGCAGACTTTTTCCGCGGACATTTTCCCCGCAGACAAAAAGTCTGCAAGAATTACCTTGTCCATTTTTTCGGAGTTTCTTCCCGGGATTTTTGGCTCGCGGCTTCCTTTCCGAATTTCTTTGGACTTTTTGTCCGAAGGAATTCTTTTGGACAAAAAGTCCAAAGAAAATATTCTATTGCTTTTGCCTCAAGTCTTTTCTCTGTGTCTTTCGAATTCCTTCGGACAAAAAGTCCAAAAGAATTCGTTCTATGCCTTAGTTTTTATTTTTTTTGCTTTTTTACTGCCCTTTGAAAAGTGCCCTTCGGGATTCTTGAAAACGACCCTTCCAAAGGGTGCTGTTGCCGACCAAGTGCCCTTCGCAAGGGCACTTGTCCTTCGGGAGGCTCTCTTGAACTCTTTGATTGAACCGCTCCTTTGAACCAACCGTTGAACCATTTGATTGAACCGGTTCAATGGTTCAAACGGTTGTTGAACCAAGGCACCGAACCGAATGTTTGAACCAAAACAGTTGAACCAAGCCTTGAACCAAGTCGATGAACCATTTGATTGAACCTCGCCGTTGAACTTTGCCGATTGAACTTTGTCGTTGAACCAAAGCGATGAACCAAAGCATTGAACTAAGCCGACTGAACCAAGCATTGAACTGGTTCAATGGTTCAACGGTTCAAATATGCTAACTCATGGAAAGATCATGTTGTTGAACCCCGACGTTGAACCACTTTTCCAACCTTAAGGAAAAGTGTCTTTGAACCATTTTAGCTCTCTTTCCTTATGAATTTCTTCGGACAAGCGTTTGAAGAAGCTTTGTAAAACCTTGCACTCTTTGAACTAGTTCTTCATGCGCCGAAAGACTAACCTGCAGAGTCCATAAAAATGGACCTGCAGAGTCCGTAAAAATTTTCAGACTTGTGCAAAATTAAAAAATGAATTGGCTCAGAACAACAAGGAAAGACGGGGACCGATTTTTGGCCTGTTGGACCAAAAATGGTCAACACTTCCTTTCCTTTGGAGTTTTCTCTCAGGCTCTTCTCCCGCTGCTTTTCTCGAATTTCTTCGGACTTTTGTTCGAAGGAATTCCTTCGAACAAAAGTCCGAAAGAAATCATTCTTTCCTTTGCTTTGTCTTTTCGCGGGATTTTGTTCCAAAGAACTTCGGACAAAATGTCCGAAGGAATTCCTTCGGACATTTTGTCCGAAAAAATTCTCGTCCTCACTTTTTCGAAGGAATTTCAGCTTTTTCGGCCTTCTCTTTTGTCCCTTTGAAAATGTTCCCTGCCCTCCGCAAGGGCACTTAATGGTTCTTTTTGCGCCTAAGTGTCGGGAACTCGTCTCTGCCTGCAGAGTCTGTAGAAATTTCCTGCAGAGTCCGTAGAAAAGCCTGCAGAGTCCGTAGAAATCAAGACTTGTGCAAAAAATCAAATTTTGAACTGGCTTAGAACAGCAGGGGAAAAAAGGGGAGACCAATTTTGGCCTGCAGGACCTGTTGACGCAGTGAATTGCACCCTGGGCAGGAGGCCAAGCTCCTACCTTCCACACGCAACAATGGAAACTCCCCTCTCGCTTGTGGGACCGGCGAAGCTGAGGGGAGAGTCTCTAGATAAGGGCTAGCTCCCTCTGATGTATCTTTTAGGTCCTGGACTTCCTACTGCTAACAAATTAAATGAACAAAGGGGGGGGATGAAAAGGGAGAGAAATGCTGAAACAGAACCTAAACCTAAACTTAAGAAAGGTGATACACCAAAAAAGATGACCCACTCAGCCCGAACATACACTTTTCACCAAGAAGAAGCTCCCATACACTTCATCTGATGTGGAAAACTCTTCTATATCAGTGAGTCGGGGGTCCGTAGAGATACAGGGAGGAAGAAACTATCAAAGGTGTTCTGAGACACACTTTGGCGGCCTATTCACATGCACCTTTATTTCTGCTGTAGACACTTTTCGCAGACCTGCAGAAGAAGAAACTTCACAATGCATGAGACATGCTGGAATCGATCTGTGAAAAGCATAAAAGAAAATGACTTAACACAAAAAGAAAACATAGACATATGCATGAGTGCAAGTCCAAATGGAGGTAAAAATGCTAAGTCTTGATTCAAGGTAAAATCTGGCAAAGTTCTGCCTTACAAGCTCGAGAGATTTTTGGGCAGAGCTTTGCCTTACGGGCCAAGAGAATAGATCCTTCTCAAAAATGAGAAGTTTACAATATATAGAAAGAAAAGAGAACTTGGCGCTTTCTTTTGAAAAGACTTTGGCGCTCTTGACAAGCTGGCCCATGTGCGTTTGTGAGCATCAGGAAGAGGAAGTCACTGTTGCCGATGTCATTCTTCTAGAAGAGGCCTGCTGGAACCATGCTGTGTAATCGCCGGTCTTGACTTTGGCATTCAAACATTAATGTGAAAGCACGGGCCGTGCCTCTTTTCTGCAGACAAGACTGCTCCTTCCAGATACTCACGCGGTTTGTCTGCTTATAAATGCAAATGGAGAAAGCAGGCGCGCCGCTTACTGTTTGCACCGTTTGATGACCACCTGGCAATAACTCGCCTCCCCTCACCACTTGGACTGTTTTGTCTTTTCCTTGCCTTGTCTCATCCTGGGTTCTTCGGCCCTCAGGGCTATCTTCTTGGCGGATCGCTGGCTCCTTGGGCTCTTTTCTGGTTGGCACTCAAGCATTTAAAAATCAAACGGCTACTCCCCTACTGAAAAATTGACGTTTGCGGGCCCGTCTCTGTTTGAAAACCAACGGCTAGTCCGCTTCTCTGAAATTGACAGCTTCGGAGACGTCACCGTCCTTTGACAATTTACTCGGCCTTTCCCTTTTTTTCGGCTTCTTGTTGCTTCCTTTCCTTCGGATTTCTTGTTTTGCATCCTCCCGAAGGGAAGGTGACCCTTCGGCTTTGGGGAAGTGTCCTTTATTTTGGCAGCCGAGAGTCCCCCGTGGACCTTTTTTGTGGACATTTTTCCCGCGGACAAAAAGTCCGCAAGAATTGCCTTGTCCGCTTCGGATTTTCCTCGGGCCTTTTTTCCTGCAGCCAATTTTCTCGTGGATAAAAAGTCCGCAAGAATTGTCTTCGACCGCTTTGCCTTCCTTCGGAAATTCTCTTTCGGGCTTTTTTCCCGCAACTTCCCGAATTTCTTTGAACTTTTTGTCCGAAGGAATTCTTTTGGACAAAAAGTTCGAAAAAATTCGTTCTATGCCTTAGTCTTTAAACTTGCTTTTCTTCAGGCTTTCTGCTTCGGATCCTCTGAATTCCTTCGGACAAAAAGTCTGAAGGATTTCTTCCTTGTCTTCTTCGACTACCTTTGAAAAGTGCCCTTCAGGAAAATTGGAAACAACCCTTCTGAAGGGTACTTCTTTTGCCTTAAACAAATTTCCAAATGATACTTACCTTTGCGGCTTTTCTCTGTGGCCTCTTTGCAAATGTTCCCTGCCCTCTGCAAGGGCTCTTGAGTCCGGAACTGCCCTCCGAAAGGGCACTTGTCTTTCGGGAGACTCTCTTGAACTTTTTGATTGAACCGCTCCTTCGAACCAACCATTGAACCGAACGTTGAACCAACCCTTTGAACCAAGCTTTGAACCAAGCCGACTGAACCAAGTCGACTAAACCAAGTCGTTGAACCGACTGAGTGAACCAATTGTTTCAACCATCTGATTGAACCAACTGAATTGAATCAAGCCTTTGAACCAAGCCGACGAACCATTTGATTGAACCAAAGCGATGAACTTTGCCGATTGAATTTTGCCGTTGAACTTTACCGTTGAACCTAAGCGATGAACCAAAGCATTGAACCAAAGCGTTGAACCGGTTCAATGGTTCAAAGATGTTAACTCTTGGAAAGATCATGTCGTTGGACCCCAACGTTGAACCACTTTTCCAACCTTAAGAAAAAGAGTCTTGAACCATTTTAGCTCTCTTTCCTTATGAATTTCTTCGGACAAGAGTCTGAAGAAGCTTTGTAACATCTTGCACTCTTTGAACTGGTTCTTCATCTGCCGAAAGACTCGCCTGCAGAGTCCGTAGAAACGCTTGCAGAGTCCGTAGAAATGGACTTGCAGAGTCCGTAGAAACTAGACTTGTGCAAAGAATCGAAAAAAGCACTGGCTCAGAACAACAGAGAAAGAAGGGGACCGATTTTTGGCCTGTTGGACCAAAAGTGGTCAACAGGACCAAAATGATCAACAGCAGCCTTTTATTATAACATCTATAAGCTTTACTTTTTGAGGAATATCCAAGAAAAAGTCCTTCATCAGCTCTTGAGTCGAACTTTCTCAAGTCTTCTTCATCTCTCTTAATGGAGCATTTGCTCCCGAACACTTTGAAATATTTGACTAATGTTGGTCTACCCTTCCATAACTCAAGGGGTTTTCTTACTGTTTACTTTGATTTATCCTCTATTCAAAATGTAGATTGCAGTGTTAACCGCTTCTCTCCAAAACCTATCTGATAGCTTAGATTCATTTAACATCGTTCTAGCCATTTCTTGAATAGTTTGATTCTTTCTTTCTACAACTCCATTTTGTTGTGGAGTCCTTGTAGTTGAGAAATGCCTTTTTATTCCATACTACTCACAAAAATCATTGAATTTATTTGAGATGAACTCACCTCAATCTGATCTCAAGCACTTGATCTTTAAATTTGTTCCATTTTCAACCAAAGCTTTAAACTTCTTGAATGCCTCAGATTTTTCTTTTAGAAAGGCAACCCATGTCATTCGGGAATAATCATCAATGAGCAACATATATTAGATCTCACCTTGTATGCTTTGCGTTCTTGTAGGCCCGTAGAGGTCTGTATGAATCAATTTCAATGGCTTGGTGGTTGAGTACTCCTTTGACCTAAAACTCATTCGTCTATTTTCCATGTTGATACTATTTGCAAAGAATGTTTGACGGTTTTGTAATCTTCGGCATATTTGTTATGGCTTGCCTAGTATTTTTACTAGATTATAAAAGTTCATATGGCTCATCCTTCAATGCCATAGCCAGCTTTCATCAATTTGACTCATGTATCATTTCTCTCTCTTAACTTCACTGAGTACATACAGGTTGTTTGTTGTTCTGTTTGCATCTGCAACTAATTTTTCTATGTCTATTTTCTTGATCTCGCAATCCTTGAGCATAAAACGTGAGTGTGTCCTTGATCACACATTTGACTGACATTTATAAGGTTATGCTTCAAGCCTTCAACATACAATACATTTTCTTTTCTTTTTTTCCATTATCAAAGCTAAGGGTACCATTTCCATCTATTCTTGTTGTGGCATTATCTACAAATTTTACCATGCCTTCACTCATTTACTTCAAGGAGAGAAATTTGCTCTTGTCCCCAGTCATGTGACCTAAGCATCCACTATCAATAAACCATTGCTGCCCTTCGTTTTGTGTATGAAAATTTATTTGCACAAGCATAGATTTCTCCTTTAATTGATTAACTTCCTCTTGCTTCTATTTCCAAATTTTTGTAGGTTCTATTTTCTTTACCACAGGAGCATTCACTTTCTTGTTTTGTCTATGGGGTTTTACAACACTTCTACAGAACCGTGCTATATGTCCATAGTTATTACAATTATAACATACAATGTTATTCTCTTTGTAATTCAATAACGAGGTAAATGAGTTATAATTTCTACTTGAAACTCCATAAGTACTTCTGCCATTGTTCCATGCATATCTGTTTCTTGCATGTGTCCTACACTCCATTGCTCTATGCCCAAAATGATTACATAAAAAGCAATAACCAAAGAAAGAATGTTGGAACCTGGTCATGCGTGCCTACCTTGGAGGAAAGAACTTTTTGAATTTGTCCTTGTTATCTTTTGGAGGAGTGCTTGTTTTCTTTGGGACTTGATTCTCTTTCTTCTTGCTGATAGGACTTTTGAGAACATCTGCATAGTTTTTTGTCTTTTTTTCATTTACCTTATTTTGGGGCTCTTTGTGATCTTTGTTGGCCATCTGATTTTCTTTATATCTATTGGGTGAATATTTTGTCGACTAGCTAACTAGTGAGCAAAATAGTTCTTATCACCACAGCATAGGGAGATTGGTTGTCCAAAGTCGCAGGTTTACCACATCTAATGGGGACAAATCTCTCCTCTCATCAAGGGGAGGTTCCCTATTAAATATGCAGTGCTATATACTATATATAATTAAGCAGAAAATAACACAGGGGTGGGATAAACCATCCATATCTCTTCTTTCAGAGATGATGCTAACAAACAGAGGAGAAATCCTGGGTGATTGGTGAAGGCACTTCTCTTTTTTCAGAAGTAACATTCAGCCAAGAGCCAGATCCCTTCCTGAACAGTAGAAACCCTAGTGAAGCAACAGAAGGCACTTCTCTTCTTTCAGAAGTGCTTGTTCTTGCAAACAACAGGACTTTTTTTTGGTAACAAGTGACTAGTAACAGGGTAACAAAGGGACCAACAATCTAAGATGTAGCACAAAGTCTCCACCTTGACTGCCCTAGAGGGAGATATGAAGAACAATGGGGACACAAAGTCGTCTCAAGGTCCTTTACACAGAAACAGAAAAGAAAAACACACACTGGAGACAACTACGACAGCGCAAAGTCTGAAAGTAGTTGGCTTCATGACACCTTCCTTATCACCTCCACTAGTTCTGCTTGTTAAATCAAATAAATAAAAATGCTTTCAAAAGACAGACATAAGAACAATCTCCTAAAGTAGCACAAGCTATAACAGCACAAAGTCTGCAAGTAACTTGTTTTCTCATTCAATCAAAGAAATATGAACTACAATCTGAGCTCAAAGTCTCAGTAATGCCTTTCAATTTGGGCAGAGTTTCGCTTCTGGTAAGGGGAAGATCTCTCTTCAAATGGTACAAAAGATTACATTATATAGAGGTATGCGGGAGGCTTGGCACTTTGTCCCATGGAGTGACCCATTCGGCGCATTCAATGCCTTGGATGCATTCTTGGTCTTGTCAGGAAGGGCCATGCTGGAGCAAGGCGGCTGCCTTAACTATGGCATGTTGATTCATCTCCTTTGTCCACTCCTTAGCCTGAATCATTCACTCCATCACCTGCTTAGCCGCGTAACTATCTATTCTGCCTTTATCTCAAAGGGGACAAACAGACGGCGCTTTCAATGTTTGCAGGCCCCAAAATATCTACCCGACGGACTGTTTCATCTACTGGAAATAACTCCTGCCGAGTTTTCCTCTTTGCCTCTTCCTTCTCTTGGCCTTGGCCTTAGGCTTTTTGAATGCATTCGGGTCCGCGCTTTAAGTCTGCTAAAATCAACAGACACTTCATTGCGACAAATTTGACATTTGTGGGCCCGTCATTCTTCCTAGCAACTCTCTCGTGTCTTTCTCACTTGCTATGGCTGATTTCCACTGTGACGCGGGTGAGGACACATGGCGAGTTCCCCCTTGCAAGGGCATCTACCCTTCGCAATCTTCCAAGTGGCCTTTGGGCTTTATTTCCTTCAGTGGGCTGTTGATCCCTTTATTTCCTTCGGACAAAATGTCCGAAGGAATTCCTTTGGACAAATTGTCCGAAGGAAATCTTTCCTTGGCTTTATGTGTGCCTCTGTATTTGAGTGTGCCCCGTTTTTGACACGTGGTGCCTTCCGCTGCATCAAACAAGTGACACGTGGCAGCTTCCGTTGAATCTTACCAGAGACACGTGGCCTCTTTCGCTGTTGACACTTGGCAGCATCCGCCTTCTCGGGCCTTTGCGACATTGTAGAAATGTTTGGGGCTCAGTCGGGCTCTCGCGAACGATGACACTTGTCGGCCTCCGCTGCTCTCTGCATGGGACATGTGGCACAGTCCGCTGCTCTTAGGAAAACAAAGTGAAGCCTTCTGCGGTTGCCACTTGTCGCCCTCCGCAAAACTCTCGAAGTAGCTTTAACGAAAGGGACCCTGCAACAGTCGCACGGATGCAGACACATGGCAGCTTCCGCTTCAATTTAGTCACTCACCCGAGGCCCACCATGGTCTTACTCAATATAGTGAAACAGAAGGAAGGAACCGCGGACGTTGACACATGGCGGTTTTCGACGAGCTTCATCAGGGACCCGAGGTGACTTCCGAGGCTTCTTAGGAACAAGGCATAATGGCTCGGCCGACGACACTTGGCAGCATCCTCTTGACTCTTTCTTTTGCGCGCCTCTTTCCTTAACTGAGGCAGCCTTTGAACCTTTGAACCCGGCGTGTTGAACCGATTGAACGTTGAACCGATGAACCAAAATGGTTCAAGATTCAACGGTTCAACGGTTCAAGCTTTTGAGACTCGTTAAGTGCTCGGGGCCGCATAACCTTTTTGAACCATTGAACCCGTTGAACCTTTGAACCAAAGTGGTTCAATGGTTCAACAGTTCAATCCTTCTTCTCTTTGATATGTGTTTTGAAGCCGTTGAACTTTGAAGCGGTTGAACTTGTTGAACCTTTGCCGAAGCGCTTAACTCTTACCGATGATGTTGAACCTTTGAACCCATTGAACCCATTGAACCAAAATGGTTCAAGGTTCAATGGTTCGATCCTTGCGTAGAAGCTTGCCGATGAACTCTTTTGGTTGAACCTTGGCGTTGAACCAATCCTGAAAATGACTAAGTGCTAGAAACTTGTTCTTTTGAGAGCTTGATTCTTTCCTGCAGAGTCCGTAGAAATCAACCTACGAAGCCCGTAGAACTTGGCCTGCAGAGACCCTAGATTCAAGCCTACAGAGTCCGTAGATTCAAGCCTACAGAATCCGTAGATTTTTGAAAAAGCTTTGAAAAATGAAGAACCTGAATGCTTAGAACAATTTTGGAAATGGGAAGAGAGGATTTTGGTTTGTAGGACCAAAATAGTTCAAATGTTGTCCCAAAAATGAGCGATATTTTTGGGGGACAACAGCTGGCTCCAGTTTGAGAACTTCCTTCAGTTGAAAACTTGGAACAGTTGAGGGGAGTAGAAACCAGAATCTCCGGTGCCTTGAAATATGCCATTGGGCTATGGAGTCATGCTAACCAAAAAGAAAGGCGTCAAAAACGAAAATGAAAAGCACAAAACAGAACTAAAGACTATACAAATATACATATGTACAGATGATCTTATCTGATGCCTCAAGATTTGAAGCGCTTTAGATGCTGCCCACTATGAGACAGTGAAAATGGTGTGCCATCCTGATAAACCAATAGGAAACCATTTTGTCCCCAGAAACGGTGACGGGCGAATGGAACTCTCCACCAGGAAACTAATTTTCTGCGTCTTCCTCTTGGCTCTTTCTTCTTCTTGCCCCATGGCAAGACGTGGTCTTCAAACTAAAAACCATAACTCCTTGCTCTCTTGGCGAAGAGTTCCTTTTGCTAACTTTGGAGTACAGCAATATGGTCCACCACCATAGCTTGTTGTTTTGTTGGTTCAGTCCAGCACATGCTTTGATTGTCCCCCTCAGACCCCTGACAAACCACCGGTTCAGCATCTCCTTTGGTGTGAAGGAGTTTGATCTCTTCATCCTGAGCAATTTTCAATTCGAGCAACAGAGATCTGCATCCAGCTGTATAAGAATTGCTGCCATCGAATTCCAAGATCCAAGCATCATCAGAAACTGATCTTCTATCAGATTTCTTTTCATTGGAGATGGAAGATCCTTCTTGATTTGTACTGCGCCCTACCAATTCTTCTGATGCCTTGTTTGGATCAAATCCTGGATCGCCAGTTACAAGACTTTCATCAGTTGAGACATGAGCATCCTCTCTGGTTAAGGAGTAATTACCCCTGCCTGAAGGCTCAAACAGAATTTGAGCTGCAGGGGCCGACGTTTGGGTGACCACAAATTTTGCCTCAGACAGGTCCATAATTAGTTCTCCACCAATGTTTAATTGCTCAAGATTGGCTTGCAGGGATTCAAACTCAGTCATTTGAATTTTGGTTTTCTTTGTATGGTCAATTATGTCAAATCCCTGGAATGAGCCAGGAGCAGAGGATGGGAATTCATCCTTTTGATTTTTGGAAGGGGGAGGACTGGACTGCGAATTTGAAGTAGAAGGCGTAGGGGCATTTGAGGTACTTACCTTTCTTGCAATCACTGGGTCTTTTGGCTGGAAAGGTAGAGAACTTCCTCGTTTGGCAATTGAGATTGCAGGCTGAGCTCGCTCCTCTATTCTTTCTTTATCAGCTTGCTGGGCTAACTGATTCTTGGATCGAGTGAATACTGCGTATGATCCCTCGACTGCTTCACCTTTACTTCTGGGTTCATCCTGGTAATTCAAGAAACCAATGTGGGAGTCACCAGCTGATTCTTCTTGATCCTCCATGAAGAGACCAGCGTCATTTTCTTGATCAAAGTCAGGTTGGAAAGAGAAATCATGTTCTGTTTCCAAATATCCAACTGTTGAGTTGGTTGGAACCGCTTCAAGGGCAATGTTCCTCTGTGGGGGAGGAAGACGGTTCCGCTGCCCTTGATTCCTAGCAGCATTGCCTTGGTATACCTGATTTTGAAATGTCCTCCTTGGTATATCCCGATTAGGAGTAGACATAACTTGGGCCATTTGTCTTTTCAAGGCTAGCAGTTCATCTGCCAGTTTTTGCACCATTGGGTCAGTGGTGGTTGTAGGTGAGTATTCAGAAGATGAAGAGGGTTTACCTCTATTTGGGTCTCTCCTTATCTTTTCAGCCAAGATAAGGTCATTTTCTACCTTAGTAGCCAAGTCTTGAGCAGCAGCAAGGTCTATGTGTCTAGCCCGTCTCAGCAAAAAACTCACTTCAGGCCGCTGTGAGTTGATTAAGAAACACTTGAGATTTTGAGGTGTTGGCTGGGCGACCATGGGAATCCTGTGCCTCAGCTTGTCGAACCTGGCAATGAAGTCCCTCATAGATTTATGAGGCTCCATCTGTGTGAGTTGGGCCAGCAAGGCATGCGCATCTTCTGCAGCTTGAACATGGCTTCAAATTTGTCTTTAAGTGTATCCCAGTCAGTCACTGATCTAGCCTACAGGTGGTAGAACCAGTCTGCAACAACGCTTTGTAGTGTCTCCACGAATAGCCTGACCGCTATGTCTTCGAATTCCACCCCTATTACGCCACAGGCTATGCTGAAAGTTGCAATGTGTTCATCAGGATGAACTTTCCCATCACCAAAGAATTTGGAGAAATTCTTCCTTGAACTGCATGGAAGCTCATGCAGAGGTGGAGTTAAATTTAGTGGACCAAAAGAGTTACCCCGGGGGCCTTAAGCCATGATTTAATTATGAAAAACAGGGATAACAAATCTGGACAGAGTGGCCAGATTGCAGAACAAAAATGGAAAAGGACTGGCCCTGCTTCAGCTTGAGGCTTCAAACTGCGCACTCTTTTCCAGTAGCTCTGGTTTTGCAGACCAGATAATATAACGGAGATGGAGAAAGATGTTAAGGCTATAATGATAATGGGTAAGACATGGAACGGAGTCGCCAGAGTTTGTATAATGGATACGGGAAGGAACTGCTTCAATCTGAAACTTGAGGCTTCAGACTGCACATTCATCCCCAACAGAGTCGCTAAAAATTGTTGGGTGAATATTTTGTCGACCAACGAACTGGTGAGCAAAATAGTTCTTATCACCACAGCATAGGGAGATTGGTCGTCCAAAGTTGCAGGTTTACCACATCCAATGGCGACAAATCTCTCCTCTCATAACGGGGAGGTTCCCTATTAAATATGCAGCGCTATATACTATATATAAATAAGCAAAAAATAACACAGGGGTGGGATAAACCATCCATCTCTCTTCTTTCAGAGATGATGCTAACAAACAGAGGAGAAATCATGGGTGATTGGTGAAGGCACTTCTCTTCTTTCAGAAGTAACATTCAGCCAAGAGCCAGATCCCTTCCTGGAAAATAGAAATCTTGGTGAAGCGACAGAAGGCACTTCTCTTCTTTCAAAAGTGCTTGTTCTTGCAAAAAACAGGACTCTTTCTGGTAACAAGGTAACAGAGGGACCAGCAATCTAAGATGTAGCACAAAGTCTCCACCTTGACTGCCCTAGAGGGAGATTCGAAGAATAATGGGGGCACAAAGTCGTCCCAAGGTCCTTTACACAGAAACAGAAAAGAAAAACACACACTGGAGACAACTATTACAGCGCAAAGTCTGAAAGTAGTTGGCTTCATGACACCTTCCTTATCACCTCCACTAGTTTTGCTTGTTAAATCAAATAAATAAGAATGCTTTCAGAAGACAAACATAAGAACAATCTCCTAAAGTAGCACAAGCTATAACAGCACAAAGTCTGCAAGTAACTTGCTTTCTCATTCAATCAAAGAAATATGAACTACAATCTGAGCTCAAAGTTTCAGTAATGCCTTTCAATTTGGGTAGAGTTTCGCTTCTGGTAAGGGGAAAATCTCTCTTCAAATGATACAAAAGATTACATTATATAGAAGTCTGAGGGAGGCTTGGCACTTTGTCCCATGGAGTGACCCATTCGGTGCATTCAATGCCTTGGATGCATTCTTGGTCTTCTCAGGAAGGGCCATGCTGGAGCAGGGCGACTGCCTTAACTGTGGCGTGTTGATTCATCTCCTTTTTCCACTCCTTAGCTTGAATCATTCATTCCATCACCTGCTTAGCCACACAACTGTCTATTCTGCCTTTATCTCAAAGGGGACAAAGAGACGACCCTTTCAATGTTTGCAGGCCCTAAAATATCTACTCGGCGGACTGTTTCATCTACTGGAATTAACTCCTATCGAGTTTTCCTCTTTGCCTCTTCCTTCTCTTGGCCCTGGCCTTAGGCTTTTTGAATGCATTCAGGTCCGCACTTTAAGTCTGCTAAAATCAACAGACACTTCATTGCGACAAATTTGACGTTTGCGGGCCCATCATTCTTCCTAGCAACTCTCTCGTCTTTCTCGCTTGCTATGGCCGCTTTCCGCTGTGACGCGGGTGAGGACACGTGGCAAGTTCCCCCTCGCAAGGGCATCTGCCCTTTGTGATCTTCCAGTGGCCTTCAGGTTTTATTTCCTTCGGTGGGCTGTTGGTCCCTTTATTTCCTTCGGACAAATTGTCCCAAGGAAATCTTTCCTTCGCTTTATGTGTGCCTCTGTATTTGAGTGTACCCCATTTTTGACATGTGGCGCCTTCTGTCGCATCAAACAAGTGACACATGACAGCTCCCACTGAATCTTACCAGAGACACGTGGCCTCTTCTGCTGTTGACACTTGGCAGCATCCACCTTCTCAGGCCTTTGCGACATCGTAGAAACATTTGGGGCTCAGTCGAGCTCTTGCAAACGATGACACTTGTTAGCCTCCGCCGCTCTCTACATGGGACATGTGGCACAGTCCACTGCTCTTAGGGAAACAAAGTGAAGCCTTCTGCGGTTGCCACTTGTCGCCCTCCGCGGAACTCTGGAAGAAGCTTTAACGAAAGGGACCCTGCAACAGTCGTGCGGATGCAAACACGTGGCAGCTTCCGCTTCAATTTAGTCACTCACCCGGGGCCCACCATGGTCTTACTCAATATAGTGAAACGGAAAGAAGGAACCACGGACGTTGACACGTGGTGGCTTTCGACGAGCTTCATCAGGGATCCAAGGTGACTTTCGAGGCTTCTTAGGAACAAGGCATAATGGCTCGACCGACGACACTTGGCAGCATCCGCTTGACTCTTTCTTTTACGCGCGTCTTTCCTTAACTGAGGCAGCCTTTGAACCTTTGAACCCAGCATGTTGAACCGATTGAACGTTGAACCCGTTGAACCAATGAACCAAAATGGTTCAAGGTTCAACGGTTCAAGCTTTTGAGACTCGTTAAGTGCTCGAGGCCGCGGAACCTTTTTGAACCATTGAACCCGTTGAACCTTTGAACCAAAGTGGTTCAATGGTTCAAGCCTTCTTCTCTTTGATATGTGTTTTGAAGCCATTGAACCTTGAAGCGGTTGAACTTGTTGAAATTTTGCCGAAGCGCTTAACTCTTGTTGATGACGTTGAACCTTTGAAACCATTGAACCCGTTGAACCAAAATGGTTCAAGGTTCAACGGTTCAATGGTTCAATCCTTGCTTAGAAGCTTGCCGATGAACTCTTTTGGTTGAACCTTGGCGTTGAACCAATCCTGAAAATGACTAAGTGCTGGAAACTTGTTCTTTTGAGAGCTTGCTTCTTTCCTGCAGAGTCCATAGAAATCAACCTGCGAAGCCCGTAGAACTTGGCCTGCAGAGTCCGTAGATTCAAGCCTGCAGAGTCCGTAGATTCAAGCCTACAGAGTCTGTGATTTTTGAGAAAGCTTTGAAAAATGAAGAACCTGAATGCTCAGAACAATTTTTGAAATGGGAAGAGAGGATTTTGGTCTGTAGGACCAAAATATTTCAAATGTTGTCCCAAAAATGAGCGATATTTTTGGGGGACAACAATATCCAAGACCAGTCTTTATAAATGGTGACATCTACCGATTTATTATATCATCTAAGATCTCGGTACTCTTTTCAAATTTGAGGCTTTTGTTTAGCTTGGTGGTTGTTTTCTCTAGTTCCTTCCTCAAGGAGACAATCTCAAATTCTAACCTCTCACATTTTTCTTCTTTTTTGCTTAATTGGATTTGATTCCTC
Organism: Torreya grandis; assembly: GCA_037957365.1. Classification (NCBI taxonomy): domain Eukaryota; kingdom Viridiplantae; phylum Streptophyta; class Pinopsida; order Cupressales; family Taxaceae; genus Torreya; species Torreya grandis. The sequence goes on along the minus strand of JARHVA010000775.1, from coordinate 659,568 downwards.
AAGGTCTTGGGACATTTTTGCTCTTGAATCACAATCATCTTTTTCATATTTTTGCAGCTGCAATTTTTGCTTCAAATTTATTTTCTTAAGATGCTTGATCTCACTTAAGGCACAAATGAGTTCTTCTTCAAGATCTACCTCTCCTTCATCTTCGACATCTTCTTCCTCTTCCAAGGTGTCTTCACTTGTAGAAGCACCATTTTTTATTTCTATAACCATGAACAAAGTTTTTTTCTATCATTGTCTGATATGTTCTCATCACTCTCCTCAACTAAGCTACTATCCTTTTGGGAATAGAGGCTTTTCTTGTGCTTACCAAACTTTTTCTTGTATTCATTTTCTTTAAAGTTTTTCTTCTATTGAGGTTTGATTTCCTTCTTATTTCTTTCCTCATTATGATTTTCCTCATCGCTATCATCCTCATGTGGACACTTAGTAGCAAAAAGTCCTATTTTACCACAATTAAAACATTTAAAAGGTAGTTTACCTTTGTATTTGTCTGATCCTTTCTTAAGCTTTCTTACAAAAAGGGACTTCTTTTCATCTTGTTCATCAATGATGTCATCGCTTGATTCAAGGTCTTTATTCTTCTCTTTCTTTGAAGTTTTAAAAGTTGCTTCCTTCTTAGATGACTTTTCCTTTTTAGTTCTCATTTCATATGCCCTGAGAATCCCATGCAACTCATCCATTGTTAATGAGTCTAAGTCCTTTGTTTCTTCAATAGCCAAAACTTTTGCATCAAATCTCAAGGGAAGTGACCTTAGCACTTTTTGAACAATCATGGATTTTTCAACCTTTTCGTCGCATTCTCTGATGGTGTTAACAATCTCATCCACATGAAGAAGATATGCCACAACATTTTCTTCATCTTTTGTTTTCAAGCTCTCGAATTGTCTCTTATGAGTTTGGAGTTTTGCCTTCTTCACTTTCTTGTCACCCTCATATATTTTTTGAAGTTTGTCTCACCTTTCCTTTGCTGAATCGCATTGCATAATCTTGACAAACTCTGATTTTGATAAGCCACACAAAATAGCGTTCGTGACTTTGGCATTATTCTCACTAGCCTTCTTTTCGGCTAGATCCGTTGGTGAAGTTGTTAGTGTAACATACATATTCACCATTGTTTGCCAGATATCAAAACCAAGGGCCATTAAATAAGTGTGCATCCTTATACTCCAAAATGCATAGTTTGTTTTGTCGAACAATGGAGCCTTGTTTATGTAGAAACCTTCCTGTGCATGATGACTAGACATGTGTGCTCCTGGGATCTCCCTTCCAGTGGTTAGACTAATTCTGAAAGAACCGCTCTGATACCAATTGTTAAGCGCACGATACACTGAGGGGGGGGTGAATCAATGTATAATAAAACTTTAACTTTCAGAAATTAATGTTCACAAAGAAAACATTCACACAAAATCTAATAATTAAGCAACACAAGATTTATGTGAAAAACCCTCTCTTGGAAAAAACCGCAAAGCAGAGTTGCTTGGATCTCCGTCGAAATCCAATCGTAAAATAATAATCCTTTTACAAAATTTCGTAGGTGCCAACCTACTTGGAGACACTAATCACCACCGCCAAGCACCGACTTAGCAAGACACACTAATCTCTTTGTTCTGAGACACCAACGTCCACTGTGTTGTCCCCAAAAAAATGCCACTCATTTTTAGGACAACATATAAGTTATTTTGGTCTTGCAAAGACCAAAATATCTCTTCTCATTGCAAAAAATTGTTTTAAGCTTTCAAAATTGGGAATTATTCAAGCTTTTTCAGTCAAAGAACTAATGGTTCAACAGGTTCAAAGGCTTCTACAGGGAGGTTCAATCAAAAGAATCAGTTTCCAACACATAGTCGTTTTCGGGTTGGTTAAGTGCCTTGGTTCAATAAAAAATGTCCATCGGCAAGAGTTAAGCGCTTCATCAAGGTTCAACGGGTTCAAGGTTCAACAGGTTCAACACATTTGGTTCAACGAAGATCAAAAGGACTCAGCCAAAACAAGGGAATGAACCATTGAACCGTTGAACCAAAGTTGGTTCAATCGGTCGGTTCAAGCGACAAAGTTCAAAGGAGTGCCCCAAGAGTCAAAGACACAAGTGCCCTTGCAAAGGGAATTCCCGTGGCAAAAAGTGACCAAGGCAAACAAACGGACCAAGACAAAAGCCCGACAGAACCCCGCGGATGCTACCAAGTGTCATCTTCTGAGCCTCATTTCACTTTGATTCTAAGAGCCGCAAAAGCCGCCACGTATCCTTTGTAATTTAAGCGGAACACGGCAAGTGGCATCATCTACATGAATCCAAATGAGTTCCGCATAGTTCTATAGTGTTTATAAAATGCGACGGATGCCGCCACGTGTCCTTCGTCAAAGTCACAGCGGATGTTGCCACGTGTCATCCATTGAGACACAGTATCAAAGCAGCGAAACCTGCCACATGTCTCTCATCAAATGCAGCGGAAGCCGCCACGTGTCATCTTCCGTGAGAAACTAAAATAAGTCCCGAAGACTTTTCAAAGGCAACTAAAAGCTCAGCGGAAGCCGCCACGTGTCATCCTCCGCAGGATTCTCAAGAGGCAAGCGGACGCTTGCCACCTTTTCCGTTGTAACTCTGCGGAGAGTGACACGTGTTTGCAACTGCAATTTTGAATTTCTAATAGGTTTCAAAGCCTCTATCAATAAACGTTTCTCAAAGAAGCTGTGGAACGTGCCACGTGTCCCTTACAAAAGTTTAGCAGAAGCTGACAAGTGTCAATCTCCGCAATTTCTCCCTCCTGCTTCTTGTTTTCATAAACACTGTGGTGGACCCCCAGTGAGCTGCTGAAGAAAGCCGAATGCGCCATGTGTCATCATCCGCCTGACTCTCCAAAGACAAGCGGAAGCCGCCACCTGTTCATTTATAACTCTGCGGAGAGCGACACGTGTCTGCATCCGAGTTTCGAACAAGTTTATAAGCTTCTCCTAAGCATTTTTCAGAGTGCAGCGGAGACCGCCATGTGTTATCATCCACGTGAATCTAAAATAAGTCCCGAGTGTTTTCAAAGGTTGCTAAAGCGCAGCGGAGACCGCCACGTGTCATTTTCCGTTGGACTCATAAAAAATGTTTCTAAAGCCTCTAATAGCAGCGGAAGCTGCCGCGTGTCCTCGCCTGTTTCTAAGCGGATGCTGCCACGTGTCAATTTTTCAACAAAAAGCGACCAAAGAACAAAGAGGCAATTTAAGGACCCGATTCAACAGCCAGAAAAGGAGGAACGATGAAGAAAAGAACTAGAAATATCCACGCATGAGATATGTTTCAAACGACGGCAGACCCGAGGATGCCAAATTGGTGGCAATGAAGTGTCTGTTGGTTTTTGCAGACTTAAGTGTGAGAGCCCTAATCGCTGCGAAGCGGAGGAAACAATACAAAAGATCTGGAGTGTCAACACAGTGTTTAGATTCGATAGACCTCTTGAACCTAGAAATGTGGATGCGGATTTCTCAAGCCTTTAAAAGACACTTGTTCGGGAATAAAGGCAAAGTGAACAACGGTGCAATCAAGAGAGGGAACTAAGAGGATCGTCCAGTTCCAGGGGATGACAGTCGAGTTAAAATACAGAACTGAAAGTGCATTCAAAGCATTGCATGTGCGGCATGAGTTGTTCCATGGGATAAATGTGCCAAACCTCTCTCGACCTCTAAATATTGTAATCTCTCTGATTGTTATAAGGATCTTTTTTCCTGCCATAGAAGCCAAAACTCTGCCCAAATTGAAAGGCATTTACTGAGACTTTGAGCTCAGATTGTTAATCATTTTTCTTCATTTGAATAAGAAAGCAAGTGACCTTTTCAGACTTTGTGCTGGAAATAGCCTGTGTTATTTAGGAAATTGTTCGTATGTCTGTTTCCTAGAAGCGTTCTTGTTTATCTGATCTAACAAGCAGAACTAGTAGAAGTGGTTAGGAAGGTGTCCTGAAGACCAACTGTGGGACGACTTTGTGCCCCCACAAGTACCTTCAGTGTGTTTGTATTTTCTTTTTCCTGTGTAAAGGACCTTGGGACGACTTTGTGCCCCCATTGTTCTTCATATCTCTCTCATTGGGAAGTTAAGGTGGAGACTTTGTGCTGCATCTTATATTGCTCGTTACTTTGTACTTTGGTTACTGATTACTTGTTCCTTGAAAGGACTCCTGCTGTTTCCTGCAAGAATACTTCTGAAAGAAGAGAAGTGCCTTTAGTGTTTCCCAAGATTTCTCCTCTGTTTGTTAGCATCATCTCTGAAAAAAGACAATTGGATGGTTTGTCCTACCCTTGTGTTTTATTTTCTGCTTATATATATATTATATAGCTCCGTATACTTGATAGGGAACCTCCCCTTGATGAGAGGAGAGATTTATCCCCTTTTGATGTAGTAAACCTGCACATCTGGCCGATCAATCTCCCTATTGCTATGGTGATAGAACCTATTTTGCTCACCAGTTAGCTGGTCAACAAAATATTCATCCAACTGTTTTTGGTGACTCCGCTGAGGAAAGAGCGCGCAGTTTGAAGCCTCAAATTTCAAGCTAAAGCAGGACCGGTTCTTTCCTATTTTTGTTCTACAATCTGGGAATTTCACGCTATACCAGAAGCCAGAAAGCCCAAGGTGTTGTTGACCCTGTTTTTGAGTTGGTACAGCAGAGCAATTTTGAGTTGTTTCCTCCACAACCTCACCTTCAACGAACTAGGAGTCTTCCTCCTACCAACACCAGGTCACCAACACAAAGCAGAGCTATTTTTTCTGCTATTAGCAGAACTTTGCCTATACATACACCACCCAGATTTGTTATCCCTGCTTTCAATAATCCACTCATGGCAGTTCAAGGCCCCTGGGATAACTCTTTTGGCCCACTCAATCTTACTCCACCCCTGCATGAGCTTCCACGCAGTTCAAGGAAGAATTTCCCCAAATTCTTTGGTGATGGAAAGGTTCACCTTGATGAACACATTTCATCTTTCAACATAGCCTACGGTGTGATAGGCATGGAATTTGAAGACGTGGCAGTCAGACTGTTCGTGGAGACGTTGCAAGGTACTGCTACGGATTGGTTCTACCATCTGCAAGCTAGATCAGTGACTGAGTGGGACACACTCAAAGCCAAGTTTGAAGCCAGATTCAAACCTGCAGAAGATGCACATGCCCTTCTGGCCCACCTCACACAAATGAAGAAAGAACCTCATGAACCAATGAGGGATTTCATCGCCAAATTTGATAAGTTGAGGAACAGGATCCTGCAATCGCTCAGCCGACCCCTGAAAACCTCAAGTGCTTCTTTATCAACTCACAACTGCTTGAAGTGAGCTTTCTACTAAGACGTGCTGGCCAGATAGACCTTGCTAGAGCTCAGGGCTTGGCTACTGAGGTAGAAGATGACCTTATCTTGGTTGGAAAGATAAGGAGAGATCCAAACAGAGATAAATCATTTTCATTTTCTGATTACTCATCTACAGCCACTACTGATCCCATGGTGCAGAAGCTGGCAAACGAATTGCTGGCTCTCAGAAGACAAATGGCCCAAGGGACGTCATCCGCTCCTGCATACAGAGATATCCCAAGGAGGACGTTCCAAAATCAGACATACCAAGCCAATGCTGCCAGGGGTCAAGGGCAGTCGAATCGTCTCTCTCCCCCACAGAGGAACCTTGCCATCGAAGCTCCTCCAACCAACTCAGCGGTTGGATATCTTGAAGCTAACTCGGGTTTCTCATTCTAGCCTGAGTTGAACCTTGAAGATGATGCTAATCTCTTCACCGAGGAAGAAGAAGAATTAGCTAGCGACTTCAACATTGGTTTCCTGAACTATTAGGACGAACCCAGAAGTGAAGGTAATGCAACGGAGGGATCATATGCTGTGTTCACCCGGTCTAAGAATCAATCGGCTCAGGAAGCTGATAAAGAGAAGACGAAGGAGCGACCTCAACCAACAATCTCAATTGCTAAGCGTGGAAGTACCCTGCCCTTCCAGCCAAAAGATCCGATGACTGCAAGAAAGGTAAGTACACCAAATACCCCTGCACCTTCTACTTCAAATCCGCAGTCCAGTTCTCCTCCTGCCAAGAATCAAAAGGATGAGCTCCCATCCTCTATTCCTAACTCATTTCAGACGTTTGACATTATTGATCATATAAAGAAAGCCAAAGTTCAAATGTCTGAATTTGAATTTCTGCAGTCCAACCCTGATCAGTTGGATAAATTGGTTCAATGTGTGAAGAACCAAAACATCCCAGCAAGACAAAAAGCTAAGAAAACAACTCATGATCCCCCAAGGAACATGTCTATTCCAAACAATCTTGTCGTTGCTCCTCCTGCTGCTCTCGAAAAAATAGAGACTTTCTATGTATCCATGTTAATAAATGGATATCAACTGAACAATTGTATCATTGATTCTGGAGCTTCGGACAATGTCATGCCTGTCAAAGTGGCTGAATCCCTTGGCCTTACACTGACCAGGACATTTGGTAGATGTTTCTCCATGGAAAACAAGCAAGTACCATTGCTCGGGCAAATTAAGGACGCCCAATTTGCATTTGCAGTGTTCCCAGACAAAAGAATCAAGATGACTGTCTTGGTGGCCGACGTCCCAGCATCTTATGGCATCCTTCTTGGCCGGAATTTCTGCAAAGATGTTGGTGCGAATTAAACATGGACTTGTCCGAGGCAAGAATCCCAATCAAAGGCGTCATGAAAAGATTGCTTCCTGAAAAGGAAACAAAATATGTGGTCACCCAATCATCAGCACCTGAAGCTCAAATTTTGTTTGAATCTTCAGGCATGGGTAACTACTTTCTGTCCACTGAAGTTCATGAAACGCCTGTTGAAGCTCTCAAAGGTGACGGCCTAAAGGTTAGTTCAGCTGGAACTATGGAAGAATCTCCACCTCCAAACGAGGAAGAATCCAAAGGAAAATTAGTGTCTAATGAGGTATGGATCCTTGAATTCGATGGCAACTGTTCTTCGACTGATTCAAGAGACAGGGTTGTGTTGGTATCTCCTCAAAGAGATATTTTGCCTTCATCCTACAAGTTGCAATTCAACAACACTAATAACACAGCTGAGTATGAATCCCTATTGCTTGGATTAAAGGCTACTCAGGACAAAGGTATCAAGCTTCTTCATGCTAAATGAGATGCTGAACTGGTGGTTTGTCAGGTAAGAAACCTGTATCAGACCAAAAATGAGAGATTGCCACATTACCGCAATCTAGTCTAGGATCAAATTGAAAACTTTGATGCTTTTAGCATCTCTGTAGTCCCAAGGAAATTCAATGATAGAGCTGAAGCTTTGGCTGCCTCGAGCACTCTTCTGGTTCCCCACTCAGACTTCAAAGGAGACAAGTACACTATTGAACTGGTCTCTCGACCAAGTGTACCTGATAATGCTAGTCATTGGCAGGTGTTCAACAATGACAACCAAATCATTGCTTTCTTGGAGCAAAAAGACAGTTTTGAACGGTTGCATTTTGAAGGCAGTGAACCTCAAGAGCCCGAACCGACCCCTGAATCAAGTTCAAGCACGGATGGAGAGTTCATGCAACTTAAAGGGAATAAGATTCCCAAAGCCCTGGTCTCCCTTGAAAAACTGTTTGATAAGCATGACAGATTCATCAAACAACAAACAAAGGCAAGCTCTTCTCAGGGGTTTGATCAAGTAAATCTGGGTACCAAGGAAGACCCCAAGATGGTGAACATTGGGAAGTGCTGCACTCCTGAGAAAAAATTCAAGGTCACTTCTCTGCTCAGACAATACATGGACGTTTTAGCATACTCTTATGATGCCCTGAAGTCACTCAGGCTTGATGAAATCCGACATGACATCCCTCTGAAGGCTAACTCAATGCCTTACAAGCAAAAACCCAGGCAGTACAATCCAAAGATGTCAGGTACTATTTTGTTTGAGATACAAAAGATGTTAAATGCTAAGATCATTTTTCCAATCCATCATTCCACATGGATTGCAAACATAGTGCCTGTGAGGAAGAAGAATGACGAAATTCGCCTTTGTGTGGATTTTAAGAATTTGAATCAGTCATCCTTGAAGGATAACTATCCTTTGCGAAATCATGGATCAAGTGCTTCAGACAGTGACTGGTTCAGAGATGTTATCAATGCTAGACGGTTTCTCAGGATACAATCAGGTTGAAGTTGCTGAAGCAGACCAGCATAAAACTGCATTCACCACACCTTGGGGCACCTTCGCCTATAAGAGAATGCCTTTTGGCTTGATAAACGCTGGCGCCACTTTTCAGAGAGCAATGGACCTCACTTTCAAGGATGAGATGGGCACGTTCATTGTAGTTTATCTTGATGACTTGATTGTTTTCTCTAAGCATCGCCCATATCATGTGCGCCACTTACAATAAGTGCTAGAACGCTGCCGTCAAAATGGCATTTCCTTGAACCCCAAGAAGTCAATTTTTGGAGTAACAGAGGGAAAACTTCTCGGACACATTGTGTCCAAAGGAGGCATAAAAATTGACCCAGACAGAGTCAAGTCTATCCAAGAGCTTACTTTGCCTACAAGTAAGACTGTTGTTCACTTTTTCTTTGCAAAGGTGAATTTCTTACGAAGGTTCATCCCCGAGTTTGCTGAGAAGACTAGACATATTGTAAACATGATGAAGGGAAAGCACACCTTCGGCTGGACTAATGAAGGCAAGTCAGCGTTTAAAGATATCAAGACTGCCATTGCTCACGCCCCAATTATGGTTTGTCCAGACTATAACAAAGAGTTCACCATGTACAGTTATGCTTCAGAACACACGCTTTCAGCGATTCTGGTTCAACAGAATAAATAAGGTATGGAGTCTCCCATTTCCTTCATGAGCTGTCCTCTCAAAGCTCATGAGCTGAAGTACTCGAATATGGAAAAGCATGCTTATGCAGTGGTGAAGGCGGTAAAGCATTTCCGCTTCTACATCTTGAATTCACGTATTACTGCCTTGGTTCCTGACACAACAGTCAAATCCATACTAACTCAGCAGGAGTTTGGGACGAAAAGAGGCAATTGGATTGCAAAGATTCAGGAGTTTGATCTGCTCATCAAACCAACAAAGCTAGTTAGGAGAAAAGGCTTATGCCAATTGATTGCTGACAACAAGCCAGAAGGAATAGAGCATCAAAAATCAGAAGTAGAAGTGCCTATAGTCCTCTTTGTCTCTACCACTGATGAGTGGTATTCAGGTATTGCTCACTTCCTTATGGTGAATGTCCTGCTCACCTATCTTATAAAGAGAAGACTATCAAGTTGAAAGCAACAAATTTCATCCTTTGGGACAATGGCCTGTATAAGAGGGGCCTTGATGGAGTGTTCCTTCGCTGCGTGGACAAGGAGCAACAAAGCCAACTTTTGAGATCCTTCCACAATCGAGCCTGTGGAGGACATTTTTTTGCTCCTGTGACTGCCCATAAGACCCTTCAGGCCAGATATTACTGGCCTACTCTTTTTCAAGATGCGTACAAGTGGGTAAGGAAATGTGAACTATGCCAGCAGTTTGTTGGAAGACCCAAGTTAGCTGCCCTACCTCTCAGGCCAGTAGTCATAGAAGAACCATTTCAGCAATGAGGCCTCGATTTTATTGGTGCTGTAAACCCATCCTCAAGTGCTGGACATGATTATGTCCTCACAGTCACAGACTACTTCAGCAAGTGGGTGGAAGCAATTCCAACCAAGCATGCTACTTCAGAAGTAGTGTGCAATTTTCTAAAAGAGAACATCATTTCCAGATTTGGGGTTCCAACTAAGATTGTCACTGACAATGCAGCTTGTTTCACATCCCAAGAGATCACTGAATTCTGTTTCTACTATGGAATTACACTCTCCCACTCATCTGATTACTTTTCACAAGGGAATGGACAAGCTGAATCAAGTAATAAGAACCTGATGACTATCATCAAGAAGCTGGTTGATGACAACCAAAGAACATGGCACAAAGCATTGGTTGATGCTTTGTGGGCCGACAGAATTACACCCAAAAGGGCAACTGGTATGTCTCCTTTCCAACTTCTTTATGGTATCAATGCTGAGATACCAATCACCTTCGAATTGCCAACATTAAAATTGGTCAAAGCAATTGAAGATCAAATGTATGAAAGCGCTCTTGATAAGAGAATTATGTGCCTGACTGAGCTAGAAGAGCAGAGAACTGCAGTGGCGGACCAAATCGCAGTCCATCAAAGCCTGGTGAAGAAACTCTTCGATCAGAAAGCAAAGAGCTGAGATTCCAGGTTGGAGATCAAGTCCTATTGTGGGACAAGAGAAGAGAACCAAAGGGAATGCATGGAAAATTTGATTCCCTGTGGAGAGGCCCTTTTGCTATCCATGAGCTCAAAGGTGAAAACAGCTTCCTGTTGAAATATCAAGATGGCACACCCTTTTCTCTGCCTCACAATGGGCAGCATCTGAAGCACTTCAACTCTTGAAGTATCAGATGAAATTGTCTGTACATATGTATATTTATATAGTTTTTTTCTGCTTTGTGCTGTTTGTTTTCGTGTTTTTTTTTTTTGCCGCCTTTCTTTCTGGGTAGCATGACTCCGTAGCCCAATGGCACATTCAAGGCACTAGAGATTTTGGTTTCTACTCCCCTCAGTTGTTCCAAGTTCTCATTTGAAGGAAGTTCCCCAACAGGAGCCAGCTGTTGTCCGCAAAAAAATGCCACTCATTTTTAGGACAACATATAAGTTATTTTGGTCTTGCAAAGACCAAAATATCTCTTCTCATTGCAAAAAATTGTTCTAAGCTTTCAAAATTGGGAATTATTCAAGCTTTTTCAGTCAAAGGACTAATGGTTCAACAGGTTCAAAGGCTTCTACAGAGAGGTTCAATCAAAAGAATTAGTTTCCAACACTTAGTCGTTTTCGGGATTGGTTCAGCGCCTTGGTTCAATCAAAAATGTCCATCGACAAGAGTTAAGTGCTTCATCAAGGTTCAACGGGTTCAAGGTTCAACAGGTTCAACACGTTTGGTTCAACGAAGATCAAAAGGACTTAGCCGAAACAAGGGAATGAACCATTGAACCGTTGAACCAAAGTTGGTTCAATCGGTCGATTTAAGCAACAAAATTCAAAGGAGTCCCCAAGAGTCAAAGACACAAGTGCCCTTGCGAATGGAATTCCCGTGGCAAAAAGTGACCAAGGCAAACAAACGGACCAAGATAAAAGCCCAACAGAACCCCACGGATGCTGCCAAGTGTCGTCTTTCGAGCCTCATTTCACTTTGATTCTAAGAGCCACGGAAGCCGCCACGTATCCTTTGTAATTTAAGCGGAACACACCAAGTGGCATTGTCTGCATGAATCCAAATGAGTTCCGCATAGTTCTATAGTGTTTCTAAAATGCGACGGATGTCGCCATGTGTCCTTCGTCAAAGTCACAGCGGATGTTGCCACATGTCATCCATTGAGACAGTATCAAAGCAGCGGAACCTGCCACATGTCTCTCATCAAATGCAGTGAAAGCCGCCACATGTCATCTTCCGTGAGAAACTAATATAAGTCCCGAAGACTTTTCAAAGGCAGCTAAAAGCCCAGCGACAGCCGCCACGTGTCATCCTCTGCAGGATTCTCAAGAGGCAAGCGAAAGCTGCCACCTTTTCTGTTGTAACTCCGCGGAGAGCGACACATGTCTGCATCCGCGATTCTGAATTTCTAATAGGTTTCAAAGCCTCTATCAATAAACGTTTTTCAAAGAAGCCGCGGAACGTGCCATGTGTCCCTTGCAAAAGTTCAGCGAAAGTCAACAAGTTTCAATCTCCGCAATTTCTCCCTCTTGCTTCTTGTTTTCATAAAGACTATGGTGGACCCCCAGTGAGCTGCTGAAGAAAGCCGAATGCACCATGTGTCATCATCCGCCTGATTCTCCAAAGACAAGCAAAAGCCGCCACCTGTTCATTTATAACTCTGCGGAGAGCGACACGTGTCTGCGTCCGAGTTTCGAACAAGTTTATAAGCTCTCCTAAAGCATTTTTCAGAGTGCAGCGGAGACCGCCACGTGTTATCATCCGCGTGAATCTAAAATAAGTCTTGAGTGTTTTCAAAGGCTACGAAACGCAGCGGAGACCGCCACATGTCATTTTCCACCAGACTCATAAAAAATGTTTCTAAAGCCTCTAATAGCAGCGGAAGCTGCCGCGTGTCCTCGCCTGTTTCTAAGCGGATGCTGCCACGTGTCAATTTTTCAGCAGAAAGCGACCAAAGAACAGAGAGGCAATTTAAGGACCCGATTCAACAGCCAGAAAAGGAGGAACGATGAAGAAAAGAACTAGAAATATCCACGCATGAGATATGTTTCAAACGACGGCAGACCTGAGGATGCCAAATTGGTGGCAATGAAGTGTCTGTTGGTTTTTGCAGACTTAAGTTCGAGAGCCCTAATCGCTGCGAAGCGGAGAAAACAATACGAAAGATCTGGAGTGTCAACACAGTGTTTAGATCCGATAGACCTCTTGAACCTAGAAACGTGGATGCGGATTTCTCAAGCTTTTAAAAGACAAGTTGTTCGGGAATAAAGGCAAAGTGAACAACGGTGCAATCAAGAGAGGGAACTAAGAGGATCGTCCAGTTCCAGGGGATGACAGTCGAGTTAAAATACAGAACTGAAAGTGCATTCAAAGCATTGCATGTGCGGCATGAGTTGTTCCATGGGATAAATGTGCCAAACCTCTCTCGACCTCTATATATTGTAATCTCTCTGATTGTTATAAGGATCTTTTTTCCTGCCATAGAAGCAAAAACTCTGCCCAAATTGAATGGCATTTACTGAGACTTTGAGCTCAGATTGTTAATCATTTTTCTTCATTTGAATAAGAAAGCAAGTGACCTTTTCAGACTTTGTACTAGAAATAGCCTGTGTTATTTAGGAAATTGTTCGTATGTCTGTTTCCTAGAAGCGTTTTTGTTTATCTGATCTAACAAGCAGAACTAGTAGAAGTGGTTAGGAAGGTGTCCTGAAGACCAACTGTGGGACGACTTTGTGCCCCCACAAGTACCTTCAGTGTGTTTGTATTTTCTTTTTCCTGTGTAAAGGACCTTGGGACGACTTTGTGCCCCCATTGTTCTTCATATCTCTCTCATTGGGTAGTTAAGGTGGAGACTTTGTACTGCATCTTATATTGCTGGTTACTTTGTACTTTGGTTACTGATTACTTGTTCCTTGAAAGGACTCCTGCTGTTTCCTGCAAGAATACTTCTGAAAGAAGAGAAGTGCCTTCAGTGTTTCCCAAGATTTCTCCTCTGTTTGTTAGCATCATCTCTGAAAAAAGACAGATGGATGGTTTGTCCTACCCTTGTGTCTTATTTTCTGCTTATATATATATTATATAGCTCCGTATACTTGATAGGGAACCTCCCCTTGATGAGAGGAGAGATTTATCCCCTTTTGATGTAGTAAACCTGCACATCTAGCCGATCAATCTCCCTATTGCTATGGTGATAGAACCTATTTTGCTCACCAGTTAGCTGGTCAACAAAATATTCACCCAACACACTGAAACAATATTCCACCTTACTATTGTTGATTCATCAAAGAATGATGGTGAATTCAATCTCCTCTTTTTCTTCTCCACAAAATCTGCTTATGCTTGAATGATGCAAAGAATTATTTCACATTTATTTTTCGATCTTCTGCCTTATATAACCTCCAAAGGCTCTTCACAAAGGAAGCATCCCATCAAAGAGGCACCCTTTCATCAAAAGGTGGGCATTTAATTAAATTTTAATTAATTCACTAAGTGGGGTGAATTCCCCAAGGCAGCCATATATCAAGTGGGTCGGCCCAACAATGATAGGCTTTAATACATGTCTTAAGAGGGGTGATTTTAGCCTTAAACAATCTTCCTTGAGCGCATTTTTAAAACTTCTTTAATGTTGGTCCCTTCATCATGAAGTGCTGCTGCAAATTAAATATAATTCCATTGCATTAATGACACTTCCGTTGACTTCCGTTACATTAATTATAATGCCTTTGACATCAATGACAATATTCCAACACCCGAGATTTAGGTAACTATGATAATTATTGGCTTAAACATGTTATATACGTTTGAAAACATTGTAACATTGTTCTTGTCAAGTCTTAATTCATTTTCCATATGTCAGCACAAAAGTGAGAGTCGAAGGAGGAATCTATTGCAAGGTTGAAAACCTTTATGAATTATCATGATGCACTAAACCATTGATAATTGGCATTCCATCATTAGATTTCCCATTATTCAAATGAAGGGCTATGAGTGTCTCCATAAACATATGTGTGTAGGAAGTTTGCAGGGTGAATTGAAGATAAGGCCTTGGTGACATCCGGTCCATCAAGGACCCTTACAAGAGTGAGGAACAAGAAATATAGGTACATACGGCTCCAACTGAATATGCCACTTGCACATTGTCTTGTAACAGGCAAATTCGACTCCACCCGATTGTGCACAACATGCAACAAGAAGATATAGGGTGAATCAGGCACATTCAGCTACAGCCGAATCTTCTCTGCATATTAATGCCAAATATGCCTGAATAGGACACATGGAGAACTCAACTGTCCAGAACAGAAAACACACAGTTCTACCTTCAGATTATTGCAGTGAAGAGGCATTCCAAGTATTCTGTGTCATTTGGATGATCATGTAGAAGCATAAATATGCCCATTGGGCTCATGTCAAATAATCTAGAGCTGTAGAATGCTTGTACAGCTGAGTCTAGGAGTGAAGTGGGAGAGCATTGTAGAAGTGTTGTAGAAGTCCACAATGTTCTTGGAGGCTCCATGGGAGCAATTGGATTGTAATTCTTGCTGATTTTGATTGAGATAAGGAGGCCAACCCCAAGTTACTGGAGTTTTCCCACATTTGGTTTCTTCAAAGTAAATTTTTGTATCTATGTCTTTTTATTTGACTGTTTTCTGTCATTTACTTGTTCAATTTCATACTTTGCAACTGCTGTCATAAATTTCACCATTTAGATAGCTTCACAATTTTACAGTCAAGTCTCCTTTTAAGCAAAGCACTTAAGGAACAACATAAATCAGTTTACATCAGCAATAACCATGTTGAGATCTATGATGATGAGTTAGGAATGGGATATCTATCATATTTACAAATCATTAGAATGAAATTTGAATAAAAAAATAGCATGGGGACAGAGACGAGGGACCGAGGGACAGGGACGCATCCCCATGGAACATAATCATAAACCCAAACCACACAAGGTTTGTATTGACAACAAAGGATTCTTGGTGTAAAAATATCTTGTATGCAGTGTTTTATAATGAAGGGGTGGAGTTATGTGCAAGGTGCTATTTCCAAATGGGCTAAGGGAAACAGTATTTGAACAAATTAACTGATCCTTGGAAAAGGGAATCCATGAGAGCTTAAATATGGACATTTCGTATTATCTTCTGTGAAGCGATACTAGATGAATGTCTGATACTTTCGCAATCCCTTAGATGTTCATTTAGCTTTAAGATGACCTCTTTCTTGGTTGTCCTCTATGATTTCACATAAGAGTGAACTGGTCTTGTTGTCCTCTCCTTTTCAACCTGTAATCACAAAATGCCTTGTGACTCTGTAAAAACCAGAAGAGCAATGGCATGTGTTCATCACCCTCAACATGTATACTGTATAGACGAGTCCAGCTCATTATAGAAACAAGTTTCCTTCCTCAAATGTTATTTTTTGCATTCTCAAGCATAGGGATAATCTCCAAAAAACAAGAAGTAAGGTTTTGTTTTTCTTATATTTTTCCCTCTTACGATTTTATTTTGCACTTTGCATGAGTTAGTGGAATTGCATCATAAACTTTGAACAAGAAAGAAAAAATTTCTTCAATGAAAAGAGAAACGTGCCATAAACTCAAATAAGACACAAAGGTAAGTGACCCCAGCAGACAGCAATAGTGCCATATTTTAAATGTTGATTGCAAACAAAGTCAAACTAGCTTTTTATCTTCAGAGATTGCAACAACGAAATTGTTACCAACCAAGGCTCTCTGAAATTCATATCATCAGGGCAAAATAATTTCCTCCTGTGCCAAAATCAATTCTATTAATAGAGAAGTCAAAATCTAGCAAAAATCAGAAACACCAGATACATACCTGAATCCAAATGGACCAAAGTCCTGTGCGGAGTGATTGGAAATGAGAATGTAATATGGGATAAAGAAGTGTTGCAGATATGCCAACAACAGCACTCACTCCACGAGCAAGGCCCAGCACATATGATTGGATACCTTTCCATTTTAAGGTTGCTGTCATCAGTGTACCAAAACTGCAAAGGAGAAGTAATACACTGTAAAGGATCAAGTCAATGCATCTAAAAAGGCAAAATAAAAATGGAATACTATATGTCCGAACAACCAACTCAATGTGTGGCTTCAGCAGAAAGAGACGAAAGTGGTCTATCAGTATATTACTTTTTTTACAATGGAAGCCCATCAGCACAAGTGAATAGATCACTTTTACTGTTGAGATAAGACTTTGAACAAGGACCAACCGAAACATTCAAAAGAGAAACTTTCTTCAAGTAGTATCCTGTTATCCTTGAGTTGAATACCTAAATTTAAAGATTAAATATTGAATATTGAAAATTGATAGAAAAAACATCTGTATCAAGAATAGAATCACCTGAGCACGGTGAAGTAGAGCATAGCTAAGGAAAAGCCTGCAAGCACTACATCCTGCTGGATGTACACCAGCCATGCTTCTATGGTAGGAATGCGCAAAAGTCTTTGTAATAGCTTTCTTTGCCAACTTTTTAATTCGAGTTTCTCCTGGACTGAAGTGTTTTCTTCATTGGAAATTAAATGAACTGTGCTTGTTTCCCTATCTGGATGATCAAGTGGCTCCTCAGAGGAGACTTTTTCTCTCCTTTTCTCTCTCTTGGTCTTTAGATTCAAAGCAGGAATGGCATGATACACTGAAGATAAAAGCCAATATTCCAAGCCAATAGATAATGTATTCCAAACAACTAGAACAATGGCAGATGCTGCAACAGATGCATAACTCATAATGAACCCAGCGGCAACAGGTGCTAACAACTTGCAACTGAGATCAATTCGACGTGTGACCGCATTCATTTGAGTAAGAAGCTCTGGCGGCTGACCTTCAGATATCACTACAATCCTAAAGTTCAAGAACCAAGAAACAAGTAATATAAGTACTTGTAACATAGTATATTTATAGCCTGACATTGTGCTAGAATTTTTAAATACAATAAGCAATGAGAAACATACTGAGTAGAGCTACAAGGCATATTCTGTCGCTATTGTTTCTTATTTTCTCCTTCGCTCTTGGTTTATTCTCTAAGAGCTTAGGAATCATAGCAACCTCCACGAAAGTTCTATCATAAGGGTGAGCTATTTTATAAAGATTTATCTTCTTCATTATTTAATCTTAATGCACATCAGAAATATTCTTATGTTATTGCTCATCATGAAATAACAAGGGAATTTCGATAAAGACTAGCAATGAAGACAAAGATTTTACTAACTCAACCAAGTTTCAACTTCCAAGTCACAGGTTAGACACTTGGTCTCATAATTATCCTACTCCTGAGTATGACTCCCATTACTCGTCACTATTAAAATTATTGACCTTCGCTGAATAATCAATGGGAATCTTGAGTATGGTTCATGTAGCACTTGCAGGAGCAGAACCACCTACAGCACAAATAGAGGGCTCAAGCATAGTAGCTACAGTTGGGTCCAGTTCAGTAGCTGTTGTTGCTTTTACAAGCACTCTGGTGAGCCCATGTTCTATAAATTTGTAGAGATATACTCCCTAGGAGGATTCAGTAATTGATGTTGTATTCGGTAGTTCAGTTTTGTGCTTCGCAATGATGTTTTATGGCTTTCATTGATGATATGAGTGTGTACTATGAGGATACCCTAAGGGCCCTATGGTTATGCTAATATTAAGATGAATGCTTTTAATAATTAGTGCCCAAACACAGAAAAATGTATTTCTGTCATATTTATATCCATGCATTGTAAGTCATCGTACTATGCCTTGCAATCCTTATGGGCTATAATAATCAATGAAGTGTGTTTTATGCTTGTATACATGTGGAAATTGTGCCATTCTACAATACTATAAATTTGTAGAGATATACTCCTAGGAGGATTCAGTAATTGATGTTGTATTTGGTAGTTCAGTTTTGTGCTTCGCAATGATGTTTTATAGCTTTCATTGATGATATGAGTGTGTACTATGAGGATACCCTAAGGGCCCTATGGTTATGCTAATATTAAGATGAATTCTTTTAATAATTAGTGCCCAAACACAGAAAAATGTATTTCTGTCATATTTATATCCACGCATTGTAAGTCATCGTACTATACCTTGCAATCCTTATGGGCTATAATAATCAATGAAGTGTGTTTTTATGCTTGTATACATGTGGAAATTGTGCCATTCTACAATAATTAATGCTTATCTATGCATTCTTTACATTTTCCTGTTTTAAATTCTTATGTATTTCTGTAATACTCTTTGAGTATGTTAAAAACTTTGGTACATGTATGCCAATTATGCTGAGCACATGAGCCAACTGCCTCAACAATTAGCAGTCAAGTTGTTTCGGATCCCAGGAGATATCTGGGGAACAACGCAGCAAATGAAAATTAAAAATGGAGAGGTTAAGAGTAGAGGCACAAAACCCTCTCTATGAAAAGCATATAAAATATTAGAGAGGAGACTAACTAGAGTTTTTCAATTTGCATTGTAATACATATGGTACAAATCAAGAAATGGCAGAGGGGTAGTTGGAGTTATACTTCGATCTATTACAAGAATTAGTTGGCATCGATGTGGAGTTAGGCATTATTGGTGTTAGTACCAAGGTAGACTTTGACATGACCAACATCAACGTGAAAGTGCTGCAAGAATTTGATGTTGGAACAAAAGATGAGTCTGCACAAAAGTGAATTTCAGTGCAAGGGGTTGCACAGGGATGGTGTCATGGGCTGGGTTTGGCAAAAGTGGTACTAATGAAGTGTTTGGTACAGCTGACTGTTTTGATCTTGCTAAGGACTTAAAATCCTGATTATTCATCGGATCATCCCATCTTGAGCAGCAATGGTCCCCATTGCATCAGCTCCCACGAGTAGAATTCTAAATACGCTCCATTGTGAGCACTCAGCCTACTCTAGAAATTGACCAGCTTTAGCAATGCGGTAAAGAGGCAGGGCCTTGTTGTGAGTGTGTTGTAACCTGTTTTCTATCATCTAATCATGCTTGCCTGAAACCATATGACCTGAATCAACTTTTGTTGGATGCTCATTATGCAAGGTGATTTTCTCTGGAGAGCCAGAAATGTAGGACCAAAGTAATTCAACTTTGAAGATCTGATGAGGGTGATTTTCTCTAGAGAGGTGGAAATTTTTTAGATTTAAGGCCCAAGACTACTACAAAAGTTAAGGATTTGTTTTGTTCATTATTTAAAATTGCCAATTTAGCAGAGCCATAGAATGGAATTCATTCATATAATCCTAGATAGATTTGTCGTGGTATTGAAACAACCACTTCCGCTTGATATATTGATTTTCACAGTGTTTAACTAGATAGAATTCAAAATAAAGTGCTTTGACATTCGGTTTCGGCATCTTGACTAGTTCATGTCAATTTTCGCACTTTTTACAGTGTCTCACATGAGTAAATGGTGGGTGGTGAAAGTTTAAGCGTAGAAAAAGTGATGCTCTCTTCATTGGTGAGTAACAAAAAAGCACGAATAAAGTTTTTTAATCTACCTATTGATGTTGATATTTCCATCAAATGGAGTGATGACAAGTTTTATCTGTACCATAAAAGGGTTGTGACTATTGAATACATGCCAAGTTGAACTCAATGACTCCGCAAAAGAGGCGAATCATAGAATTTGTGCAAAATGGTCATAAAGTTAGTTTTTCAGTCTTTGTAAAACATTATGGATCCTTTCCCAAACAAGACTAAGTAAATTGTGATGCCATTTTAGACCTTGCAGAGCATGTAGGAAGGTAGGTAGAGGAATTGTGGGTAGGAATCACAAGGGTTGTATACTCTATAATCTCATAGGGATTTAGTGCTCTGATACTATTGATCTGGATCCCAAGAGATATTTGAGGGGCACCATAGTTAAAGAAATAACCTATGTTATGAATGTGAAATCCAAGTCTAAGAAAAGTTTACAATAAAGAGATGAGACAGAAACAATCATTGATATATTAAAAGTGGCATTTCATTAGTTAGAAACAATTTTGTACATGTCCTATGAGAAGTGGTGCAAAATACTCTGAAAAGTGTCTAAAAGATCAACGTGAAGAGCCTAAAATAACTAGATTTCATCTATTTATATGGTATGGATCAAGAAACGATAGTGGATGGGTAGTTGAAGCAGTTCAACTTTAATCCATTTTAAGAATTGGATATACAACTAAAAGTGCCACTGAATGGCGTGAGGTTTTAGGGCAAGTTGTGGCATGAGCTTGAACTTGGCATTAAGGCTTAAAGCTAAAGAATTAAGGTCTCATGGAATGTTCGACAAGAGCTAAGTAAGTTGGCACCAAATAGGGGTGTTGATGTTTGGCTCATGATGCTACATGTCAGATCAGTGTTGGCATTGATGTGGAGTGTGACACCACTTGTGTTGGTTACAACTTACAAAGCAGACTTTGGAAAATCATCATTATAATAGAAGTACAAAAGAATTGATATTGGCTCCTAAGATGAAATTGGTGCAGACTAGAATTTGGCAAAGGGTTGCACAAGGATTGCTGCCAAGCGCTGAGTTTGGCACAGGTGGCACTAATGAAGATTTAAGTGATGTTGACTGTTGGCCAAAATTTGGCCCACATTCTAAAGCTCTTGCATTGTTTGATGAATCAATGGATCAAGGAGGGCTAAGAGAAGATCTAAGCAGGTTGTTCAGGGGTCGGTAGCATGTTCCAAAGCAAGCCTGCAGGCCAGAAGGCTAAGTGCAAAGTGCAAAGTTTATGCTAAGTCCTTTTTGATTTGGCTAAGTCCTTGATTCATTCTTTTAGGCTTTGTAAGAACTACGTGTTTATTCCCTCGGGTTTTCTTTGGTTAAACTTCATGTTTTTCTTTGAAAAAATTGTCTGCACAATTTTTCCTAAGGAATGTTTTTCTTTCGGCCAAGTGTTTTCGGGACTTTCTTTTTCGGCTAAGTAAAGGAATTCCTTCGAAGTGGATGCCAAACGAAAAACTCCAAAGGAATTCCTTCGGAAGGATTTCTTTCGTGGCTGCCCGAGACAAAGTGTCCAAAGGGAGCATGGCGGGTCGATCGACGTCAAATTTAGAGTAAGGGACTAACTGTTGGGAAGTAATCAGACTTGAAAAGTCCGAAGTAATCAAGCTTGACAAGCCTGAAGTAGAAGAGCTCCATAAGCCCAAAGTCATCAAGCTAGAGGAATCCGAAGACATTAGAGCTGGAAACAATGAAGTAAGAGGATTCCAAAAGTCTAAAGTAAGCTTGGAGAACCCGAATTACTCTTCAAAGTGTAAATTGGGATTCCCCAAGCACTTTACTTAAAAAAGACCCTATAAGTGGAGCAGCTTGAAGAGTCCGAAGTTGAGGAGATCAGAAACCCTGAATTACTCTGCATAGAGTAAATTGGGATTCTTCAGGGACTTAGCTTATAAGTTTATTTATAAGTTAAGTAGCTTTGAAAACCTAAATTACACTGCAAAGAGTAAATCGAGTTTCCAAGGCTACTTGACTTAATAAGCTTGGTCCAATGGCACGGTTCTAAGGATCGACTATGCACGAGAGTCATGATCAAACGAATGAGAGGCTGCCAAGTAGCAAAAGGGCATCTAGCTGGCAGGGAGATTGACGATCCGCAGGTGTCCATGACAAAAAGATCTATAGTGCAAGTCGAGGATCCGAGGTGACTCCCAATGACCAATCAACGCAAAGGGGAGTCTAAGCGACTGGCGGGAGCTGGTAGCTGAAAATTTAATGAAGGCTTTCATCCTTCAATATGGTTCCTGCTCCCAACAAACAACCGTTCAACGTAGAAGCAGCATGGTTCGACCAGAAATGGAGACCTCATCCTCTTCAGGCAGGACACATGCAGGGAAGTCACCATGTCATTTTAATACAGGGATCAAGTCGGTCGCACCAAGCAGAGACACTCAGCCACTCACAACATGGCTCCCTCAAAATCCACTAGGGGCGACTTGAATGTAGGATGGGCTCGAGGGAGTTGGGACGACTTTGAGTGACTCACTCCAGGGTCAAAGAAGGACGATGGTGGTGGCTGCAGGTATTTATGGCTTCCCTCCCAGTTTTCTTAGGCGTTCCCATTTTTCTCTTCCCCCTTTTCTTATAAATAAAGGCCTTGGAGCCAAGAAACTATCCTCGGATTGGCGAAAAAGTGACTCTGTCAAAATTGCTTTGTAAAAGACCTTTTGAAGCAATAAAGATATTTTTTTACCTATCTCTTTGTCTGAAAATCATGTTGAGCAAGCTTGTGCACAATGGCGTTGTGAAGAAGTGTCTTTCCAGGCTCATTGTCCTTTCTTCCCTGTTTTCAAGTGTTTTTTCAGTTAGTTGCAGGTCTGGACTTGAGCTCTTTCGGCCATTAATGGATGCTTGGTGTGGATTTCGAAATCCCTATTTGCTTCATGTATGGTTCAGTGAGCCTAGTTTATGAAATACTTATGCAAGTTAATCGGTTGTGAGGTTGTGTAAGCAAAAGTTTATCTTATGCTAGATTAGTGTTGATTCCCAGACTACGTGGATCATTTTTTTTGGTGCATCACCTCCCTTAGTTTAGATTTCCTTTCATGTTATTCTCCTATCCCTTTTCCTTAGCTAACAATAGATTTTAGTGTGGGAATCAAGAGCTGAATTGAAGCATCTGAGGAACTAGCCTCATTAAAAATCCTAGAGGTTCAACCTCACCATAGGATACCCACATCCTGAGGTTGTTCCCATGCTTGTAGCTGGAAGTGAGAGAGTCTAAAAAACTCTCCTACAAGGGTGCAATTCCACGCTTCAACATTGACTAAATTGGTATTGCTAAGGACTAAGAATCCTAATCACAAGTAAGTGTATTACAACTTTGCTTAGATAAAATGCCAAGCTAGATGTAAGGAACCTTGATATGACATATGTACTATCTGGAAGTAAATCTTAGATCTTTTGATTTTGTAGTACTTTTTATTATGTAATTGTATAGTATCAACTTGGTTATCCCCAAATAAAAGGAACACAGATGTTGATGTGCTGCAAAGTGCATTAATTATGGAATTTTGGCCTTTAGATCATTTTGCATGCTACTTTCAGGTGGCAACTCTAAGATATTATTGTGTCCAAAATGATTAGCAGTACACAATTCTTGACAAAATGAAGAGTTATGGGCATTCCAACTTTAGTATTGAAGAACAATATGGCTTTTAAAGAATAAGTATTAATAAATTACTCAAAGTTGCATTGTAATTAGGTGCCATCCATGGAAAGAAAGGGTTATATAGCTATCGATTCTAGTATTATTTCCAAGTGATGTGAAGATGATAACTTTGTCTTTGTTTCTGTTTTTAAGTAATGAAATAGGGAATATTTACAAATTGAATTATCAAAGAAAAGCATGAACATAAATTGGTAAACATTAAAATAGAAAGAACTGAAAATAAATACAATAAACATTTAAACCTCAGAGGCTCCAATAATTGATAGACTTCTCCATAGAGGCGTGGCAAGATTACATGGGTACTTAAGTCATAGCAACAGAAGCACAAAACAAATATTCAAGGCAGCTCATAGAAGCAGATTAAGACTGATCTGACACCCTAGATGGTAGTATTAACTCTGTCTAATAAAGAACGAAATAGAAGGCTATAACCTTGTGATAGGAAGATCACATGAAAATGGAATATAATAATAGAAGATACTATAAGAATTTCTTAAGCACCAATATTGTGATCAGGATAAATCATTTAATGGCTGTATTTCTTAATGCTGGATAGTTTGGTGATTGGACTTTCTTTGTCCATTCTTGTGTCAAGTATTAGGTAGTTACCAAACTTTGTTTCCCTGAAGATAAGTGAGGCAGCTCACTTGAAACATCGGACAAAAGCTTGAAGAGCTTCTATGCAGTTTATCCAGAAAAACTTCAGCAAGTATTAGGTAGTTACACAACACGTAGACAAGAAATTCCTTTATTTTTAAATCTAACCTTGGAAAGATGAAACTTAATTCATTACAAGTTGAGTGGACCTAATGGTGAAGGTGTGTGTACTCCATAGAGAAGACATAGGTTCAAATCCACGGGGGCAGGGTATGTACACCTCATTGAGTAAGATATATGGTAAATGAAAAAACAATATCCTTATGGGATTCCACAAGGGTGACTCTTACACCAAATTGGTCTCTCACTTGCCAGTGACCTAAGAAATTACCTTTACCTTTATTTTAAAGAATTCTCAAAACATAGCTTTCTTTATGCGGCACAGTCAATTTCCATGTAAAAACACATAAATATGGGAAGCAAAAAACTCAAAGATACCAAATGAAAGTTTGGTTTTACGGTCTTAAAAAGTCATTTGAATATCAAGATGTCTACTAGAACTTGTTAATACAATATTTCCTTAGAAATTGAGATTTATCTCCTTTGTTAACAAAACAGATGAGGCACCTACCAATCTCTCTCTATCAAGATAGCACCTCCAAGACTTGCTAATGCACCAATAGCTCCACATGCATTTATACCAATGACAAGGGCAATAAAAGTTAGGTATCCAATAGTTGAAGTAGGATAGATCAGCAATACTGAGACTGCTCCTCCAGCTATAATGAAGGACAAATTTTGCAGTCCCAGCCAAGTTTTTAAAACCTGCATTTAGACAATAAACCAATGATCTTGCTCTGAGAATGGATTTCATACATAAAAGTTCATTCAGGTAGAACCTAAAATGAATGTGGATGATTCCTTTTTCATTTAATAAGAACGGCTATGTGCCTGTACATGAAAATTGCAACTTTAGAAAAACATTATATTGCAAAGACATCTGAAGTCTTACAGACCGTGATATATTGTACTCTATCAATCCAATCACCGACAGTAGAGCCAAAAATTGCAATAGAAGCAGCCTCCACGACACCATATAAAGCAGTAAGCAGCAGGGAGCTTGGCCATACATCTAACATGAACAAACCCACTGAGAATTCCCACATTCTGTAATTGAGACAAGCATTGCACCAAAAAAGTCTATTCAGTCTTACTAATCAATCTGAAAGGAATTGTTTTGTTTATCGATAAAACAATAACTTCAATCAAGACAATCAAGACAACCAACTGAAAATTTCAAGGATAGGACAGAGTATGAAGTAAGTAGTAGTACGTAGTTACATCAGACACAAAGCTCAATCAAGTGATAAGCATTTGTGTGTAGGCATTAGAGAAACAAGATTGCTTAGGAGATGCAAAAGAAAATGCAGCGTATGGGTATCTATCATCTAGAGAGATAAGAAAGGTGTGACACAAGTGAAGGGGGCAAAAAGAGATGATTATCAAAATTAAAAGACCAGGAGGGCAGATCCTGTCTTAAATACAGAAAGGTAGATAATCTGTTTTCCCTCTAATCTAGCAATGTGATACTTTACAGAAATTCAAAGAATATGCACACCCTAAGTTTACAACTAAATGTACCTACACCATCTGCAGAAACATTGTATCCAAGCGATAGCATTATAGATTGAAAGATATTCAGAAAGTGTGTACTAGCAAAGCAGCAGATTGTGTAGTGTTTCAAGCTCAATTTCTCAAGTATGTTGTGGAGTCAGTTGTTTCCTCTATTGCAAATCTATTTAATGAGACTGTTTGCTCAGGATTTACCACCTCTTGGTCATGACACATCACTCATCTCTATTATTTTATTATGCAATCCTTTATCGATTACATTAGAGTAGCTGATTGAATAGCCAAGTGCAAGCCTACAAGCAAGCCAAAGGATTAAGCTAAAATCCTATCAACAAGCTCACCATCATGGCAATTGCTCCCGCCTTACAACTACATCATGGCCCTTTAGATAACTCATAATGCATACCTTCATTGGAACATTTTCACTTATCATGGCAATTGCTCCCGCCTTATCAGTATCACTAGACCATGGTCCTTTAGAAAACTTCTAATGCATACCTTCATAGGAACATTCTCCTTAGTGATTCATGGTTTGTCTCCTAGCATAATAAATGTTATATGATATGTTTTTTTTAGATTCAATTGAATAGTTTCGAGGTAATCTACATTGACCCATATTTCATAAGAACTTAACTCTTATAAGCATGAACGGTCCACTTGGCACTTATTGCACTTAGGTAATGCTCACATGGGTGAAACACATGGACTTCTCAGGAACTCGCCCGCCTAAATACTACTCTGGCTAAAGTGCTGTTAACTATAAAGTTTTTCCCAAAATCAAGCCCACTTAACTTCTACCCCATTTACAAAGCTTTCAGCTAGTGTTGTGACTCATGCACAATTGAATATTCCCGGACAGGTTGAAACTCTGTTCAACAAGACCACCTAATTCTCTGGAGAAAATTCATTTGAAAATTTATAACTGACATATTAACCCAGAGAAACTGGTTACAAGAAGAAGTCAAAGATCTTGACAGAAAAACTAATAACAAGAAGAAGTCAGAGATCCTATCAAAGACATTGTTCAATTGCATCAAGCCAAAGAATGAGTTTAATAAAGAAAATAAAACTGCATTTGGATAATGAGTATATCATGAGATTCAGAAATACCTGGTTCCCCATCTGGCTAAAAAGTGACCCACATAAAGATATCTCAAGATATGAGCTGGCACTTGGAAGCCATTGGCATAATTCTGTGACTCTACATCACAATCCAAACTGCTTGATTCTTTTCTATTTGTAGCCTCAACAATTTCATCTTCTTCCACATCATTGTTTCCCTGAGATATAAGATGCTCGTCCAACTCTGCCATGGATGATTCAATACCAACAGATCAAATCAGAGTATTCCTGCAAACTATCTACATATATTTCCAAAATTTGACGAAGTTTAGTTTAGTTTCCAGTGAATAATTCAGGGATTCCATGTTGGGAAGAACATGAGTGTGTCTATAACGATAATTTCCAATACTAATTTAGCTTATAATCAATTCAGTTAACTTGCATTCAATGCATCTTATGACTTCCCAGCAGTATTGTAGTTTATGTATTTATTAGAGAAACATATATGAATTGTATATATATTAACATAATAATTTTAGGCCAGACTGAAAAATTAAAGGTCATTTTTTAAAATATAAATGGAGAAAATATATTATAATAAAAATAAGATTGAAAATTTAAATCCAAAAATTAAATTAATTTTTTTTTTAAAGTTAATTAAATGAAAGTTGATAGTTTATTACTTAACTTAAATATAATTAAAGGTTCTATATAAAATTATTTTAATCTATTTATTTATGTCGAGAGATGTAATTTTAGTTGAGAATAATTATTAGATATTAATAAAATAAAATAAAAAACTAAAAGTAATTTTTTAAAATAAATGTATAAATAGGAAAAATATTTTGTAAATAATAAAATCTAAAAATTTAAATTTAAATAAAAAATGAAACTTAATTTTTTTAAAATTAATTAAATGAAAGCCCATAAATTATTACTTTAAATATAATTAAAAGTTTTATATAAAATTATTTTAATTTATTTGTTAATAAATTATTTGATTATAAATCATTGCATTATTAATAAAATTTAAATTATTTATATCCTTACTTCTTACACTATAATTTATTTAAAAAATAATAATTTTATAATTTTTTCAAATACATCTATTTAAAATATTTAAACTGATATATCATACAACATGATGACATCCTTTTGACTTTATATCCAAATATTTATATACAAAGCACACCGAGATCCCAGTGACTTTACATTTAAATATTTAATAATTTGGTTTTGGGATTCATATGTATATTATAGTTTGATTGACTTCTATAAATTAAATATACGCTATTTTTTGGGGGGTGCCACATGGAATACAAATTAAATCTATATAGCATGCATGGGGGGTATAAAAAAAGTAAGATTTTATTTTATATTATATTATATTGAGAGTAAACTGGGGAATACAAATGAAAATATATGGGCATGCATGCAAAGGTTATTTATAAAACAGATTAATACTCCCTCTTTAAATTTTCAATGTGATGATTGACATTGAATAAGTCAAGTAATGCAATGCTCTTCATAATACAAACTCTAACCAAGTGCCACCTTATATAGAAAGAGATTCATTTCCCTTATTTAAAATGCACGTTGGGTAAGGTGTTAAGATATTATATAAGATTGTATTTTTTATTATTTTGTGGAGGGTAGGTTATATATAAATCTTTCGAGTATATATATAGTCGTGGATAAAAATATTTTATTTTTTATTTTTTAAATTATTTTTTGGATTTTTTATTAGTTAGAAAGAATTTCTCAATTATGTCGAGTTATTTTTGATTAGTTAGAAATAACAATTTTCTTAAGAGTCAATGAGAATGAAGTGTTAACTAAAAATTTAAGCTAAACTATTATATTTAAACCAAAAATATATATATTATTCTAGAGTGGTATTATGATGGTATGCTATCAAATTGTAATGAATGTCAGATTTGTAGTAGTCATTGAGGCACGTTGAAAGTGAAATTGTAAACGGTAATTTTTCTATATATATTTCATAAAGTGCATTCATTCAATACTTACAAGGTTGGCATAGATGATATTGATGAGAGTACATCCCAACTTACTGTTGTGTTGTCATGTTGGGCTTTGACAATGTCGACGATCATTAGTGTTAGGTTGTGGAGCTAAAAGCTTCACTGATGCAAATGGAGGAGGATGCTGAGTTGCAGAGCAACCGACGCCGGTCTGATCAATCGACGTCGGTCATATACAGGGTGCAGAGCAGCCGACATCGGCAGGGATCGGCCGACATCGGTCATCCCCAGTCAGACGGGGACCGACGTCGGTCACCTATGCATTCCAGAACTGTTTGTTGCACGAACAGTTAGTTAGTTGAACGGCCAATTTGCATGTTGAAGGCTAATTATAGTCTTGAGTTGCGTGTCTAATTATTGTAATTAAGAAAGTCTAATTATTGTTTGCATGAGGTCTATTTAAGAGACTCATAGGCTGTATTGTAATTAAGGCAAGAAAAGGATTTCTTCCAGTTGTAGGATCTTGGTCAGCAGGTGTGCAAGGCCACGTTTGGAGATCTACATGTGTAAGTAAGATCAGGGTGATTTGCAGGTTGTTGCAAGATTAAGGAGATTTATTTGAAGTACTTTTGAGTGCTTGGTACTAGCAGTGTTGAGACTGACTGGTTGGAGGTGAACAACAATTCTGTGTGTGAGTTGTTTGTTGCGACCGTAGTTGAGAGAGAGCTTTGAGGGAAGATTACTGAAAGTCCTAGAGGTGTGGGAAGCCTCAGAGGTGGAAGAAGAAGTGGCATCTTCTTTATTGTATTTCCTTCTGAAGAGTATTTAATACAAGATTGTGTATTGTCTCTCAAATTCTGTGTTGTTTCTGATTCTAGTTACTTGTTGCTTCTGGTTTAATTTCGCATATTTAGTTGCATGGTAATCAGTTGTATTTCCATGGGTTCCTAACAGTTGGTATCAGAGCTAAGGTTGCAGGAAGCAAGTTTTGTGTTTGGTTACAAGTCACTCTCAGGGGTTTCTGATTGAGTGGGAGTAGCAATGGCAGAAGAAAGTAAGCTAAGGATGGAGAAATTCAATGGCACGAATTATCAATTATGGAGGATGCAGATAGAGGATTATCTGTATTAGAAAGATTTGTACTTACCGTTGGGTGGGGTTGCATGCAAGCCCCTGGATATGAAGGATGAAGAATGAGAGGTTCTTGATTGGAAGGCTCTGGGAACTATAAGGTTGAGCCTTGCATCGTCTGTGATTTCCAACTTATCACAGGGTAAGACAACGGTAGAGTTGATGGAATCTTTGGCAAATTTGTATGAAAAACCCTCAGCTTCGAATAAAGTATTTCTTATGAAGCAGTTATTTAATTTGCAAATGCAGGAAGGTGGATCGGTACATAGTCATCTTAGTGATTTACATGGTTTGGCAAACCAGTTAAATTCAGTCAATATTGTTTTGATGATGAAATTAAGGCTCTCTTAATCTTATGCTCATTACCTGAAAGTTGGGAGAGTTTCGTAATGGCAGTTAGTAATACTGCGTCTACTTCAAAAATTTTAAAAGTGGATGATGTTGTGAGTGTAATCTTGAATGAAGAAATTCGCAGGAAAAGCACAAGTGAATCATCAGGGAATGCTTTGAGTGTTGAAAGCAGGGGAAGGCAAAGAGAGAAGATCGAGCAAGGGAGATCAAGGTCAAAGATAGGCAGGAGATCTAGATCCAGGCCCGGCAGGAAAATCTACTGGAATTGTGAAAAGAAAGGGCATGTAAAGAAAGATTGTTGGTTGGTTGAAGATCAACAAGAAGGAATTAAAGAAGCAGGTGTTGCAGGTATTATTGCAAGTATTGTTGGACAAGATGTTCTGGTACGTTCCTTGGATAAAGTGGAATCTTGGGTTTTAGATTTTGGTGCCTCTTTTCATGCATCCCCAAATAAAGAATTTTTTCATGAGTATGTCTAGGGAGACTTTGGAGAAATTTATTTAGGAGATGGTAAGCCTTGTCAGATGGTTGGCAAAAGGAAAGTGAAGCTGAAATTGCAGACGGGCAACACATGGGTGTTGAAGGAGGTCATGCATATCCCAGTCCTGAAGCGAAATTTGATTTCTGTAGGAAGTTTGGGTGATGAGGGATGCACAGTAACTCTCACAGCAGACTCTTGGAAGGTTACCAAGGGTGCACTTATTTTAGCAAGGGGTAAGAAAGTAGGTACGCTTTATCTATCTAATTGTATTACTGATTCTACTTCTGGTTTATCTACTTCAGCTGTAAATTCAAAGATGTGGCTTAGTAGGCTTGGTCACATGAATAAGAAGGGAATGGACGTTCTTGAGTCAAAGGGTATGAGTTTAGATCCAGAAAGCACAGATCGAGATTTCTGTAAGCAACAAAAAAAAGTGAGGTTTCTTGAGACTGAAGCTACAAGAAAGGATCGGGTTTATGGCACAAACAGGGAATCTGATGTTTTTGACAAGAACATGAAAGTCTTGGTGTTCCAGGAGAAGATGACGAATAGAGATCAGTCACATGAGCTGAATAATTGTGAGCAGGGCAGTTTGGACAAGGGTGTGATTCAAAGCAAGCTCGCGGGGACAAAGTCATCACTCACAGGCAAACATAGGTACCGGCGTCGATCAGAGAGAATCAACGTCGAACAGACAGGCATCGACGTCGGTCATGTGCAGACCAGAGGAGTCGGTGGTGTCAGGCAGGTTAAGACTGACGTCGGTCAGGAAGGAACCGACGTTGGCAGATTGGACACCGACGTCGGTCAAGAAAATGGCATCGGTAGTGAGGACAATCGCATGGAACTGACGTCAGTAAAATGCAGGCTGAGAGGTGACTGGCATCGGTCACTGTTAAAACAGATTATGGGCGGACAACAAGCTGTCAAGGAGTCTCAAATGCCCATGTGGAGGACTGAAAGGGTAAGTAAGCCTCAAATTCGTTATTCCCCTTCTTTAGATTACTTGTTGCTCACTGAAGGTCAAGAACCAGGAAGTTTTAAAGAAGTAGAACAGGTAGGATCCAGGAAATAGTGGGAGCTTGGCATGGAGGAAGTTAATTCCTTGAAAGAGAACCAAATGGGAGATTTGGTAGAGTTGCCAGTTGGAGAGAAAGTACTGAAAGATGAATGGATTCTGAGGTCAAAGAAGAGAGAGAATGGACACGTGAGACAGAAGGCCAAGGTATATGGTCTTGAGTAGGCTACAGGGTAATGGAGGTTTGATAGGTGGATGACAAAGCAGGGCTTTAATCAAGGTCATGGTAACCATTGTGTGTTCTTTACCATGTTGAATAATATTAGCTAGATTATCCTATTACTGTATGTAGTGTGGATGTTGTTGCAGGGTCACACATGTAGGGAGTTACTGAGCTAAAGGTAAAGTTAGTTCAGAGGTATGTCATAGAGAATCTGGGAGCAGCAAGATTCTTTGGCATGAGTTTTCTTAGAGACAGGAAAAGTCACAGGTTGATGTTGTCTCAAGATGATTGTGTGAATAAGGTAGTGGCGAGGTTCAGGATGCAGGATGCAGAACCAATTAGCGCACCTATGGATGGATGGTTAACAGAGCAGTGTCCCCAATCACATGATGAGGTTAAGTACACATGTACTAGACCTGAGTTTTTCCAAGCAGTGGGAGTTGTCAGCGAGTTTGTGGTCAATTCGAAAAAGAAGCACTGGAGGCCAGTTCAGTGGATTCTCAGGTATCTGAGAGGGACTAGCAGCAGGTATACATGCAATGCAGGGTCAACCACTTCTCTACATGGTTATGTAGAATCAGATATGGTAGGTTATTTGGTTGACAGGTGTTGCACCACAGGTTGTGTGGTGGTTGGTCTTCAAGATTGATCTTGAAGAGGAATACAAGTCTAAAGAAACAAATTAGGCGGTGTACAGGTATAGGTACAGGTGTAGATGTTTATCTCCAAGTGGGAGATTGTTAGGTTGTGGAGCTAAAAGCTTCACTGATGCAAATGGAGGAGGATGCTGAGTTGCAGAGCAACTGACGCCGGTCTGATCAACCGATGTCGGTCATATACAAGGTGCAGAGCAGCCGACATCGGTAGGGATCGGCCGATGTCGATCATCCCCAGTCAGACAGGGACCGACGTCGGTTACCTGTGCATTCTAGAACTATTTGTTGCACGAACAGTTAGTTAGTTGAATGACCAATTTGCATGTTGAAGGCTAATTATAGTCTTGAGTTGCGTGTCTAATTATTGTAATTAAGAAAGTCTAATTATTGTTTGCATGAGGTCTATTTAAGAGACTCATGGGCTGTATTGTAATTAAGGTAAGAAAAGGATTTCTTCCAGTTATAGGATCTTGGTCAGTAGGTGTGCAAGGCCACGTTTGGAGATCTACATGTGTAAGTAAGATCAGGTTGATTTGTAGGTTGTTGCAAGATTAAAGAGATCTACTTGAAGTACTTTTGAGTGCTTGGTACTAGCAGTGTTGAGACTGACTGGTTGGAGGTGAACAACAATTTTGTGTGTGAGTTGTTTGTTGGGACCGTAGTTGAGAGAGAGCTTTGAGGGAAGATTACTGAAAGTCCTAGAGGCGTGGGAAGCCTTAGAGGTGGAAGAAGAAGTGGCATCTTCTTCATTGTATTTCCTTCTGAAGAGTATTTAATACAAGATTGTGTATTGTCTCTCAAATTCTGTGTTGTTTTTTATTCTAGTTACTTGTTGCTTCTGGTTTAATTCCGCATATTTAGTTGCATGGTAATCAGTTGTGCTTTCGTGGGTTCCTAACAATTAGCACACAATTTGAAGGTTTTGCAAGAGCTTATTTGCATTGTTTTTGCATGTTAGTGGATTTTTGTTGAAGTGTTTATCAAAGAGATCTCCCTCAAACATCACAATTTGAGTTGTTTTTAGTTTGTAATTGTTTGTTAGTTATGTAAAGTACATTTGTGCTTTTGCGCCTTTACAAGTTTTTTTGAAAAGTTATAATTTTCTAAAATTATCAATTATGGAAATATTTTCTTGTTAAAATAAAGTTCCTTTGATGTATTTATCTTTTTATTCTTGTAATTATTTGTTTAGGTTATTTCCTCATTTTGAATTTTATGGCACTATACATAAATCACTTGTTTATCCTGTATAACTATGCATTGTGAAAGTTTGTTTGCCAACAAAGTTGAGCTTGTATTCGTTGAGACTTCGGTTAATATATACTTATTTACATTTGTTTTGTTTGTCGGTGGAATTCTGTTGGGAAATTTTAGCGAGGAGATCTCTCTTAGACAAAATATGGTTTCAGTTATTATTTTTCGTTTGTAGTCTTTGTTATTTACGTAAAGTGCTTTGTGCTTTTTCAATTTTGCAAAGTTTTTTTTGGTAGAATTACCATTATATAAAATTGTTGATTTTGTAAACATTTTCCTGTCAAAAAGGAGTTTTATTGAGGTATGTAATTATTAATTTTTTTGGGTTATTTATTTAAGTTTTTTTTTGCTCATTTTGAATTTTGGGGCATTATGCATGAATCACTTGTTTATTCAATGTAACTATACATTTCATAAGTTTTTTTTGCCAAGAAAGTCTAGCTTATAGTCATTGAGACTTTGGGGTAAGTGTATGAATTTATGGTTGTTTCTAACATAAAATGCATTGATTCGGTAGTTGAAAAATTGGTACAACTAGCTTTTGATAAAGAACATTGGCCCATATAGCATGTGATTTTAGTTGATGTTTTGGATTTAGAGTCATTTGTTATTTGTGTAAAGTGATTTTACGTTGTTTGCGCTTCTTCAAAGGGTTTTTGGCAAAGTTAGATGTTGTGATTTACAATGTCTTTGTTGTTTCTTGAAATCTTGGATTATAGAAACATTTCCCCATTGAAATGAAGTTTTGTTCATGTAGTGGTGATTAATGCATGTTAAAATTATAATCATAAATGACAACTTTCCTTTATAACATTCATAAAGTCCATTGATTCGACATTTGCAAGGCTGGTGCAGCTGATATTAATGAGACTATGCCACAAATTAATGTTGAGATGTTGTGTTGAGCTTGGACAAGGTCAAAGATCATTACCAAACACTTTGAAGGCTTAGAGAGAGCTTATTTACATTGTTGTGAATGCTTATGTACCTTTGTTGAAGCTTTTGCCAAAGAAATCTTCTACGGTTTCAGTTATATAGTATAATTGGTTGCATGTATTTTTGTTGGCTCTTTATTTAATCTTTTTTATATATTTGGTTGGCTTAGATGTTTAGAGTACTGTGCATGAATCACTCAATGTATTTCTAACAATGTCCATTCTGAAATGATTTTTTGCTAAGAAAAACCAAGTTATATTACTTGAGACTTCATTAATCTATGGATTTTTAGTTGTCTTTTTTAATAGTGTGTATTGATTCAATACTTGAAAGCCTAGTGTGGTTGACTTTTAATGAAAACTATGCTTCATATAGTACATGGTTCCAATAATTATGTTGCATTAGAGGTCATTTGTTATACATGTCAAATTTTGTTTTAGATTTTATACTTAGATAGGGGTTTTTGGTAGAGTGAATAGTTGAGGTTTGTAGTGTGTTTGCCATTTCCTAAAATCATCGAGTATGGAAACATTATCTTGTTGAAATGCAATTTCATTGATGTACATTTTTTGGGGAGGGGTTTTTTGTTAAAAAAAATAGTATTTGTTTTGAAGTCCAGGTCTCTATGCATAAATCACTAGTTTAATCTCTAAGTTGTCCATCCGTGAAGGTTTTTTTGTTAGGAAAAAGAGTTTATATTCATTGAGATTTTGGTTAATGTATGATTTTGTGATTTTTTCATAAAATGCATTGATTCAATATTTGAAAGACTAGTACATTTGATACTAATGAAAGTATGCTATAAAAAAGGTGGAGGTTTTGAGTTTGCTTGAAATAGATTGTAGTTTCTCTCAAATAGAGCTTTTAAGCTTGCTTGGCATATAATATATAATTTATAGGATTTGAAAATAGATCAATTTAGTTTAGTTTAAAGTGTAAATCTGAAGCAAAACATCAATTTGTAGGATTTGAAGACAAAAAAAAAACTTTTGAATGTAAATGCTTATAAAAAATAAATTACTTGGCATATACCATATCATTACAATATTAAAACAAAACTCTCTTTAATTACAAATATAAATCCAGATCAAAAGTTTGTAAGCTTTGTCAAATTAGTGTTTTAAATTTGTTTGACATTTGTTATACAAATCATTTATGTCTTTCGAATATTGATCAACTTAAGAAAAATAAATGAGTGCTTGAAATTTAAACATAGATCAATTTACACCAAAAGTCATGGTTTCAGGTTTGAACATGGATCATTTACAACAAAACATCAAACTTACAATTTTGTAACCATTCTCGAGAAAAGGTTTTAAGTTTTGCTTTCATATAACTATGATTTAAGGGATTTGAACATAGATCAATTTCACATAGAATATGTCATTTGTAGGATTTGAAAATGGTTCATGCTCACCTTTTCCCTTTTCATTCAGCTACAAAATAAAGTATTTGCACTTTTTTTTGTTATTTTAAACATTTTCTTGTATATATATATATATATATATATATATATATATATATATATATATATATATATATATATATATATATATATATATATATATATATATATTGGGGGGGGGGGGGGGGTGTTATAACATAGACTGATCTATTGTATTTTTTCAACGTTTATAATAATAAAGGTGCATGTTGTGTGAAATAGATATTTAATTATATTTGATGGTTCATCAGTACTGATATGGTATAAAGCTTTTTTTATTCATTTTTTTTTTTGATTTTTTAGTTTTGTAAGGGCTTTTGTAGTCGCTTTTCACCTTGTGCTAATTTGAATGTCTAATATATTCAAAATTTATTGTTTTAAATGTATCCTTGACATAATCAAATTAATACTTCAATTAAGTTCAAAGACATTCAAAATAATGCAAATTAGCTCTATCAAAGCATTCAAACCCTTGTAAAACCATAAAATTAGAACATTGCTTCAGATATGAGTTGTAGTCATCCTTGACCTTGTCCAAGCCCACCATGTCAATCCAAAAAGAAAATAAATAAATAAAACAAATAATATCATAAAATGTTAGCATGGAATTACATTAATTCATGGCGTACATTCAAAAATGTTAACTATGTTAACCTTTTTCATTAGGGTTTTTATTTATGCATGGGTATGAGGTTGTCATCTATTTATTTTCCATATTATTTTACTTTTGTAGTTTTTTTGTGCATGGTTACAAAAAAATTTGATCTAATTTGAATATTTGTAATATATTCAAGTTTATTGTTGTGATCATGTCCATGACACAATTAAAGTGATAAACTTCAACCAAAGTTTACAAACATTTAAAATAATATAATTTTGATATATAAAACACTCCAAAGCCTTGTAAAATCACAAAATCAAAGCTAATAGATGCACATGACATCAATACTTTACCTTGATGGTATTGTCTATGCCAGGATTCTAAATTTGAATTGTCAATAAGAACAAATATTGATGACATTTCATTTCTAACGTGTTATTTAAGGAAAGTTAGCTGACAAGACCTTTAACATTTGGGACATTGACGCATGCTCAATGCCAATGCAGGTAGTGTTGACCATTTTATGAATATTGCATGCCAAAATGGGCACCCCACCTTTTTTTTGCCTTTCTTTATTCTTCATGACCTTTTGCCCTAAAACCAGGTCTTCACCCTTTCAAAATCAAGGAAAAGTTGCTTTTATGTAGGTGCAGGTGTTGTCTCATCAAGCATTGGTCTTGTTTCCAACACTCATAGAGAAAATCAGGTTCTCATAACAACATTACTTGTAAGCTTTACAAGTAATAAGCAGGAGCACTTGACAAACCTAAAAGGGTCTATGGTCAGTTCTAGTGCAAGTCAGGTTTTTCAAAGTACTTTACTTGCCAATTTTCATGAGTAAACGCTGAAGAGAAGCCTGATAAGGGTTAGAGCAGTTCAATTCGAGTTTGTGGGATTACTTGACTTATGATCTTTCATGAGTTGGAGTCATTCACAAACTTGAAAGGGTAAGGAGGAAGCAATCAGGTTTTTTAGACGTCTTTACTTCAAAGCTTTTTGAGTAAGTCCTTTGAAAGAGCCTGAATTGGTCTTATACACTTCTTAAGGCAAAAATTTTTTCGCGGAGGGCACCTGGTTGTTCTGTAGGGTCATTTTCAATTTGCTCGAAGGGTATGTGCCCTTGTGGGGGCACTTCAAAGATGAAATGGACCTTTACAAAACTTTTGAAGGGTATGTTTGAAGGCAGAATGGACCTTGCGGAGGGATTTTCATCGATGTGAGGACCAATACAAAAGTTTTGAAGGAAAACTAGAGGCTCAAAATTCCCTTGTGGAGGGTAATTTGAGAAATACAAGGACCATTTTCATAAGCTCGAAGGGCACCTTTGGCTCAAAATGCCCTTGTGGAGGGTAGTCGATTGAAGCAAAGGAGCAAAGATAAGAAGCCTGAAGGAATTCCATCAGACATTTTGTCCAAAGGAAAACTGAAGAAGGCAAGCCAAGGTCGAATTCCTTCGGATAAAATGTCTGAATAAATTTGATGGTCATAGAAACCCTGAAGGCCGACAACACAAAGAAGCAAGCCAAGAAGGCAAAGAACAAAGCCAAGGAGAATTCCTTTAGATATTTTATCTAAAGGACATGTCGAAGAAAAGCCCACCCAAAGAAAAGACCAGCAAAGAGCAAGCAAGGAAAAAGCAAAGGCCCGAGGAGTAGAAACCCACTGAGAACCCACAGGCCTGAATAAGTAAATACAAAACAAGAAAATTCAAGGCAAAGGAGAAGTCAAAAGAAAGAGACAAAACATGAGCAAAGATAAAGCAAAAAAGATAAAACTGAAAATAGTTCCAGTTGTTGACAGAGACAAGTGGCATAGACAACTCAACAAGAGGAGTTCATACATTTAGGTAGAATATATCTACCAAAAGCCAATAAATAGATTGGTTTTCAAACTATAGAAGAGAGCAGCTCATGTTTTCACGCTTCACCATTAATGCACGACTAGTTTCACCCAATATTGAAGAGAGCATGGTCCAGCCATAACAACTTGGGGATGGCTTTGTTAGTTGCTAGAAGGAGTATCCCATGTTTTTTTAGATCTAGGACAACAAGGGTAGTGGCTTGGACATCTACAACATGGCTCTCCCATATGCAGTTTAAAGATACGGTAACAATAATGGTCTCTTGTTTCAGTAGATGTTTAACTCAACATGGGTCTCCATTCCTAGTGACGTCAACCATCTTGTTTCCAACATTCTATATATTTGTAACCTCTCATTTGAGAAAAGAGATCTCTCAGATTGTATGGTGAAGCCCTGAAAGAATTTACCTTGAATCAGAAAGAGCATTTTACCTCCATTTGAGATTGCACTTTTGCATATGTCTATGGTTTTATCTTGTGTTAAGTCATTTTGTTTTCATGCTTATAAAAGTTTGTTCCAACATATCTAGTGCATAGTGATTTTATTCTCTTGTAGGTCATAGGAAGTGTATGAAGAAGTATAGGCAAGTGAATAGGCTATGCAATAGTGTATCTCAGAACACCTCTTGTGCTAGTTTCTTTCTCCCTATATCTTCATAGCACCCCCTACTGAAATATTGATGCAAGGAAGTTATTTTTCACCTAAATGAAGTGTATGCTTGTTGTCCATGGTTCAAAGTGTATGCCAAAGCTAAGCAAACCAATTATTTTGGTGCATCACCTCTTAGTTTAGGTTCTTATTTCTAGTATTTCTCTCCCTTTTCATCCCCCCCCATTGTTAGCATTAGGAAATCTAGGGCCTCAAGGTGCATCAAAGGGAGCTAACCCCTAATCTAGAGATGCATCCCTCACGTTTTCCACCCACAGCAAGAGGGATG